>CM056388.1:33597289-33919789 GCA_029718625.1 Synaphobranchus kaupii | reverse complement strand
ACACTCATTCAAAAGCGCATCCTAGCCCCAGAGCACCACACACCGAATTATGGGATTGATTATGGGAGGCGATGGGGGCAAAATGCGTTCATTAATATGAACTGTAGTGCCAGACCTGGATTATGACATTCCCAGATCAGCATGTACACTGCAAAAAACACAACTTAACACAAGTTTGATTGACTGTGTTTATAAAGTTCAGCAAAAAATCCATGAAAAAGTCAGAGCAATGATATATAACAAGTTTATTGAACCTAACCAAAGATTTCTTTCATAAAATAAAGATGAATTTGGTGAACAATATCTCATGAGTTGTAATTTTTATCCCATTAGGGACAAGGTAGGTCATATAGGATGTATGTAACAAATAAATAGCATATTAATTAGACTGGATTGAACTTATTGATCCCCAAGGGGAAATTGATTTGTTGAAAATGCTGAACAGGACATAATGCAAAATAACGTCAAACAGGACAAGATTGAACATAGAATAACATAGCCTAGATTAAAGGGTTAGGGAGAATAAGAGTAAAATAGAATAAATTACATAAAATGCTATTTTTAAAAAATACCACTAAAATACAAGTGGTGCACAGAGTGTGTGCATCCTACAATGAATGAAACAGCTTACAATATTCATGGAAAGTCAACTAACTTATCACATTCAGAGTTGGTGGATGATTCCTTTTAGAACGATATGAGTGGCAGGCTAGGCAAGGCATAGTCTGGCTGTTCAAGACATATGACCCAAAACTCGATAAGCTACTAATTTTGAAATTAGGCTGCCTAATTGCAACTGCTGAGCCAAATGAACAGATTTGTAAAATAATGAACATATGTCAGTTATAGTACTTAATATCTCTTAATATCTATTTATTGGAAAACACTGGACTGAATTGCTTTATTTTAGAGTTTGGCACCAACTGTATTATTTTTTTCAATAATTTTTCAAAACTTATTATTGTTTAGTACTGATTTCCAAGTACTTTTTTTTTGTTGTCTCCACAAGAATGATCACATTAAGACAATTATTTTTAGTTTGCAAGACAGAAAGATTGGCACAACTTAGAGTTTCTCTAAACTAGTTGCACTTCTTAGTACAACATGGTTATATTAGCTCAACTAAATATTTATGTTACTGCTGACAACAGACTTTCAGTCAGTACAACTTTTATTAACCCTATTAACTTTCACCTACTTTCTACTAGTCTTATTTAAGTGTCATTTTATCTAAAAAAATATTCACTGCACATCCATGGTTTAAAGTTGGATTGAATAAGAGGCTGTATCAGAATCGTCACATACAGTATATACACATATTCAATAGTTTTTACATAACAACAGTAACATATTACAGCCAGAAGTGCAATAGGTGGTCGCTGTGGAAATGTCGACTGGACTGGACATTGGCAAAATGTAATGAGAACTCTTCACGGGTAATCAGAAAACAGTTGAAGCTTCATAACCAGGTAGGATACTTAGTTCCATAAACAAGTTTATAAGAGAAATTTTGGAGAAAATAATTTAGGTGTCGACTAAACTGAAAGTACATCGAGTACTGTACATAGTAGCAAGGGAAAAATGCAGATTGTTTATTTAAACGTTTTAAAAACGTATTATTGTTCCTATATCGGAACATGATTTTCTTAGTGTGTAGAAACTGTACATTTTATGAATTTTATAGTCTGTGATTGTGGCATGATGAAGGACGTAAGCACTTTGGGCTATTAATAGCACCCTGCTATTTTATTGCCCTGCAGCACAACTGGAGGCGCTGAGTTTTTTTTCCGGAAGCGGTGACCCTTTTAAACAATCCTGCATCAGAATTTCCAGGGTTATCTTAAAGCTGTAGTTTATAATTTCAGAGAAACATGAATACTGTAATTGGAACATCGGTGACTACCATTAGAGGGCCACCATGGATAGGATTAACAGAAATTGCATTAACAAGAAAAAGCTATTGGAAAATGGTACTAAGAATTTTTTTGTTGTGCAACCCATAATTATTATTTTTTTTAACCGTGTAAAGATGCAACATCACTAAAGCAATATTGTAAGTTAAGTCTGCTAACCAAGAACCAAAGTGAAACTTCTAGATGAGCAGACTACATCCATAATAAGCCTTGAGAAACATAAAACTAAAAAAATATAACCTAAACCACAAAAATAACACACCGAGTTAATAGAAAAGGTGGGAGCGTTATGGTGTGGGGATGGGTGGTTGGGGAAACACGATGTGGTCTGAAGAGATGCGTTTTCTCTGCGTCAAAAATGACCACTGTCAAGGATGTCCCAACCACTCTGAGTAGTTTGTTCCGCCTCTATGGGGCCAGTCCAGACAGACATCATAACAAGGGAGAATTGACCATGCAGGGAGGGGAGAGCCAGTCGCAGTGAGGTTGTGAAAGGTGAGATCTGATTTGGGCGTAGGGTTTGAGCACTGATTGGAGGTCTGGTGGAGCTGTTCCATTCGCTGCCCTGCAGGCTAACACCAAGGTTTTAAACTTGATGTGAGCAGTAACAGGCAGCCAGTGAAGTGAGATGAGGAGGGGTGTGACACGAGCACACTTTGGAGGATTGAAGACAAGTCGTGCGGCTGCATTCTGTAGCAGCTGCAGGGTTTTAGTGGTGTGAGGAGGGAGACTGATGAGAAGCAGCAAGTTTTCTGGAAGTATGACATCATGAACATTTAGACAGCCCAACTAGCACAGCTTATTATGGCGATGTACCTTACTAATGTGTGACAGCATAGCAAAATACAAACACGCGGTGCCCTTCACTATTATTGGCACCCCTGGTAAAGATGAGTAAAAAGGGTAATAAAAAATTCACCGTTTGGTGAATTAGCTTAATCTCACACTGAAAAAATGAGAAAAATCCAACATGTGCCACAATTATTGGCACCCCAGCATTTATATATATATAATTTGTATATAGAATAAAGTAATCATTATTAATATAATATGCATATCCTATGTATGCCATGACTTCCTGATGTCTGTGACCCAACAACATCAAAAGAGTCTAGATATCTTATTTTCTGGTACTCTTACAAGTGATACTATAACGTCTCTGCATTTGAATGGATCTCTATGGGAATTGGGGGGTTGGACTCCCTGACATTCCGAACCATTCCCCAGTAGCCCACTTACCAGCGGTTCCCCGTCTCCACAGCCTGATCCAGCAGTAGGCACAATTGCCCGAGAATGTCTCACCAACCACTTCCCTGGCACGACCCATTCGTTTGCGTGTCAGGCCAAGACATCTCCAAGACTATGTGAACTGGGGGGAAGGGGTGTGATGTATTGGGCTTTTAGGTGCGTGCCCCTTATTTAGTGATGTTCTTGTTGTAGTGGGGACACTTTTATAAAGTGCACAGACGGAGATGCATGTTGTAACTACCTCGCTGTTGTCTTAAGTAAATTGCCATTCAAGCTGACGGTGCCTTCTCTCATATTCTTAAGTGCCACTAATCACACTGAATAAGGGATCAGATCAAAAACGTCTACGACGTAAAAAAAAGCCAAGTTACTCACGCATAGCCTACATAGAGCTGTCTATAGGTCCTTAATTCCAACTTGCAAAAACTAGGCCTGCCTTTAAAAGTATTGATATCAAAATGTGGCCAAGTTACAACTAACAATATTGCCTATTGTAGCTCACAGTAAATAAACTAGCTCTATTCCACAGCAATGCTATCCAAACTTTCCTAAATTATTTAATGCAACTTGGCCTTGTGTTTCTTCATCTTACCATCTCAAGAGAATAAGTCTATGGTCATTGTGGTTACTTCTGTAGGAAACCCTGAAGTGCCAAACTCTCGGTGCTGTATAGGTATGGGGCATGCTCCACCAAGCCGTAACTTGGCGGATGGCATACCTGCCATCCCAATCTTACAGCCATAATGTAGCAATACCAAAATAAGTATTTGGCGAACCCGTGGTGATTGTAATCCAACTGTGAAATGGCATTGAGATTGGTTTTGAAACAGATATCGAAGTTCAAAAATCGCTGTTGGAGACCAACGCAAACATATATTGTATATAAATGTAAAGAAGGAAGAATATTCTCTGATGTTTTCATTGTCACAAACATTGATTACCCGATCCCCGTGAAGTATTTATGCATTTATCTAAATCCTATCAAAAAAGCAGCCATTCGAATACAAAATCCACAAAGCTGTGATTTCAGTCCAGTCGTAAAGCTAACACACAAAAGCCCTTTGTCAAACAGGAAGTGATTTGCCATAATCAACCACTTAGATTTTTTCAGTTCTCCATTTGGCACCCTTCTGAAACTCAAATACTTTGGCATTTTGTGTAGCTGATGAAAGGCAGTGACTCCGGAGGGGATTCGTGACCAAACGAATATTTTGGTTTTATTTTAATTTTCTTGTCAGGAAAAGCTAGATTCCCTGCGACTCCAACAAGTTCCTCCGTGTCTCCAGAGCATCAAATTAACATTCCCAATCAGAAGCCTCTTTCACACTTGCATGGGCCTATGCTCTCTCTGAAGCGAGACTCGATCAAACTTAGTGAAATGTTTACCGCTGACGGGATGCTGGGAATTCCCGTGGCTGACGGCCTCCGTACAGTCTGCACTTTGACAGCGTTCCCGGCGCGATAACGAGCACACCGGTTTCACCAATGAGCGTCTCGCGCATGAACAGGGGGTCGTCATTCTCAAAAGCCCACATCGGCCTCATCAGCCCACTGAGAGACTTGTAGTATCAAGTAAGGAGGACTCACGAACAAATGAATAACATAAATCCACACTCTGTATGTGGATGCGGGAGAGTGGTTTATCAGTATACAATCTGCAGTATGCGGGGGCCCCTTTGGCCTGAGTGAGATTCCCGCCGGCAGGCGGATCTTTAATTACTCCTGCTGAAGAATGGCCCGATGTGTAGATTTCAGCTGCTGCCTGTCATCGATAAGGGACACAGATTTACCGCCGCATGCTGGCTTCGTGGGGGGGGGGGGCATGGCACCGCATGCACGGATTAGGCTGCCGCAGCTTGGGTCTGCAGATACGCACCCGTCGCGAAACAGATCACACGCCTCCCCCGGACACACCTGGACCCCACCAGCGTGGCGTAATCTTCCGGCCGTAATTTTCCCTGCCCCCCTCTGCCTGCGGATAGGTAAGCCAGCTCGATGCTTCCTGCCGGTCGAGCGGAGCAGCACTCCGTCCCGACGGCGTGAGGGGGTCAACGCCCACTGCGCGGACTGTTGGGAGGCCGTGGTAACGAAGGCAGCAGTTTGGCACGCCACGCGACACAGCTCACAGGACAGAAGCCGCCTCGCTAATTGAGCTCATCACCCTCCATTCTTTTACCCTACAGCAGAGGGGGCTCGCACTAGCCATGGAGAACTGGAGGATATGATGGCTTCATTGTTACTTGGCACTTTATCGTAAAATTAGCTGTTCATACAGTTAACGTGGCTCACCTACATGATTTTTAGGAGAAAATAAAAACCAGCAGACCCTGTAAGTCTCCAAGGCCAGGGTTTACTACACCATAATACACAAGCATCATGACATTTCCTCCAATTTATTCTTGTTAAGTCCAAGAGGGGGGTTTCTGTTTCTGTTTATGGTTAGAGCTGAAGTAGCGTGTTTAACGTGCCAAGGCATCATCTTTTCGTAGTTATTTAAAACGCCCTACTGTGAAAGCTAAAAAGTTCCGGTACCAAAACCAATTAAAGAAAGATAAATAAGCCTGCTAATGAATCACAGCTGTATAAAGCTTCTGTTGAATGCCTGTCTAAAAAAATTGTGAAGCTCTATTGTTTGTTCATGTGATACCAGGAATTGCACTCCAGCCACCTATTAATCAAACAAGCATATTCACTTTCTCATTTTCTCAATTGGCTATTCATAAGCATCATGCAATACATTCAAACTGCTAAACAGTTCTTTCAACATTTTGGTGTGTGTGTGTGTGTGTGTGTGTGTGTGTGTGTGTGTGTGTGTGTGTGTGTGTGTGTGTGTGTGTGTGTGTGTGTGTGTGTGTGTGTGTGTGTGTGTGTGTGTGTGTGTGTGTGTGTGTGTGTGTGTGTGTGTGTGTGTGTTTACGTGTGTGATTAGCCTATTGCCTTCCTTTACATTTCACAATTTGTAGCATAATTTGTAAATTAAGATTGGCGTGATGTGGGTGTAAGTAGATCCATATTTCTGTTATTCCATCAACAGATATATTTCTTACTAAAAATAGGAATAGAAATAAGCCCAGCAGTAGCAACGCTGCTGGTAACTACCCATCTCATGTAATGGCCTGTTAGCAGGGCTCAGTCATCAGCAGCTCCGTGAAATCACTCATCAAACTGCATATTATTGTGAACTCCCGGCTGGGTCCCCAGAGGGAAGATGAGCCCAACGGCCCAGAATGGATCCCTAACTGTGACAGAGCTCACTGTGGCTGGGAGTCCTATGGGGTAACATTCACGAGCACTTCCCAACAAGGTGGCGGGGCGGGGGGGAGGGGGGGCAGTGTTAAGTGTTGTCCTCTAGGTCAGTGACTGCCAAGCACAGCTCCCAGTCTGCGTTTTGGAGGCTGCTGGTGCTCATCTGTACACCCCTGTCTGCGTTTCAGAGGCTGCTGGTGTTAGTCTGCGCTCTCCTGAACTGCAGCGATGGCCTAACGAATAGTGGGAATACCAAACAGAAAAAAGGGGGGGGGGGGGGGGGGGGGTTTGCTAAATAACTTCAATGAATTCTTAAAGGGACCGCTTATCCTCGGGACTTGAAGAGATAAAGGTTTTCATGAACGCTAATCTTGGAACGAGTCGCTTAACAAACTTAACGGTCGATTCATAACTCCGACTTGCAAATGGGCTTGAAATGAAATGGATCGATGGAAGAAAGGGCTTTTGTAGGCATTTAATAGGCCGTTTTTTGGCATTTCATCTTTGTTAGGTCAGGTAATGAATGAGTGGCGGCAGCCATCAGCTGAAAGACTGCTGTAGTGAAGTATAGGAAGCTGCACTAAATGATGTTTTTATTGGTCTTCTGCTGCTATTCCTTCCAGCGACTTCAGTCCTGGGGTGTTCAAATAATTTGTAGCTCTTTCACTGGTTACATTGTGCGCTTTCTGTCAAAGATCAGTGCATTAAACACCACCAGGGGCAAAAACAGAAAATCAAAAGGCAGCACAACAGAAAAGCTAGGAACTGTATGTGTGTGTGTGTGTGTGTGTGTGTGTGTGTGTGTGTGTGTGTGTGTGTGTGTGTGTGCGCCCCCCCTACGGCCAGATGCTATACAAGACAGCTCCCTTGAACCTCATCTGGCTCTGAAGCAACTGCAGCCAGTCTTGTAAGGAAGCCTCGCCGTTTTCAAAGCAGCAGCTCGCTATGCCCAACCTCCCTTTTCACAAACTCTTCCCTCAGATGCAGAAGGCAGCGAGCCAACGAAAAAGAACTTACCAGAAGCTTGCATGCTCACATTCTAAGGTGCGTTTTGCTCTTGCAACCTCATGCAACATACAAGCAGAACTGTGTGGAACAGTCAGGTGCGTCTACGCAGGCTTCCACGTAAGCTATGATTGTTTTAAAATGGGCTTATTTGTGTGAATAAAAAAAAATATGAACAAAAATCTGGCGGAATCATTTTCCATTGACAATCGCACTGAAAAAGTTGTAGCTGTGGCATTTTCTAACACAGGCTACATAACTTAAGACAGGCTATTCTGGGCCTCGCCTTACTCCTTCCATCTGCACAAAAAGGTGCTAACAAGGCTCTGATTATCCCAGGTCTGTTCATACACATCAGATCTGTGAGTTCAATGGTGCGGTCGCTCTGATCGTCTCGTAGCTGTCAAGATAAAGCACCTACTATAAATATACAGAGGTGGTACGCCTTTCCATTGTGAACTAAGGACCCCAATTCTCACAACTGTTGATGCAAACCTGATTAGCAGACACAATGGGCCTCATGCAAGAGACGCTCATACGCACAAATCCATTCTTCTATGGCAGGTAAGAACGGTTTATGCAATTTCATGGCATTCACCATTTTTCTCTTATTTTGGATTTACTCGTAGATAAGACCAAACTTGAAGAGTGGTCGCGACCTGTCGTATGTCGAGTTACGCACAAAGCTAATAGGCCTACATTATATTCCCAGCAACTGGGTTGTTTTAATTTTGATTAAAATAAAATATGTTTCATTAAAAAAATAAAATACATTGGAAATAAATGATGAGCTCATAGACGCTATTGTCCACTGTGTCACACATGGGTAGGTATAGTTGCAGGCGAGACTGGGTGGAGGGTTGCTTGTTAAATGGACATGCTACGGGACAATAGTAACACTTAGAAACTCTGTATTCGGCAGAGTTGTCACAAACTGTGTACTAGCAAAGCTCAAGCACGGAGTTTGTTGTTTCTACTCATAGGTTGGTTGCAGGAGAAATCAATATCCGAGTTCAGCAAAATCTTGGTGGCAGCGCCATGGCCACTAGGAGATCTGCGCAAAGGAGTTAAGAGAAAAATAAGAGAATATTCTTGCTTGAGA
Organism: Synaphobranchus kaupii; assembly: GCA_029718625.1. Taxonomy (NCBI): domain Eukaryota; kingdom Metazoa; phylum Chordata; class Actinopteri; order Anguilliformes; family Synaphobranchidae; genus Synaphobranchus; species Synaphobranchus kaupii. The sequence goes on along the minus strand of CM056388.1, from coordinate 33,911,275 downwards.
CCCAATGAGCGGGATCAACTATACGGCATGCCAGTATCACACCAAAGTGAAATTCTGCATACAGCGCAGTCACCCACAATCACTGAATACAGGAGCTATATACATCCTGACAGTGAGGTCACAGCAGGTTATTCAACTGCACGTGTTCAATTCAGTATTGCCGCGTGGACAGCAAACATGGGAAATTACAGAGGGGCCAGGGGAATACATTTTTATTTTTCTATTTTTTGAAAGGTCCATTTAATAATGAACTCCATAAAATGATTGGGTGAAATACCAGTTGTATCATAAAAAAACAAATGAGGAATTAACCTTATCCATGTTGAAAGATCAGTCATCTGAATGATACAACAATTTTGAAAATAAAATGAAAACCCAGGGAACATTAATTTCTTCAAGGATGGATTATAATAGAATCGTTCATATAATAACAAAGTACTGTATCACCATTTGTCTTAATTGATTAACTTTCTGACAATTATTTTGCTGAAAAGGCAATAATACCACTCATCAACATGAAAGATCAACATATAATTTTTGGTCTTTAGAATTCTGGATATGAGTGGCTTCCTTGAGTGACAGTTGTTTACCAAGGGTCTTTGGAAAATGCTGATTGGTGAGATTCATAAATAAATCCTACATACAAATCACAGATAAATAATGTATAATAAATGCTCCAAAAAAATGATGATTAAAGTACAGTTTATGCTAAATTTCCGCTCCAAATTGAAGCTGTGAATTAGAATCATCTTGATGCTTGTCAGTCAGTGACTCAGTGTGTTGGGTCCTGACATATTTGTTTGTCTGTCTTAATATTTTTAGTGCTTTTTCAGCCTCATTGGACAGCGCAGTGTAGAGAGACAGGAATGTACCATTTAAAGAAATATTTAAATAAATATTCTTGGCAACAACAAAGCCAAATTATTTATTAATTTTAGGCCTAATGCTACTCTAAAAACTCACAGAAAACAACCATTTTTTGCGGTTCTTTTGAAAATTGCCCCCAAACCCCCCTAGTACAGGTTTAGACCCCCCTAAACATGCATCTCTGGTACCCTAAGCATTTCTGATGTCTTCTTTCCTACATAAAACTGAAGATTGAAAGAAAGCCTGCAGGTTTGAAGACACACATGCTATCCCCTTATTAACATAAGAGCTCTCAATACAAATGACCCGACACAGAGAAACATTTGTCTGGTTATGACTCTCATAATGTGCCTCACAGATTCATCAGCTAATTGGGCTTTGGCATGACGTTCATTTATTGTGGCGGTGTCTTGAATGATCGCATGCCCTGCGGCTGATACAGACCCATTATATTCCAGAGCCAGAGTGAAATAAGCAATGCTAGGATATAACTCCAACTTTATTATTATGCAACAAATTCCAGGTTGGTTTTATGTTTGAGTTTTTGGCCCCTATTTCCATTATCTTTCCAATGGAGTTATATCAAATAGGAAACAAAAGCTTGATATGATAAAATTGACTTGATCAAAATTTATCAAAACTAGCTACATAATAGTCTAAGTTCACAGAAGGACAGCTTAGAGAGCTTAGATTTACAGGGTTATTTTTTCCAAAAATCCTCTGCTTTTTCTCAACAATAGATTAAACCTTGAATTCAATTTTAAAACAAATGCTGTTAAATGGGACTTTAAAATTCCGAAGCCTGACATCTCAAATCCAAGATCCATTCACTATTGCTGCAGCATCTGAAAACACTCCAACAGATCAGAGGTTTCAATGAAAGACGTCACTGGCCAAAAATATACAATCAAACCAAAGAAGAAGTCTATTCTAAATATTTATAAAATGGGTCTTTCTTTGTAAATGGTCAGTAAGATGCATGAGTTTTATTGCTGTCTAAATGGCTATATTTATTCATGCTATTCAAATAAATATTTTACACAGGCCTACTTGTAAAATTAACTGTAGGTAGAACCCTATAATTCTTAGTTCTCTAAATGTTTACTGAAACTAGGCCACAATTAGGATGTGAGGAATTATATTTATAAACTTTAAAGTTTTAAAGTTATAAACTATTTTAAAACGCTGATCTTGAGTTGCCGTGATATTCCAGAGCAAAGAGGCATTCTGAAAATGCTTCCTCTGTTTATTTAAAAGTGTGGCTTGTGTGAAAAATGCAAATGGGCTTCAAGCAACATTCACTTTTCCTTACATGCAGGTTTTCACCACATGCAGGTTAAGCACAACTCCAGAGCCTCCAAGCAGATGGAAGCAAAGGTCTGACTTGTGCCATTTCTGCTGCTGTGGTGGTGTGCAGCTGTTTGTTTGCCCAGGGAAACCCTTGCCGTGCTTTGCTATGCTAATAGAATTAAGCGGCGTCGACCACAGGCAGAGATTTTTCTTACTTTGTTTCCCAAAACGTTAAAGAGGCAAACAGCTTGCTTTGTTTCTGCACCTCCCATTGTGCCGTTTTCTGTAGGAGAATTCAGCTTGTCGCGCGGGTACACCGTGTCCCGTGAGATCGAGAGCTTTGATAACAAATGCTTGCTTTCAGATTTTATTACGCAGTTATATACATGTACAAAATTATTGGGTAGCTAGTTACGCAGTACTGTAGGGTACTGTCTGACATTGCACTTGGGAGCACAGTCTTCAATCAGCCACAAAATATGAAGTGAATGCAGCCTTTGTACGCTAGCTATAATGGATTCCCCTGTTTTTAATGAGTCAGTGCCCTGGCAACTGATCCAGCAGACTCAAACATATCGAACAGAAAGAAATGTACAAAAGTCTCTATCGCTCTCTTCTAGCGTGCGAGCGTGCACATTTCCAGGACTTAAGGTAGAAGCTTTCTTAAGTCCTGTAATATTATTCCCAAGGACATTTATACAATAGCGCCTGAACAATGACAGTCAAGACATGATTTACGGACCTTCAAAAAAGGGAGCTATGTCTACGGAATAGGCAAAAATATTAAACTGAGAACAGATAACTGTTGAGCCATGCTAGAAAAGTACTTTTGCGTTTTTAACTCACTAGACCAAAATAAAAGTGCCTGCCCATCACTACTTCTCAATGCTCTGTGTGAGAAATGCACATGCGTTTGATGGTTCACTAAACAGTTCTGAACTCGAGGGAGTCATGAGTCATGCTTCAAATCTGTTCAAATTTTTCTTTCAGTACCTCAAAATAAATGTGGTTTGAACATCACATGACTCTTAACCACAGGTGAGACCAGGGCTGTCCTCGCATCAACAATCAACAGGGTTAAAGTGGGGGGGGGGGGGGAAGGGATTTAAAGTGTCACATTCCAAGTTCATAAGATCTCGTGATTGATAGACACGACATCACTAAAGGCACAAGTACAGAATCAGTATTCGGCAGCATATTTTAAGTACCCTCAACACGGCAATGAAGAAAAATCAATATTAGTGAAATGTGTATAATTACTCCTGGGACAACCTGAGTTACAGGGGCAATAGTGGGTCTGTGACAGTGGTGCCCAATCATGTGCCATGGAGAGCCGAGGGTATGCAGGTTATCATTCCAACTAATCACTACACCTGCTGATTTCACTAATTAGCTCCGTCCTCTCTGGTTGAAGTTGTGTTAGTGAAATCTGCAGGTGTAGTGACTGGTTGGGATGAAAACCTGCATACCCTCTGCCCTCCAAGCACATGATTGGGCACCACTGGGTCTATGTATACCAACAGAAAGTAATTTTAAGGTATGATCAAAATCAAGAATTGGCTAGTTTGTATTTACCTGTGAAGCATACTGTTAATACATTTTTGATTTAATTTCCTTTGATTTAATGTAAGAAGGCCCTTTAAATCCATTATCAATGCAAATTGTCTTCCAGTACCAATTGGAGCTATTGGAATCATAGAGGAGGAAATTTTACCTGCTACAATAGGTCACATACTGTCTGGCAGAAATTAAAAATACCTGATTCCGCAGAGGCCCTTTTCTAAATGAAACTGAGACGCTCCTGGATGAGAAAATCTAATCTAAGCTTCAATTCTTCAATGACCATAAATGGCTGATCTGATTCTATCGCTAACAGAGTTTAGCACCATCAGGAATATCAGCACCATATTCCTACACCCATTATTAAGATGTAACATAACGGCAAGAGTGCGACAATGTCAGAGTGTTCCAGAACACTAGTAGCGGCAGTGCCAAGCTAATATGGCTGCTTTTAGATCGATCCTGTCAATGTGCAAACCTGTAATAAAACACCTTTTATTTTACCTATATTGAAAATAATTACCTGTTAATCATAAACAAAAGGTAGGAGATACAGTGCCCACCACAATTATTGGCACCTCTGGTAAAGATGAGTAAAAAGGTTTTTTTTTCCTTTTGGTGAATTAGCTTAATCTCACACTGAAAAAATTAGAAAAATCCAACCTTTAATTGAAGTAAACTTATTCTGAGAAAAAAATATCCCTCATCAAGAAATAATTATTTTTAACAAAACCACATGTGCCACAATTATTGGCACCCCAAAAATGCTTATGAACAAAATGTAATGGAAGCATTTTTTCCATTTATATTTTACTTTTTAAAGTTGATCAGAGTGTTTAGGAACTTTCAAGCAGTAATCCATGACTTCCTGTTTCACTGGGGTATAAATATGAGGTGACACACAGGCCATATTCCCTTATTCATACATCAACATGGGAAAGATAAGGAAGAGAACACACAAATCAAATGAGGTAAAAGTGTGTTGAGCTTCATAAGTCAGGAATGGCTATAAAAAAATAGCTACTCACCTGAAAATGCCCATATCTACTGTTACGGCAATACTTAAAAAGTTCAAAGCAACTGGAACTGTTGCCTGGAAGAGGACCCAAGTTTATTTTGCCCCCACGCACAGTGAGGAGGATGGTAAGAGAGGCAAAAAAATCCCCAAGGATCACTGTAGGAGACTTTCCATGGAAAGTAGCATCTTGGGGTCATGAAGTCTCCAAAACTACCATTAGACGTCACCTCCAAGCCAACAAATTATTTGGAAGGCATGCCAGAAAAAAGCCTTTCCTGTCATTTCACCACAAACGTAAGCACCTTGAATTTGCAAAACGCTACTGGAACGGTGTTCTATGGTCAGATGAAAATTTAGCTTTTCGGCAACCAACACTCAAGGTGGGTTTGGCGTAAAAAGAAGGATGGCTATAACGAAAATAACCTGATCCCCACTGTGAAGTATAGTTGAGGTTCCGTGATGTTGTGGGGCTGTTTTTCCTCCAAAGGCCCTCGGAACCTTGTTAAGGTACATGGCATCATGAACTCCATGAAATACCAGGAAATAAATTTTAAATCTGAATTTGGCTGCCTCTGCCAGGAAACTAAAACTGGGTCGTCGTTGGATCTTCCAGCAGGACAATGATCCAAAACATACGTCCAAATCAACCAAAAAATGGTTAACTGAACACAAAATCCAGCTTCTGCCATGGCCATCTCAGTCTCCTGACCTAAACCCCATTGAAAACCTGTGGGCTGAGCTGAAGGGGAGAGTGCACAAGAGAGGACCTAGGATTCTGGATGATCTGGAGAAATTCTGTCAAAATGGTCTCAGATTCCTTGCTCTGTATTCTCCAACCTTATTAGATGTTACGGGAGAAGACTCAGCGCTGTTTGATTGGCAAAGGGAGGTTGTACAAAGTATTAAATGCAGGGGTGCCAATAATTGTGGCACACATGGGTTTGTTAAAAATAATTATTTCTTGATGAGGGATTTTTTTTTTCTCAGAATAAATTTACTTCAATTAAAGGTTAGAATTTTCTCATTTTTTCAGTGTGAGATTAAAGGGACAGTTTGGAATTTTGGACATAATGTCTCAATTACGACTTACCCATGATGTAGTTGATTGATGGAAACTATTTTCAGCTAATTCCATGCTGTCCCTTCTTTTGGACATACACATGTTGCTAATGCTAGCGCAACTCAATGGCAACCGGTAGCATCCACGACCAAACACACTTAAACACTCGACAGTGCACCCAAAGCAAATAAAATACGACGATAGTCTATCGGGGTTATTTTGAGTGTTTATACCATAATTTTTTAAGTCAAACTATCGTTGAATCCTTTACTTTGTGCTGACCTAATATTTTCAGTGGAAGTACGGCCGCGGAGCGAACGTGGCCATTGCAACTTGTTACTCTTCTTTGTTGTTGTAGTCGACCAGTGCCGGCACTACATTCGTAGGTAATGTAAAGTATCGCTCCCCCGGTAGACTGTTGTCATATTTTATTTGCTTTGGGTGCACTGTGGAGTGTTTAAGTGCGTTTGGTAGCGGATGCTACCGGTTGCCATAGAATGTCCAAAATTCCAGACTATCACTTTAAGCTAATTCACCAAACGGTGAATTTTTCATAACCCTTTTTACTCATCTTTACCAGGGGTGCGAATAATTGTGGAGGGCACTATATGTTACAGCCATATCCGCAGTTATTTTTAGACATCCACCTGCTGGTTCAGTTGTAAACACACTATTAGAACAAAGTCAAACAATATTGATGATTAATATAAATAATTTAAATTCAGTGCTTTTCAGTTTGGTTAAAAGGACTCTTACTTCGGTGACGTGTAATAGTGGAAACAGTTTTCCATAAAAATCAGCTCTTGCATATCTAAGGATATGTAAAAATTAACAATAAATACATCCTCTGGTCATTTGTTTAGATATGTAAAATAACAATAAACATAATCACTGGTCATTTGTATAGATGTGTTAAAAATCTTTAAATGAGTGTGTCAGTTACTTTGTATCAACGGTTTCAACACATTTAAAAAAAAAAAAAAAAGATTATCCTCAGAAAAAAGTATGCAAAATCTGTGGTGTGAGGGACTAAAAGGAATCAACAAAACGATGGCCACTGGAGGAAATAGATAAAATAACTGGACAGAAGTGGAAATCAGAGAGTTATTAAATATAAGGCAGGAAAGGGAAATTATAAAACACATTGATATTACAGTTTGTGTCTCAAATGTTTACCAGACAGATTTATTTTGATACTGTAATTTACTCCCGCCGTGGAGAGATACAGTGATGATCAAGTGTGTTTGTTAATGTTCTCCTGCTGCTGAACCAATACCCTAGCAGTAGTTTGTTATATTGTACACATGAGTGTGTTCAATTTCTTTATATTCTTGGTCACTGACACAGAAACGTGATGGCGCAAATTGACTGGGACACATTATACCCAGGTCCGATGTTGGTTTAGGAGGTCAGTTATTCTAGATGAACATAGGGTAAATATAACATAAAATGTTGCCATCTATAACCATGTGAAATAAAAGTGCCACCTAGTGGGGGAAAAATATTATTTTATTAAAATGCTATTAGGATAATTATTGAATCACCTGCCGGTTCTTCGGAGCAGTGTAAACAGCAAATACCGGGTAAAAGAATGCGGGTGTAAATTGCTCATTGTTTAATTGCTCCCCGCTCAAATCCGGAATTCTTTATCGGTAGGCCTATAGCAGTGTAGGGACGGCTGTGGTCGACAGTCGCCATCGGCACTTTAGGATGTCCGTATTTTTGTTGACTTATGTCAACCGCGGCACTGAATGGGTTAAGTGTGTCTATCAAGGACAAAGATCCCCAAATTAGTATTCCTTCTAGGTACAAGCCACTTATTGATAGTCGTGACTAAATTAGGCTACTTTAGCAAACAAGATCACAGAGGCTATTGGCACAATCCTGACAGGCAGAAGTGAATTCCATTAGTAACATTAGTCAGATTTCTGAACTTAAGGGTAGGGAATTCACAGGGGAATGCTCACAAGTGTATGATATTAAATGCTAATATAATTCATGTAAATGTTACTGTACCATAATCACTTCAATGTGGCCTTCAATTATTTTCCAGTTAGAGACTACAAAGGCGGTGATTCTGGTGGATAATCATCTTATCGGAAGAAATTCACTTTCAGTCAGCATGGAGGGTGAGTTGATGCTGTGAGTTGATACTGACCAGGAGTAAGCGGTTTAAAAAATGGATGGATGGAGGAACATATTAACGTTGAAGTGACAAGGCACAGGAGGCTGTGGTATCGGGCTTTAGTACCAGTCGATTGGTTGAAATTCGCTTCAGAACATTCAGAAAACCTATTTTCACCTGCACCTTCTAAGGAGATAACACACTACAGTGGTGCTAAAAAAAAAAAAAAAAAAGTCTTAAATCCAATGAGCCATCCTGTTTGATTAAGGCTTCTAACGCCTTTTTTATAACCCGTTGTTTGTCTGTTGCAATAACACGCAAACAGCGTTCGTCTGCTGCAAGTCCTACAGAAAGCGTTCGCAACATTGCCTCTCTGACTGTGACCGTCGCGGCTGCTAATCATCAAACTTGCAGGTTAATATTTGCGGGAGCGATTTTTGAAGCCACTGCGTGCGCCACATATTTATTCCACAAAGTTAAATGCTGACACTCATCCCATGACGTCTGGCACCCCATGTGTTTTCCCAGAGATATTTTCTGACAGATTCTGACACCTCTGATTCATTTCAGGGCAGAAATCAGGACAATTATGCAGTGTGAATATGTAACGTGTATGGAGGGGAAAACTAACTCAAATCTAACTTAAACTCAAAAATTCATTGATCAATCACAGCGTGCTTAGCTGGAGCTTAAAGATCTGGGCCCCGTTTCCCAAAAGCATCTCAGTTAAGATCATCTTAAGAGTGTTTTGTCTTTGTGCTTTATAAAATTTATGATTAAAACTATTTAAATTTACTGACATGACATAAAAAAGATAATACAAATAGAGGGTGAAAAACAAAACAAATGAGGAAAAACAATGAAAGTAATATTTTAAAAAAATAGCCTAAGATGATCTTTACTCTAAGATCCTTTTTGGAAACGGGGCTCTGGTTTAAACCCCTATACCCCAGAACTGGATTAAAACTGGAACAGCTATCCAAATCTGTGAAATAAGGATTAGCTGTTCCAGTTCTAATGCAGTTCAGTGGTTGAGGGATTAAAAGGGGCAGTTCACCCAAAAATTAATTAAGATATGTTTATATACCCAGAGTACTATCTATCCATCCAGATAGTTTTGCTGAGATTTCACTAGTTTTACAGATATCCGCTGTAGCTTACCGTGAAAAAGAAATCAACAGCAACGTCTCCAAATATGACACGGTTACATCCACAGTCCTTGTTGTGCACAGGTCTTTTGAAAATTACTTTCAACTGAAGTACGCCAACTGTGTATATCTGCAAAAAGTCTCAACCAATGCAAATGTTGCTGTTTATTTTTTTGAATGTACATTGTTGGCGCATTGAGGACCACAAACTTTGAGGTCCGTTCTACCAGGGTGAGACCACGGTGAGCTGCAGTGGATATCTATAAAACTAGTGAAATCTCAGCGAAACGTAGGCAGCTGGTGCAGAGAGAACTGTTACAGAGACTTACGATCTGGATGGATACATAGCACTCTGGGTATACAGAAACATATCTTCATTTCATTTTAGGGGGAGCTGCCCCTTTACCCATGAGGCTTAAACTTTGGCAAAGTGTGCTGCAATTGACCCCATATCCTTGAGAACTAGCAGGTTGAGTCATGCCCTTCGGAGGGCCTGTTGACCAAATGACCTGTCAGGCCTGTCATGTTCTCCATGGGATCAATTTAACAACCGCATCAGAGACGGCTGCTATCAGCTGAATCAATAACCAAGGGCAGTGGAAGACTTCCCTGGTGCAGAGAAAACGAAATAAGAGTAATGTCTGAAGGATCACGGGCGGTAACCCGGCCTAACCCGGCGTTCACGGCGGCAGCCCCTGAAAGTGCGCTGCACCTGTTCCCTGAGCCGTCACTGCTCGACGAAGCTGCCAAAAATGAGATAACGTAAAATGACAGGCTTTTTGTTTTTTCTAAACTGGACGTTAGTGTATCCTTTAATCTCAGCAAACATGATCTTAATTTCATTATGACTGGGGTAAGGGCGGCGCTCTTACCTGCTGCAGTCCACGTGCAGCAGCAGTTGGGACGCGCTGATTGACAGGGCGATCTTGTGCCACTGCCCGTCGGCCAGCCGGTAGGGGAAAGACTCGGAGTGAGGCTTCCCTCTGTGCCGGTAGTGGTACTGGATCTCCTCTCGCAGCCCATTGCTCGCCAGCTCAAAGTAACTGTGGGATGAAGAGGAGGAAGAGGAGAAGGTTATGCCTGCTCTGCAAAGGATTCCGTCACCCACAGTAAAACTGCACGTTTGCCGCTGATTCGATCCACCTCTTTTTGAACGCACCTCTGGGCGTCACCATATCAACAGGAAAATGCAGAGCACTTCCGTTTGGCGCACATACGGGTTCGCGCCGTAGAAAAATGCACACATCTGTCCTCACAGCGTGAAGTTCAAGTTCACTGATGACAAAATGACAAGAAACTAGCTAGCTATTAACTAATGTTATCGCTTATAATAAAAAACAATTATGTCAGGAAATAATTCATACCCTGAGCTGTGTTTGGGGTATGAGCAGCAAGTGGAGAGAAAACCTACTCCAGAGAATCCATACCCTGAGCTGTGTTTTGGGTATGAGCAGCAAGTGGAGAGAAAACCTACTCCAGAGAATCCATACCCTGAGCTGTGTTTGGGGTATGAGCAGCAAGTGGAGAAGAAGAGAAGGAAACTTAAAGTATACTATGTAGTTTACCGTTCTTTGTTTACATTCAAATTTTCTCCTCAAAAAACATTGTATGTATCCTTGTGGTCTAATAAACATGTTGAATGTATTTCCTACCTCATAAGTTGTTCGCAAAGTGTTTTTTTGTTAATGTTTTGAATGCTCCACTGTTGACATCCCGCCGCCATTTTTAAATCCAGAGACAGCTAAAATTGTGTAAACATCATGAATGGGTGGTTCCTGTCCATTTGATTGGCATGGCCAGGCCATGTGGGCAGGCTTCCAGGTAAAGTCTTATTTTAGCTTATGCTACTTACCGTTACGTACGTGTCATCAGTACAATTTAGACATTTAGGGCCGAAACATACCTCATGCAAATACGCAAATGTGGACGCAGTTTTTATTTTGCCATGACATTTGTGAAAGACAAGCCAGAGCATTGCAGCGAGGGACGCTATAGCAGGCAACAACAGTAAACAACTTTCTTGTTCGATCTGTGCTTTCCTCCTGTTTGTCTTTCAGAAATGTCATGGCAAAAAAAAAAAAAAACTGTTCGCGTAGCTTGAAGCGTCCACGTTTGTGTATTTGCGTGAGGTATGTTTCTGCCCTTACTCATTAGCAAGATGTTTTTAGCCGAGGAGGTAACAATATCATTATAATAATAGCGACCATACACCTAGCTACATTACATTACATTACAGTCATTTAGCAGACGCTTTTATCCAAAGCGACATACAATAAGTGCATACAGAAACGTCAAGTAACGTCGAAGTAACTACAGAACAGATAAGACAAAGAACATCCTTCCCATAATGTAGCAGCTATCGATAGCTAAGGCTATCTATTGTCGTGATGTTTGTATATTTTTGACAATAGTCAAATAGTAATATTTATCATGTTTGACCAAACCTTGATCATGTAAATGGAAACTACGTTACATGCTCAAAGCATATAAGTTAGTAATCTTAGCTATTGCTCTGTAAATTTGAGCACTGTTCATTTTCATAAAATAATTCAAAATCATCATTTTGTAATTCTGCTTGGTTCATTCTGTAGCCATCAACATACAGTGGTCGCGACCCCAGAGTAATGGTGAGCGGCCGTCGTGTTTGTGGTGGGCGAGGCAGGGCCAGGGGAAGAAGACAGCTTGATCAGAGTGACCGTGACAGAGTCGACAGACTCCGGGAGGAGAAACATTTCCATCTCAACGAAGTTGAGACAGAGCTGCACTTTATCACAAAATGCAAAAAATACAATCAAATCAGAAATAAATATTTTCCCAAAATAAATCAGAGATACCTTCAATCAAAAAATTTAACAGACATCCAAAAACTCCCCATCCTCTTAGGAGAAGAGAGGACGTGCTGTGACCTGGCAGCAGAATATGTACCTGCCTGCCATCGTCTTAGGGACAGTGAGTGACAGAGATAATTTTAAACCAATTTTTATTTTTTATATTTATTATATTCACTTTATAAGATCATGTGTCATTCTCATCATCATTATTATCATTTCTATTGATAATTATAATTATTTTTAATTGTACTTTATTATTTTACATTATTGTTATTTCTAAACCCATAATCAAAGAAAAGTTCTTGTTTTCATGTATGGTTACTGCTCATTCGTTTCTAGTCTTTGCTGTTTTGTATTGTTCAGTGTTAGATGTATGTCTTCGACTGTTTTAATGCAATATGCTTTGGCAATACAGATGCAATGTATTGTCATGCCAATAAAGCAAATTTAATTGAATTCAATCCACGGTCAGGGAAAATGTGTGAAACGTCACCACAATGCTCGAGCGTCGTTGTGCGTGTCTGAGAAGAACACGTGATAAGCAATTTTCGGCAGACCTTTTTCTCCTACGTGCTCTATATCGCCATCTAGTGTTCTGAAACTACATAGTATACCTTTAAATCGGGGCGGCAAGGGCACCTCGTCAGCAACAGCAGTAACGTTAATGAATGTTAACGTTACGTTAGCTTTGAATGTCTACAAAGTTTTGGAAAAGTCATGAAAATAACGACTATGCTTCCATTAATTTCTTAACGGCACGGTCCTGCAGGTTCCTCCTGTACAACATCAGGAGGATTCGACCGTACCTGACCACCTACTCCACCCAGCTTCTTGTCCAGACCATGGTCACCTCACGCCTGGACTACTGCAACTCCCTGCTCGCAAGCCTGCCGGCCTGCGCCATTCTGCCTCTTCAACTGATCCAGAATGCAGCTGCCCGGCTTGTGTTCAACCTCCCGAAATTTTCCCACGTAACCCCCCTGCTGAGGTCTCTCCACTGGCTGCCAGTTGCAGCCAGGATCAGGTTCAAAGTTCTGACCCTGGCCTACACTGCAGCCAATAGGACAGGCCCCGCCTACCTGCAGGACTTAATCCAGAACTATGTTCCTGCTCGACCACTTCGCTCTTCTACAGCAGGGCGACTGGCACTTCCCCCCCTCCGTGTCAAAGGCTCTCGCTTGTCCCGACTGCGGAGTTTTTCCACATTAGCTCCTCAGTGGTGGAATGAACTTCCCATTCCCCTACGTTCTACTCCAACCCTGCCTGCATTCCGTCGAGGCCTGAAGACACACCTCTTCAGACTCCACCTTGACTGATACCCTCACCTAGGAATATCAGTTCCCTGTTCCCTGTGTTTTCCTGTCTGTTTATTATAGTTTACAATAGTATTTGGAATGGTAGTGTGGTGTTGCTGATTTTCCCACAGCTTACTGTGAACTACAGTCGACGCTCATTGCTAGGGATAGCTGCTACATTATGTGAAGGATGTGCTTTGCCCTGTCTGTTCTGTAGTGATCTTGATAATGTCTCTGTACGCACTTACTGTACGTCGCTTTGGATAAAAGCGTCTGCTAAATAAATGTAATGTAATGTAATGTAATGTTAATAAGTTTAATCATTCATGTAAATTTTAAAATCTAAATTAGATGAAACCAGCCAGAATTTCATTAGTAAGAATTAGTGGGAACCCTGTATTATAGCTAGGTATGGTCCTTTAAACTAACTAATTGATCAGATGGATAAAAGTCTGATTTGACTTAAGGGATGCCATCCTCATTATATTCAGGTTCTTCCGAGTTGAGTCGGCAATGTATAATTTAGCTATGAAAAAAAACACTGTATATAATATTGCAGTCAAAAGTTTGAGTGAAAAGTTTTCAGTCAATTTCGGAAACTTTTGACTGCAATATTATGGTATATTATGATGCAGCAGCCAAGTGACAGAGTTTCAAGTGAGAGACCTCGCTCTCCAGTGTTTCCCACATGATTAAACAATAGCAGCGCTCCAGGAGTGCTCTGCTTCAGGAGTTAAGATCGCTGCTACTCAAAGCACACCTGGCCCTCGCATTAAACTAGCTGGCATGTTTTATCCACGGAATCTCATTTCATGCAATTTTCCCCAAGTAATTTAAGACATTTCGGGTCCCCAGGCCACCTCCCTTATGAGCTGCTGCTCCAGTCCAGAACCCCCCAACCCCCCCGGCCCCGGAGGAAACAACGCTCCCCACCTCCCTCCTCCAACACTCTTCCATCCCTTCTCATTTCATTTTCTTCTCAGATTGGTGTCTACACATTTAGTTTGATTGTGCTTATGGGAAGGGGAGATCTGGACCAGCAGGTAGAAGTGGCCGGTTGACTTAAGCTGATGGTACACGGGCAATATTTTCAGGCAATATTGCCGGCAATATTGACAGGCAATGATTGCTGGAACAAGTTTGATCGAGGCAAGCAATATTTTGCTACCATCCAATCACAGATGAGAGTTTGGGTCACATGACACCTGAGTCTTCCAAAAATAAATTTCAACAATGGCTGCCAAGTGGTGCGAGGAAACCGAAGGGATGCTGATCTCTTATAACTTTATTATTTATTTATTTATTACTCAGGTAAGTTATATTGATGTATTAGTGTGATGTTGAAATAAAGACCAACTTTTCATAAGTTATGGTATTCTTGACTTTTTATTGTAAATAATTGGTAGTATTACTCAGTCACCGGCGTACTGACGAACCGAGTAACTTTTACCTAGCTAGCTAGCTAACTTTATTCAGCAGACCTAATCAGACCACCTGCTTTACTGGTGAATACATCCATGAATGCTTCCGTAAAATTTAGAGATACGGTCGATTGAATTACATTGGCGGAAAGCTGTGGTTCTTACCGTTCCGGGCACATATATACCATTGTGGTGAGATGATGGTAAAAATTTGAAATGGAGGTTAAAAACAGGATCTGCAAAAAAAAAAAATTCAGTTATTTTTCAGTTACTGCCCCATTGACCATTGCTACAGTGGCCCATACCCATTGCTGGCAATATTGTACAATATTGCCTGAAAATATTGCCCGTGTACCATCAGCTTTAGGCTAAAGATTCAGTTGGAAAATGTATTGGTGGACTAAAAGATTGGTGGATGGAGAGGGTGGAACTGGTTGATTTAGTTTTGTTGTGTCATTCCATGAGACATGAAGGGTCTTGTTGCTGGGTTACTGCTTGTGCATTTCGTAAAATATTTACGTATTTGTCCTGTCTTACGGCTGCACCACAGTCACCATAAAGATAACAAAGCAGACGCCTGATCTGCACAAAAAAGAGGTTTTATTCACAACAGGCAAGCGCAAAATGAAGAGAGAGTGCCCCAGCTCCCATATTGTAGTGCAATCTTTGTGCTTACAATGAGATCAAGATATTGTTGTCAACCTTTGCGGTTGTCAAACTGTAGGTTTCAAAAGTAGAGGTGGGTAGGCCAAAACTTTAGTGAAAATGGACACTTTGCCCCTAATTTTCTTAATGATGGTTTGTGCTGTTTTTCTCAAAAGTATGACAATGGTCATTACTCCAAGGTTACATATCAAATATCAGAAAGATCTGAGAGGTCACAAATTGTATAGACTTACTATATAGACTGAAGACCCACCTCTTGATTCCCTTCCCCTAGCACCTTATGTACTAATTGAGGTTGTGATTTTTTTTGGTTTTACGTTACATTTTTATGGTTTTAGGTTTCTCTTTTTTTTACTTTTTGTTTTGGAAGTAATTAGAATTTGTCGTTTAGGTCTTGGTTACCATAGTCAACTTACACGTGTGCATCACTCAGTCATCTTTACTTGCTCTTCTAGGAATGCTGTTACCCAGGTTTTCTTATTTTAACCAGATTAATGCACTTATATTCCTCCTAAAATACGTATTTCTCAATCATGTATCAGAAATAGTCCCCATCCCTGTCCACAAGACTGACCTGTTGTTTCCATAAAAAACAAACATCGCTCACCTATCAACAAGACTGGCCTGATCTCTCCATAACAAGCAAACATCTCTTATGTATATACACAAGACTGACCTGAGCTCTCCATAACTAGAAAGCACCTCTCATCTATCCACAAGACTGGCCTGATCTCTTCATAACAAGCAAACATCTCTTACGTATATGCACAAGACTGACCTGAGCTCTCCATAACTAGAAAACATCTCTCACCTATCCACAAGACTGGCCTGATCTCTCCATAACAAGCAAACATCTCTTACCTATCCACAAGACTGGCATGATCTCTCCATAACAAGCAAACATCTCTCACCTATCCACAAGACTGGCCTGATCTCTTCATAACAAGCAAACATATCTCACCTATCCACAAGACTGGCCTGATCATTCCATAACAAGCAAACATCTCTCACCTATCCACAAGACTGGCCTGATCTCTCCATAACAAGCAAACATCTCTCACCTATCCACAAGACTGGCCTGATCTCTCCATAACTAGAACATATTCCTAATTAACATATTATGCAATAGCTGTAGAGGCAAGAGCATCTCCAATTAAATTACGTTAAAAAATGATGCCATAAACTAACTGGTTGGGTGCATTTTTATCTTATAGGTCTTGCAAATTAGTGTCTAGTGTTAGTTTATCACATTGGTCTCCCTCCCCTTCATAGCAAGTGAAGATATGTATTTTTTTGGTTCCTTTTCTTTTTGAGAACATTTCACATTATTGTGAGGGTTCTGTGAGGGAGTCTCCTCTAACATTCCACACAAACGTGCAAACCTCACATCCTCATCACCTCAATGTCACTTAGACAAATTAAACATGTTCAAAATCCCCCCCATTCAGGACACATTTGGATACGAAAAGCAAGGCAAAAATCGGTGCTGACTGTGCTGCAAGAGACGTCTTCTGGACGCTCAATTCTTTCCGTTTGATAGGCTTTCAGAATACCTTCCATTCAATCTCCTTCATTTCTCTTCAAAACTAACACTTCTTTCAACAGAAAAGTATCCAAAACAGGACCGTGTTGCAATTCCATGCAAGGGCCCTCAAAAAAAACAAGAAGCCTAAATTTAGGCTTACATAATGAAACAGTCTGAGGGAAAAACAACAGCCGTTAGAAAAATCATATCAAAGCAGCGGCTTAGGAAGTGGGAACGAGCGCGGGCTTCTCCAACTGAACCTCTGAAAAGGCTCACTTAAAACCCATAAGTGAAGTTGCAGGGCCACAGGGGCTGTGGTGCACACACATATGTATATCCAAATATGTTTTAACTAATACATATAAATGATGATACTAATGACCCGAGGAGAAGGAGGCCTTTAATAAGGAAGCTCAACGCAAGTGAGCTTGGCATCTTATTGACCCCACAATGGCTGAACCCTTGCATCAGCTACCAAACTCAAACAGCTTTCATCCATATGTATGGGAACGAGGGCAGGGACCCTGGGTGGAATATCAAGTGAGGCTTCATTGTAGCAGATACAAACCTTTCTTAAGACTCCTTAAACATGGGATATTTCAAACAAGGTGGATAAATAACCTAAATATGATCAATTCAATGATATAAACCAGTGTTTCCCCTACCATTATCTACGTGCCGCCCGGCTTGGACAAGAGGGAAAATAAATAATTTTAATAAAAAAATTATATTATTCTTTTTTTTAATATAATCTTTTTTCATTGTTTTTAATGTAGCGGCAATATTTCCCTTACCGCAGAATGCTGGAATGATCAAAATAGCATCTGTAAAAACCCTTGCCAAAACAGCTTCGGTTTCCCGTTAGGCCTAATTAAAATTTTCAATGGCAGCGCTGATATTATGAGGGTGTAATTATAGTTTCCGCCTCTAGGCAAAATGGAGCACTTTCGTCCGTTTCGCTATCTGACCAGAACTCTTACATTTTAGTGTAGAGTAAAAGCTAATACTGCACAGTCGCGGATCTATGCGTCCAGATTGACAGCTTGCCCACCCATTCAGATTCATAATTACCTTAAATGTGAATTGTTTTGTCTTGGGGAATCCGTATTAATAATCTCTAAAAAGTGTGGAGATGCCATAGAAACCAACTGGAGAAAACGCTGGATGTGATTGTTTGTCTCCATCGGCCCGTTGCTATGTTCGTTACTATGTGATGACACGGCACTTTCATAGCAGAAGTTCTCTTACGTTTGTTTAGGCTACATTACGAACTCGCGCACCAATTCTGTCTGAGTTTCATGTACAGTAGCAGCCTAGTATGAGCCAACTATGGCTAAACAGCTATCATTGACCCATTTTCTTAAAAAACCACGTCTGGAAGTGGAAAATGAAAAAAGTTTGGACCAGGACTTGTCCAACGAAGAGGAATCGCACTCGCAGGATCGTCGTGAGACGTTTGCGGGCCCTGGCAATGAAGGAGAAACGGCCACAGCAACGACATCCCGTGAGTGTCATGCTAGCCTGCATGCTAACGTGGACATGCAGGCTCCACAGCCCCCTCCACTCCTGAAGGGACCTTAAGGTAGTCCTATACGGGTTCATTTTTTTAAAATTTACTCTGGGGCCCGCTGTGGCATGGTTATGATTGCAGCCTCTGTGAGCGAGGCAGGGAGTTCTGTGACAAATTGTAAGTTATTGTATATTGGTTGTTTAATTTGTGATGTTTCTCTGGGACCCGCCGTGGCATGGATGACTGCAGCCTCTGTGAGCGAGGCAGAGTTCTGAATTGTGACAAACTCTAGGCTATTTGGTTATTTAATTTGTGGTTGTATTCCTGTCAGTGCACTAATGAGGGTTATGCAATATTTGTTATTATCGCACCTGTTCTGTAGCTAGCTAGCCATTCATCTGGCTGGCTCATAGATAGGCCTATGTGATCTCTGGTGATGTATTTTGGTGACAGTCGTGGCTGTATTATTGTTAACACTAGAAGCGCCATCGCCGATGCCAATTGGCGTTGTGATTTTAAAATTATAATTATTACAGCAGTGTAAATGCCACGATCAACTCTTTCCTTGACGTTTCCTTATCATCTATGCTACAACTGCCTGCAACTGCAGAGATTATTTCATTTTCATTTTTCAAATAAGCAACAGAATTCATTTTTCTGCGTGACCAAAATCAAACTCCTATTTTCAGAAGTGGAAGCGCCGCTTCTGTTTCTGTTACTTTTGTTGAAACAATTCTGTTACATTTGTTGCTCAAATTAAGTGCTGCCTGGCTGAATACAGATTTGGATACAAACTTTCATCTTTCATTGTCATTTGCTTCATAGTGTGTGTCTTTAGAGATACACACACACTTCTCGTTCTTTCTTTTATTATTATTATTATTATTATTAATATTATTATACTTTATTTAATTTTTAATTTATAATTTTTTTCCAGTTTATAGTTACTTGTTTTTAAATTAATTTTGTGAATTCTGTATAATATAGGTAGAGGCCTCGTATAAGCCCTTTTGGGTTTCTTGCCTACCTTGCACCTCTCTTTTTGTTGTTATTTTTTTTATCTCTTTGCTTTTTTGTGTTATCATTGTGCAAAATAAAAATCAAATCAATTGTTGGGGTCCCCACATTGTATTGTAAATATGTAAGCCTGTTGAAGAAAACGTGCGGTGATGAGCGTCACTCAGGCCTACCCAGGTTTTTCCAGGCCTACCCATCAGCCAGTTTCTGTATCCGCCGTGCTGAAAAGATAGCTGATCCAGAAACAGTCCTTAAAAACCGGTAGAAACAAACTCCTTGTCCTGGGTTTAAGTTGTATAGTTCTGAATATCATTTGTGAAGCTAAGGGGGGTTTATTGTATATAAGTTCTGTTTTAAGTTTATTAATATTATAAATAAATAATATTTATTTACCATAAGCCTTTGTGAGCAAATGTTATTTTAGCTCAGAATGGAGAAATGCACCACTTTGTTACCAACCCCCTCCCCATGTGTGCGACGACTCTCCGTACCCCCGACCTGCGCGATGAAACTACCTCGGCCACGCACGCGCGTTTGATGACACCGTGTACGCGCAACAACACTGGTAGTTTCAAGGGGCCTACCACCCGGCCTGAAAAAAAATCTAGGGGAAACACTGTAAACACAAGGAAATTTTTTTGGTCTCCTATTACATTCTTTTGCATAACAAAGCTCATTTTGGGTACTGTGTCATGTTGATGAGGAAATCTTTTGTATTTTTTGACATTGTAGTATAGCCGTGTGTATATAAGAAAACACTGACTGACTGAGTGATCATGACTCAAGTTCCTCTGTTATTGAGCATGTCGAAATAAAGGTGTTTTTAAAATTTGAATTCTCAGTCACATAAACAAAATGAAACAATGCGCAAAACATGGTGCATAAAGAAACTCCAGTATTAATGGTGGCTCTAAATGGCATTAAAGGCAGATTGATAATTCATTACACTGCACTACTGTTGAGGAGAGATACTGCCATTGGGATGAGTGGTTTAGCTCTGTAAGTCCTTGGCCCAGAGAGACTGTATATCTGACAGAGGAGGTCATGGATCAGAGCTCTTGGGTGAGAGCTCTCATTTTATGGTTCTCTCTTATCACCTTCTATCCTAACCCCGCAGACTTTATCATACACTGTCCTTGTCGGAATTCCCCTCCTTCCCCCATATCACTACCTTGCCACCCCCCAAACAACCCCCAGGCTCAAAGGCATTCAGGGGACCCCCGTCATAAGTTAAAATTGTTATATTTAAAAAAAGGTTTTATATGTTGAAATATATTCACAAATCTAGATACAGTATAGTCATTGCATATCAAGTCTGGCCAGGGTACAGTACCTGCAAGGACCCCCTGTTGAAAACCCAAGAGTTAAATGACAGTATCAATTTACAAGCTTCACTTTTTTTGTCTCCATTTTGTTGTTTTTTGACCATTTCTCTAGACCATCTCTGTCCGTTGACATATTGAAGGAATAAATAATTTTCAGGTTCATCACACTTTATAGTTTATAATTCTCTCGAAAATGTAGTCCATTCAGCACTGTGAAATGTAAGTGTAAATGTAAAATAAATAAATAAAATTAAAAAATTAACATTTTGATTGTTCGATCAAAACAAAATCAATGGCTGATGTGGGAGTCTTTCCTTTTGCGATTGGTTTGGCATGTGATATATTAACCTAAGCTGTCGGTGGAGCCAAAATGGCTCCACGGGAGATGCTCACCTTCTGGCATGCTTACCCCTGGAAACTCAATGCCCACAGGCGCTGCCCGAGATTTTCCTCTGAACTGCAGCTCCTGTGGTTTCTGGTCCCAGCGTGAGCCAGCGGGTTAACAGCGCATGTAGCCGCATTGTCACATTAATCTTTTTTAATCTCCCCAGCTGAGCGAGTGAGGAGAAGGCGAAGCAAGCTGAAGATCAGTGCCCTTTAGGCTGTTATTTACGGTGTAATTAAAAACACATTCTTTAATTTGTCCCCAATGCAGGTTTTGGAACCCGGTTTCAGGCACATTAACCCAGACTGACGGGCATCTTCTTCATTCATCCAGCTTTCAGACCATGGATTTGGCTATGGCCCGCTTTTAATGGGGAAGTAAACCAAAACAAACGTGAGATTTAAAGCGTGCAAGGAGGACACTAATTGAAAAACCATAAAAACTTTATTCATGCAGCTTTAATTTAATTTTATAAATGATTTATAAAGTTAAATCATGACCACTGAAATTATACATGCAATACTGCAAGTTCACTCACAAGAGGATCTGCCAAATGACTGTAATGTAATGGAATTCTTTCAACATATCTTCTTAATAAATCTGACATACAATTAAATGCAATTTGTTGGTGATTTTCTTCAAACACAGTGGCGAGTTCAGAGATCGTAAAATCTCCCCAGTGTGTGCTTGTGAAGATTAAAGTTTCATTGGCGTTCATCTAAATGAAAGTTAAAGGCAAATGTTGATTGAATCGAGGGGACAGTCCGATGCCTCCTAATCTTCACAGAGCAAAATGGTCTTCACTGTTTTCATCTCAAGCCTATTTGTTCAATTTCAACCTGCCAAACTTACTTGACAAAATGACTCACGTTCATCTTTAATCAGTTTCCATAGCAACCTCCTGGATAAAGATTTTATCAAATCGAAACAATAAGCACAGGAAATTAAAGGAAGCGAATGGAGAGTTTTTTGTAGCATTTTGTTTGGCTGAACCAGCTAAACAATCAAGGGGCTGCCGGGAGAGTGTTTACAACTCTGAAATGTTTGTTGCTTTGCAGTTATGTCAAGATGCACTAATTTCAGTAAGAATATGAATTTGAATACCTCATAGATTAGGAACTGGTACTTACATGAATGTACCCCTATTATTTTATATGCTACTACTACTTAGTTCAAAGTGGTAACCAAGAATTAAACCAGCAGTAATTAGGCTCTCATAAGAACATTCATTAATTGGAATTCAGCTGGCAGGAATCCACGGCTCGTCGCGCTTTAGTGACCCCTGCTGGTCGATTGGGCGCCAGTGTTCTTTCTGCTTGTTAAAGCTGACCATGAAGCGTCTTCCTCCAACCGTCTATGCGAGCTTGGATTGTGGACTCTGGTGTGAAAAAAGACACCTGGAGACGTCAGGGGCCGAGGAGAAGAGAGTCTGCTCGTCGACACTCTCCCGAATTGTCGGCGGAGACAGTTATATTTTACTTTCTATGCAGTTTTCCAATCAATGTCCTTTTCAACAATTGACTATCTTTAACCTCTTTAGAAAACCATTTGATGATGTACACCTGTTTTGCATAAATGGAATACTCACACCATTTTTTCACCTTTTTGCATACATGATAAAAAAAAACCCAGACAAGCATTAAATAGGACTGGAAACCCATTTACTTTTGAAGGTCAGCTTCGCCATAGCCCATATATGGCTATGTTTCCTACAATCGCTATATTCTTCGTGAGGATTGGATTGCAGCATGTGTGCTACACATGAATACGTACATTTAACGTGAGAACATGCCATGTCATTTGCTGCAGGAATAAAATTCTGAATAAAATAATTTTTTGTGTGGGGTTTAAAACTGAGGAAATAGTGACTCAGGATGAACAGCACACGTTACATTAGCAGTATCAACCTAGCTAGGCAGACTGGTAATATGGGCTCGCTTACCACAATGTAAATAATGTGAAAAAATGCTTACATCTTGTGTTTTCCAAAGGAAATTAAAAAAGAAAAACATCCAGTTCTCTCCTGTTGCCGCCTTAATGGCAGCGCAAAGTTCCAGTTTCTGCCAGCTGCCAGGTGCCCTGACTGTATAATAACCTGCACTGAGGAGAAACACGTTTGTGGAATTGAGGGAGACTTTCAGGGGGACTGGAATGCATACTCGTAATTCTCCTTGATGATAAGGTGCGCGATTAGACGTGGTTGCATGGGCTGCTTCCAGTTTTGTACCTGCTCGATTAACCAGTTAGCCCCCTATCTCTGAGGTACTACTGTAAATAACATCAGCTAACAATAATCACTCTTTTCAATTACATTTACAATGACTGTGAGGACACGCCTCCACGTTCATGCCCAAAGACTTGACTTAAAGCAGATTCTACATCCTTATAACTACTGATGAAATCCAGGGCCAGCCGCTGACATAAACACTCTATGCAGTCGTTTAGGACCACAACCAACCCTAGGCCTGACAATTCAAGTAATAAAAAATAAAAAAATGATTTAGTGATTTATGTTGGAGCACTTGGGGGCCACAACAACATTTTTGTTAAGGACCACCAATACCCTAGGGCTGGCTGATGAAATCCACTCCACTGTGTGAAACATGAGATTCGCGTGACATTTCAAATGCTTTAAAATAATTTCAGAATCACAAGTTTGGCTTTGGCAGATAACCTGAATTGCTTTAACACTGATTTAGGCCCTTGTAGGATGTGAGGAAGCTTTAATTAAGCTTATGACTAAGACAGTAATGTTTTGAGAAAGAGCACAGTGTGTGAAGAGATGAGCAGCAGGTAAGGAACAGAACAGAATAAAATTTGATTTAATAAAGAGGAAAACAGACTTTGGCTCTACCCTTTATGCGTGCAAATTTCATAATATCATCATTCTCAGAATCCCGCACTGCAAGTCGGTCTATCAAGAGTAAAGAGACGCTTTCAAACAGCGAGATGCATGCAAGTGCTGTGTAGCGGAAGAAAGAAAAATCTGATTTCCTAGTTATGTTGCACTGTACAGACAACATCAAGCACTGATATTTTTACACCACTGAGGTAAGGGTGTGCAAGTAAATAAAGTGGCAAATAAACTGAAGACCTTTTACATTTCCTGGTAAAACTAAAATTCAAAGCAAACTTACTTGACTAACACTCTTTAAAGGAGCTATATGTAACATTTACACCGAGCGTTTAAAATGGGTACTGCAGTCCAAATTCAAAATATTTGGGAAAGTTATCTCCGCCCACCCCTCCTCCCCAGACTCGAAGCTCAGGCGGGTTGCCAGGTTGAGGCCACTGAACGAACACGAGAACAACAAGACATTTTCAGACAAGCGCAATTATTCTATTTTGACAATGACAAGCGACGACGAGTCCTACACTGTAAGTTGATCAGCTAATGTATACGTTTGCAATTTATTTTTTGCAAATTATAAACCAGCTCATGTGGATTTTTGTCAATGTTAGCTAGATGCCTGGCTGGCTATGTTTATGGTCACACAGATATAAGCTAGCGTTAGTGGTATGTTTAGCTAGTAACTATATACATAGATATATTAAAATCTTTAGCTAGCTAGCTAAATGAAAACGATCTTGAACTTAGCTTAGGCATTCGTAAATCGGCTGTCGGAGTGCCGGAGTACATCTGGTTGTTCATATATTCAGAGCATTGATAAAATTGTCACTCTCGGAGCTAGCAAGCTAAATGAATATGTTGAAGGTGGCTAACTTAGCTAACTGACTTGCCTTCGTATCGTCTCAGAGTTCCAGAGAACACTGTGGTCGTTGATAAATTCAGAGCATTGATATGTCTCACTTTACGAGCGCTCCGGACACTCTGACTGAAAAAGCTGGGTTGTCATTTCAAAACAACACGACAAAGCAATCGCTAACTCGCCACAGTAATAGCCTACAAACTAGGTGAGAGCCTACTATAGTCCTTGCCGGTCGAACAACAAAGAAAAACACGGCTTGAAATAAACCCAATATCATCTAGCTAGATGGGTTTATTACAAGCCGTGTGCTTGTAATAAACCCATTACTTAGAAAATGCAACATTAGCTAAAAGAGAAAAAACTTTCTTTGTTGTTCGACCGGCAAGGACTATTTGTAGGCTAACTGAAAAACGGATGGATTACTTTAAAAATGTAAGACAACAAAATTCCTTTGTTGGAATGATGGAACCTTAGCTAGCTTGCTAGCTAACGTTAGCCTCGAAACAAAGATTACCTTACCTAGACGCTAGCTAGCTAACGTTAGCTACATCATTTCACTAAAATATCTATCTAGCAATCAAACGCTAGCAAAATTTGAACACATTCATTGATTCGGTTACAAAATGGAATAAACTCTTCTAAAACAGGTATCTGGTTTGCGTTAGATAAGAGCTAGTAGCCGTGATAAAGCTCAATGCTTACCTGTTCAGGAGAAAATTAGCCAACTCGGCATCCGTCTTGAAAGCTTTCTGGGCTCTCAGCTTTCTACATCTTTCAAATGCCAGTCCAAGATTTACCCGTGTTTTAGCATGGCTCCGGTCATGCAGCTTTTTCGAAAGAGGACGAGGCTTTTTAGGTTTGGTAGAATTTAGTACCATCGCAGTTGATCCAGTTCGTTTGCTTGCTTCCATAGCTGCAGCGCGCTGTGTTTGTGTGCCAATTTGTTTCATATCAGGCAACCCGGTGTGTCGAAATGGGCAGTGGGTTGAGTCAACTCGGAGACAATCGGGCAGTGGGCGAAGTCAACTCGGAGTGAATCACACAGGACAAAAACAGACGTTCCGGCCCGGAATGGAAATTTCAAAGGAGAATATACTGGCTGTAGCATTGTTGTCGGAGAAGCCAGTATTTCGATTTAGCATGTTTCCTTAATCTCTGATGAAATATCATGGTCATTTTATGATTTAGTACAGTAAATGTATTACATATAGCCCCTTTAAGTAGGCTTAGTACGGAGCTGAAGTAAGATTGTGCACAGCCAAGCAGTGATGTTGTGTAAGCAGATGGAGAAGCGTCTGTTATTACGCTTTCTGAGTGAGCCGTGTTTCTGGGACACTAATCACAGGGGCCTGGAGGGATTGAATAAAGCCGCCGTCATTTCCAAATAATTTGTTGTTTCCGATGGGGCCGTCTCCGGCAGCACGACTGTAATACATTTCTGCCTCGCATTGTGACATTCGCACCTCAAGTATCTTTTGACATTCAAAGTAGGAAAAAAACTAATAATAATTTCCTGTCACATTCTAAGTGAACTGAACTGTTCCTTGTTCTATACTAGTATGGAGGGGTTCTGTGCTGTGTCAATGTAAGAACCAAAACACAAATTCTAAATACAGACCAATAAGAGACTAACTATAGCAAAATACCAAAATCAATAACAAGCTCTTGTCCAGCAGCAGTCATTGTGTGAGTCAGGAGCCACTTTCAGCTTGCAGAGAAGTAATTGGCGGCTTGCAATAATTTTTATGTTTCATACGTATGTGCATACTACCAAATACAGCACCAATAACACAATACCAGTAATTTCTGAGAAGTGAAACTCCACAAATAGAAACAGCAGCATTCTGCCACCCACTAGTTGGATGTTTGATGTTGAGCTGCTGCAGTAGTGGAGTAAATTGCTGCGCAGTGCTCTCAGCTAGCCTAGCTTCAGAGACAGGAGGCAGCCAGGACACTAAGCCACAGCCGCGTGAAAAACGCACTGAAAACCAGGGAGCAGAGCAGCACAATACAAATAATGAGCGACCAACACACAAGGGGCACAGCTTTCGACTCTCAACCTCAGCACCGGATATAATGTCGCCCTCTGCTGATATCTATGATTTGCGCTGAAAAAGCCAATTTCCCCATTGGGCTCCTCACATTTTTGACAGTAAAATAAAAATACTCCCTCTCATATATTGATGTTAACTCTTTTTGATGTTATTCTTTTTTATTACTAAATTATTTTTCCGTGGTCAAATATTTTTTTTCCTTAATACCACACAGACAAAGATACTGTATGAATTGAAAAAATATTATTTATTCTGGCCTACGTTATATTTTCACACGCTAGTTGGCAACCAATTACATACCCTTAAGGCTTTGATTTAGCCTTCTCCACGTCACTGCTCTGCACCTTCCTGCATGTCTGATGAGCGCATGAATTACACTTCCTGGTTCAAATTGTGCTCCCCACAGGTTTCTATTGGCATCGCTGTCTCTACAAATGACATACTCTAAGCCTCCACCTAAACCTGGAGATCAGTGTTTTCGACAATGTACATTGTGAAGAACAAAAACTGGAAGAGACAGATTCATTCCTTACAAGGATCGCTGCATCAAAGGACAAGTGTTGCACAAGGAGAGTCTAGCAGCAGCAGACTCTTTAAAGGGGGAACATTTGACCAGTTCTTTTGAAGATATGTTCAGTATCTGGAGTGTATTTTTCATTAAAAATAGCAGGCGAGCAGACCGTACTATTTAACAGAGGTATGTAAGGTTCAGATACAGTAGGTGCCTCTCTCTTTATGAAGTGACCACGCAGCTTTTTCTTTACATTTTTCAATTTAAATTCTCTTTTCTTTTTTAATTACTGTATGCATGTTTCCACATTCTTCTAAAAAAACTAATAAGGCATCTACCTTTGCCCACTGCTTGCACATTTGGTTATTTATGAATTAATTCATATGATAGTGGCATTCATGTATGTAAACAACATACAGCTATTACGTATTGTTCAGTCACTAGTGGGTATGTTGACACTGTGTAGACAGACTTTACTGGCATGTAGCAGGCAGACACTCTTATCCAGAGAGACTTACAATGCAAACACATGGTCAAAGGCCAGGGGTCAAAGTGCAGAAATCCGCTAAAGGGGGAATGTATAGTACCAGGAGAGACAGCAAATGGAAGAACTGCAGACTACACTATTGAACATGAAACTAAGCTATAAAAACACCATAATGTGCATTACACTACATTATACAAACAAGAGCAAAAAACCATAAGCTCTGAAAAAGGTGCACAGAATCAGGTGTTAGGGCTGGTAGAAATGCTAGAGAGGGACAAGGGGGAAGAGCTGAGGTGTAGTCTGAAGCAGTGGGCCTACGGCATGGATACTCAAATCTGGCCCTCAAATCCACATGTGGCCTTGCTTTTCTCTCGCACGTAATTAACTCATCAATTAGTGCTACAGATTGGCCAGACTGTCTTCACACCGGACTCCCAGGTAAAGGGAGGGAGGAAAGCCAGCAGTTATCTGCCCTTGAGGACCGTGGTTTGAGTAACGGGGGCCTACAGTGTGCTTTGGAAGATGCCCAACATCTCTGCTCTTCTGACGGCCCTGGAAAGCTTATTCCACCACCGAAGAGCGGGAACAGACAGCGACTGTGACCGGAGACGCGGGCTCAGAGAGGGGTCTGGCGTAAGGTCTCACGATCTTTTGAAGGTGTGACGGGACAGTCCCCATGGAAGGATAGCACCGAGGACACAGGAGGATACGGGTAGCCAGTGGAGCGTGGAGGAGAAGGGGGTGATGTGGGAGCGTTTTGGGAGGTTGAAAGTAGGCGAGCAGCAGTATTCTGGCTGAGCTGCAGAGGCCTGAGGGCAGAGGCAAAGAGGCCAGCGAGGAGAGAGATGGAGCAGTTATGACAGGAAAGGACCAGAGCCGGAACCAGAATGCGGGTTGAGTAGGCAGTGAGGAACAGGCAGATTCTCCTGGACATAGTAACCAATTCTGATGCATCCTAATACCTTTACTGTCAAAGGGCAGAGTACACTTATGGTGGGCTGTTCTTTCGATCTCCAGACCTGCGGTTGAATTGCCCAGATCTAAAGCAAGGGTCCTTAGAGCAGTGACATGCCCCATGGCGGTCTACAACAGAATCCACATAATGGCAACAGGTCCCGCTGTGCGGTGCGTAATCGTCCTGGACGCGATAAGAAGCAGGTGCTGGCTGCACACGCTCAAATCCGCCCCCTCCCGCAACGGAAAAACACGCTGAAGTGATGGGACTCGCTTACGACTGCTGGGTATTCTCAGCCAGGATGAAAGTTAATGGCAAAACTAATGGTGACGTCTCTCAGATGACCAGATATCATTTATGATTTCTGAGGCCTGCATACACTAAAATACGGTTAGGTAACTGTTGTACTGCACTGGCACATTTTTTGGTTTGCAATTTTTAAACGTTTAATTTCCTTTTTTTTTTTGTGAAGTTTCCTTTTTAACCCATTTAGACTGGATGCAGCATTTTTGTGTATATACCTTTAAAACCGGGTGCGCAATTTGCGTGTATATACCTTTAAGACCGGATGGGATGTTGAGGTCGCTTTAGACGCTGTCATCATTTTCAAGACACGTGACCAATGAAATGCATTGTGATTCGCTGAAATACACATTGGGAAGGTGAAATGCATATTATGGGATTTTTAAATATTTTTTTTAGCCTTGTTGTTAGGCAGATCAGTCTGGAAAGGCTCGATAGAGATCAATTTCTGCTGTTAGCCTCTTAGCCTAAAGTTGCGCTTCAGATAGTGACAATGATTGATGACTTGAGCGATGGGAGCGACATTGAAGATGCATACAGCAGTTACGTTGATGAAAACAACAATGAACACATTTTTTTATTTTTTATTTCATCTTTATTTTAATTTATTGTTTTGTTTATTGATTTTAAAAAAAATGTTAATGAATATTAGGGCAAAGGCAAGTAAGTCCCAATAAAAGCCAAAGGTGTAAGCTCTCAAATGGTTTTTAATTAATGTTTCTATCTGCTACAGAGGCTGAGAAATAAAGGTTTTAGTGAACATTGCCAATTCTGTCAAGTTTTTCAGAAAACCCTCAGATTTTAGGAAGTTGTTTACAACAATGTCTTAGGTTTTAGAATGTGTTTTTAGGGGGCGTTTTAGGTCTAAATGGGTTAATCCCACTGATTTTCTATGGCAAATGAAATAAGTCCTGACAGTAACTACCCAAACAAGGTTGAGAAGCATTTTAAATAATAGAATTGTTTGTACAAGTGCACTCTGTAATTGAGCAATGGATTTATGGAGAAGTCATCTCTGACAATCATTAGTTTGTTAATTAAAATGAAAGCAGTTCACTGTTTAGACGTGCTTTCACCTCATGTCTAATCTCTTTTATATGCCGAAGGCAGCCACCACCATGCTTGAGTGTGTCTGTGGGTGACAAAGTAACTACATAAAGCAGAAACAACTAATAACGACCTTCGCTTTCTCTGAATGAGGTTTCAATGGGAAGCATGTAATTGAAATACTATTTCAAAAATACCTGCTTTTCAGTGATACGTTTACTTTTTTGCATATTTTTTTGTTTGAGGTAAGGTAGGTAGGGGCCTTGAGGGTAGGGGGAGGGGGGGGGTTGCTGTGCTTCAGTTTGGCTCAGTAATTCTGAGTATATTTAGCAAGATTACCTTGGATCTTGCAAGCTGGTTTCCCACGAGGGCGATGTGGTAACTGAAGGGAGGGGCCTGTTGCCGTGCGTTACCTTGTTACCTTGTGAGTGGGGCCAGTAAACACAGCTGGCCTCCCAGCAGGCCCCCGGCCCCCTTCTCTCAGGGGCCAATCAGAACGCTGGATAAAAAGAACATTCTGTAATTAACTCTATTTCACTCGACCCAGACCACCATTTAGGCTTTCCTTCCGGACCCGTACACAAAATGCTCCAGTACTTCGGCTTCATTTGCCACCAACAAAGGAATGCTTCTTTCCCACTTTATGGGAATGAGCCTGAAAAAGCTTTGCTTCCCTCTTCATGAAACCATGTGCCTGTGTGGGTGTTGTTTGTTGTTTGTCTTTCAAATAGAGTGTTGTTTGTCTTTCAAATAGAAAAACCAGCAAACAATCCCTCTTGACAATGAACAGTACTCACAGCCCAATTCAACAAATACCTCAAAATATTCAGTTTGTGGAAAACCCTGAGATCATTCATGCTGCACTGACTTAAAATCGACTCCCACAGCAAGTGGTCTTACAACTCTTAATTTGAGGTGGGACTTTTTACAACTTTCTCTAAATGATGACAAGCTGATTTGCCCATGCGTTTACTCGAGTACTCTATTTTTGGGTGCCTCACTCCTGTTTTATATTGCAGAGCATTTTCTCCGGCTTGACTTCACGCAGAACACTGGGATGGGTCAGGCTTTTTTCCCCTTCTGTGTGTTTTTCCACCAAAAAACATT
The DNA here is from genome assembly GCA_029718625.1 of Synaphobranchus kaupii. NCBI lineage: Eukaryota > Metazoa > Chordata > Actinopteri > Anguilliformes > Synaphobranchidae > Synaphobranchus > Synaphobranchus kaupii. The sequence continues at coordinate 33,880,058 of CM056388.1, read as the reverse complement.
TATGTATGGCTTTAAAATAAATATATTTATAAATATACAGTGCCCTCCACTATTATTGGCACCCCTGGTAAAGGATGAGTAAAAAGGGTTATAAAAAATTCACTGTTTGGTGAATTAGCTTAATGTCACACTGAAAAAATGAGAAAAACTCCTAGACCTCTCTGCCGCCTTCGACACCGTAGATCACTCCATCCTCCTGTCGTCCCTGTCTACAGCGGGGATCGGCGGCTCGACCCTGGCCTGGATTGAGTCCTACCTCTCGGAGCGCTCCTCCCAGGTTGCCTGGGCTGGTAAAGTATCGGCACCCCCGTCCCCTTACCACAGGAGTCCCCCAGGGCTCAGTCCTTGGTCCCCTCCTTTTCTCCACCTACACCAAATCCCTTGGCCCTGTTATCACTGCTCATGGTCTTTCTTACCACTGCTATGCTGACGATACTCAACTCTTTCTCTCCTTCTCACCCTCTGACACTCAGGTGTCAGCCCGCATCTCCGCTTGCCTGAGAGACATCCAGAGCTGGATGGACAACCACCATCTCAAGCTCAATCCAGGCAAGACTGAGCTCATCTACATTCCTGCTCTAACCTCTCCCCCTCTCAATCTCTCCATTTCCCTAGGGGACACTCCACTGACCCTAACGCCCTGTGCCAGGAACCTCGGAGTGGTGATGGACAACAGGCTGTCCCTCTCCGAGAACATCGCAGTGGTAACCCGGGCGTGCAGGTTCTTCCTATACAACATCAGGAGAATCCGTCCCTTCCTCACCACCCACTCAACCCAGCTCCTGGTCCAAGCGATGGTGCTGTTCCGCCTGGACTACTGCAACTCTCTCCTGGCTGGCCTGCCAGCATCGGCCATTAGACCCCTTCAGCTTATCCAGAACGCAGCAGCGCGCCTGGTTTTCAACCTCCCCCGACACTCCCATGTCACCCCCCTGCTCATTGACCTCCACTGGCTACCTGAGATGGCTCGCATCAAATTCAAAACATTGGTGCTCGCCTTCCAGGCAGTCCGAGGATCTGCCCCTCCATACCTCCAAAAGCTCATCAGACCCTACACACCTGCCAGATCCCTGCGTTCCGCCACCTCAGGACGACTGGTTACCCCCCCCCCCCCCCACTTCATACTAGCACCCGGTCTCGACGTCTGTCTGTCCTGGCCCCACGGTGGCGGAATGAGCTCCCCATGGAGGTCAGAACAACAGAAAGTCTGACCGCCTTCAAGCGCAGATTGAAGACTCACCTCTTCAAGCTGCACCTCTCTCCACCCCTCCCTACCTCCTTGTGACCTCCCTTGATTGTGTTTTATGAATCCTTGTTTAAGTGGTTCAAGCTTCTAGTTAACACTTGTAAGGTTACTTATTGGCTTACTGTTGTACACGTCAATCATCAATATTGTGTGGTTACACCCCCCCCCCCCCCCCAAACAAAATAAATAAATAAATTATACTGACTACGCCTGGTACTTGAATTTGTATTTACCTTTTAGGGTTGTTTTAACACACTTGTTCCTAGTTCGAATATGCACTATGTACGTCGCTCTGGATAAGAGCGTCTGCCAAATGACTATAATGTAATGTAATGTAAAAATCCAACCTTTAATTGAAGTCAATTTATTATGAGAAAAAAAATCCCTCATCAAGAAGTATTTTTAACAAAACCACATGTGCCACAATTATTGGCACCCCTGCATTTATATATAGAATAAAGTAATCATTTTTAATATTTGGTCACATATCCTTTGCATGCCATGACTTCCTGATGTCTGTGACCCAACAACATCAAAAGACTCTTGATATCTTATTTTCTGGTACTCTTACAAGCGATAATATAATGTCTCTGCATTTGAATGGATCTCTATGGGAATTGGATGGTGGGAGTAGATTTAGCTGTAAATTATGCTGGAACAGTATGGAATACATGGTTGGTAAAATGGCTGTAAATCATCAAGGGTCTGAGGTATCAAACGAGCCTCAAACCATCACTCTGCTGCCAGATATGCAGTAGATATGGATGGATCACTTTAATGGTTGTTTCTCCTGACAAATTTTCCTATTGAACTCTATGGAAAAATAAGTCAGGAGAAGAAACCCTTCAAGTTATCCATCCATATCTACTGTATTTCTGGCAGCAGAGTGATGATACGTCAGACCCTTGATTTAGCCAACCATGTGTTCCACACTGTTCCAGTGTAATTTACAGCTGAATCGAGTCCCACCCCCCAATTCCCATAGAGATCCATTCAAATGCAGAGAGGTTATAGTATCGCTTGTAAGAGTACCAGAAAATAAGATATCAAGAGTCTTTGGATGTTCTGGGTCAGAGACATCAGAAAGTCAAGGCATGCAAAGGATATGCAACCAAATATTAAAAATGATTACTTTATTATATATATTTATTAGGGGTGTCACGATACCGATTCGAAATCGAAAATCGATCGAAATGAGCGTTCGATTCCGAACTTCGAAATCACAAGCTGGTTCGCGATTCTCCAAGTTTTTTTTTTCTCTCCACCCCCGCCCCCCGCGCGCTCTTCTTAGCCTTTCATGTGATGGGTAAAATGTAAAAAAAAGTAGCCTACTTGGCCATCTCTAATGTAAGCGTTTCCGACAAAACGAAACTTGACGCCTTCCACTGCATTTTGTTCGTCCACGCAGGCGTGCGTCCGAAGAAAAAAAAACAACGATATTGGAGATGGAGAAACAGAACTGGAAAATCCTCCTGCTTCCCTCAAGTCACCGGTGTGGCAACATTTTGCCTTCCCCGTGAGTTATATAAACAACGAACGCGTCATTGCGCTCATCTTTTTAAAGAAGAATTTGAAAATGTAAATGACCGTTGTCAGGGCATGAAACCAATGTGTAAATTGTTAATAGCGTGGTAAATGTTCAACTGTTTATTCTAGAGTCTAGTTTTGATAAAGCTCTTAACTGTTTAGGTGTGTTTAAATATTCTCATATTTTTGTTATTATTTATAATTGTTATTATTCAAATAAAAGTTACTTATTGAGAAACAAGTATTTTTCTTTACAAATCAAGACTCGATAGTCTAACAATGGCATAGCCATTAGCTAGACTATAGTGCTGGAAAAAAAATTGTGCTGAAAAAAAATCGAGAATCGAATCGTGACCTTAAAATCGAAAGTCAAATCGAATTGCGGATTTGGAGAATCGTGACACCCCTAATATTTATATATATATATATATAAATGCAGGAGTGCCAATAATTGTGGCACGTGGGTTTGTGAAAAATAATTATTTCTTGATGAGGGATTTTTTTTCTGATAATAAATTTACTTCAATTAAAAGGTTGGATTTTTTCACATTTTTTCCATTGTGAGATTAAGCTAATTCACCAAACGGTAAATATTTTATAACCCTTTTTACTCATCTTTACCAGGGTTGCCAATAATAGTGGAGGGCACTGTGTATATATATTTCTGTCAGAACAACAGAAAGTCTGACCGCCTTCAAGCGCAGATTGAAGACTCACCTCTTTAAGCTGCACCTCTCTCCACCCCTCCCTACCTCCTTGTGACCTCCCTTGATTGTGTTTTATAAATCCTTGTTTAAGTGTTTCAAGCTTCTAGTTTAGTACTTGTAAGGTTACTTATTGGCTTACTGTTGTGCATGCCAATGATTGATATCGTGTGGTCCCCCCCCCCCCCCCCCAAAAAAAAATAAAAATAAAAAATCATACTGACTGCGCCTGTGTTTGCATTCGTATTTACCTTTTATGGTGGTTTTAACGCACTTGTTTCAGGTTGGAAAATGCACTAATGTACGTCGCTCTGGATAAGAGCGTCTGCCAAATGTCTAAAATGTAAAATGTAAATGTATATTAATCATGTGGAAAACTCTGCTTTGAAGTGAATTACACTATTAATGCAAAAACAGTATTTACTGTACATAATAAAACAAAAGCTTAAAACCGTAATAGGATTCATCCCTAGCAAACATGCTAAAGATGAATACTACCACTATAATTAAACTATTAACAATTATTAAGCATTTAAAAATCTGCCAGAGAGTACTTGTTTACTTGAGTAAACGATCCCACCCCTACTCTGAATAATGCACGTTTCTACATAAAATTGGAGAAACCGAAAAGCCACAATTTACTCAATCACCCAGTGGCTTGGTTCAAGAACATAAATGCCGAATATCCTCAGGAAATGTACATCTGAAAGATTTTTCATGTACCATTTATACATAGTGCACATTACCTTAAATGATCTGGAATTGATCTTTTCACTAAAGGGATGCAGCACTCAAGTGAATTGCTTTCACGTTAATGAGGCCTTTATTCTTTCGTGAGTTGAAGACCACGTTTCTCATGCAGGCGTGCTCTAAAAAGGAGAGTATGAGCAGCTCTCTAAAACAAAGAAGTTACCTGTGTTCGGACTCGTGGATGGACAGAATGACTCCTGACGTCGACGACTTCTGTTGGACGGAGGCCAGAAAGGTGAATTCGCTTTTGTTCTTGAAGAGCTGAACCACCTTCTCCGTGATTTCAGATGGAGCTCGAACTGCTCTCTGTACATCTTAAACAGTGAAAAGAAGGGAAGACATCAGAAGACAGCAGGATATGACTTATCTTACATGTCTCTGAGAATTCCCAAAAGACTTACTGAACCAGGCAAACAAAATACATTTGCATTAAAATGACAAAATAGCCACCAATTTTATTTATTTTATTTTTTTTAACACACCCACAGTGTCATGATTATTTTATATGCCTGTAGGCTAATGTTTTATATTATATAAGCAGCATGTGGGCCAGTGTAGGGCACTTCTATATCCGTGTGGCCTACAGGAGATATTGAGAGCCATTGACTATATTACACTCTACAGGCCACACAGTACTACAGGAGAGCCATTGACTACAGTGACTATTTTACAGGCTACAGGCAACATAGTACTACAGGAGAACCAATGACTATTTTACACTCCACAGTCCAAACAGTACTACAGAAAAGCCAGTGACTATTTTACAGCCTACAGTCTAAACAGCACTACATGAGAGCCACGGACTATTTTACACTCTACAGGCCACTCAGTACCACAGGAGAACCAGTGACTATTTTACACTCTCCAGGCCACACAGTATTACAGGAGAACCAGTGACTATTTTACACTCTCCAGGCCACTCAGTATTACAGGAGAACCAGTGACTATTTTACACTCTCCAGGCCACACAGTATTACAGGAGAACCAGTGACTATTTTACACTCTCCAGGCCACTCAGTACCACAGGAGAACCAGTGACTATTTTACACTCTCCAGGCCACACAGTATTACAGGAGAACCAGTGACTATTTTACACTCTCCAGGCCACACAGTACCACAGGAGAACCAGTGACTATTTTACACTCTCTAGGCCACACAGTGTTTTAGTCTTGTAATGAGACTTAAAATCCTATTTTTTTTCCTCAAAAGTGAAAAATATGAACTTGTTTTAAGTTACTTTTTGCTGGACAGGTGAAATTATCTTACCCCACTGGCAAATCCTGAAATTACTCCACTGGCAGATACATGTTTGCTAAATAAGACAAACTAACAGAAATTAAATTCTAAAGTCTAAATATAAGATTAAAATGCTTGTTAAGATTTGTTTTTTGCAGGGTGTCTAATGACAAAGCTGTGACCGATTAATAACATACCTGATAAGTTTGTCAAACCCTAAAATACATCAACAAACCACTACATGTTGTAACTGCACTCAATTGCTCCTGTACTTTTTTATTTCTTTATTTTTAAAGGAAAGCCAGAACGCATTATTCAGACAGGGATAAAGCAGAGGGGGTAACAGATAGAGTAGGGATCACAGCTGAGAAGGTGCCACGAAAGGGGATGGAAACCCTGCTCACACGGGCTTGCATATGGCTCAAGAGTCAGCCTCTCTTCGGACTGAGCCACTTGGCTCACCAATTGTTACTGTTCTTTGACCAGGTTAGGTAAGGCTGGTAAAGAAGTTAGGTTAGGCTGGTAAAGAAATTAGATGGTGTGTGCGCAGGGTTTTTCCTGCATTGAAAAGGCTTTTTTCACCCCGCCTAAGCCTTCTAGGAGAAATCGCGCAAGACAAAACATGTAAAACAAAGTGCAGAACATGTTTATTAAAAAAACGTTTTCATTCCATGCCCTTGCTCTAACGTTAGCTATAAACAAAAAGGTTTAGCTACATTTGTGACACAACAGAGATGCAACTCCGATAACAAATCTATGCCAGAATTAATGGGTAGTGAGATCTTTATCAAGGCGTCTATCTAACCACTATCAATCCAAATTCATAGGAAATACCGAATCCATTAAATTGTTTAGCATGCTTGAACAAAATGTATTTAGATGACACGTTTCAGGCTATTGTAGTCAGTTAGTGTTCAACACCTTTGCAGCAATATTTTTTATCTATCAAAATGACGGATGCCATTTGGGTTTTTACGTCAAAGCTTCTAAAAATAGGTAAATGACGGGAAATTCTCGGTTAATGCAACCCCTGCACTTCTTGTAAGTTTAATAGGCTACTGCAGTGAAGTTAACATAATCAACAAACTACGTTTTATGTGAGAAATGTATTGTCGAGCTCACGTGCACACTTCTTTCTACGTTCTAACGCTCCATTTTGCCCTCCCTATAAGAACTAGGCTATAAGCCAGATATATATTTGGTTATAATTGTCTTCCCACCCACCACCCCCAAGTATGTATGTAATGTAGGCTATAGTAAAAAATTTAGTATCATAGCCTATGTGCATTGGCGTTATTTTTAAAATTATTTTTATTTGAGTAAATGCATCAGAAAACAATCAATATCAATTTTATTTCAATGTGTCATAAGGGGATGAACGCACGTACAGCCATCGAGAATTTAATCTTGTCGTTCGTTGAGCTTGGATGCTGCCATCTGAAAAACCTGAGCGTGACGCCTACATTTGTCAAGTACGTCTCTAAAAATAACGGGTTTTTAAGGTTTTTAAGCAGCTTTGTGTTCGTGCATACTAAGTAGTATAATCTTTTTAGTGCACTTGGAAGTACATACTTACACATACTCGAGTACGAGCAATTTGAGGCACAGCCAAAGTGACATACATACTCGGAAAAAACAATTTAAAAAATGCATTTGGCTGACCCTGTGATAAAGTATATTTATAATTGGTATACTTAAGTATAAGGAAAGTTTAAAGGCCATGACAGCAATATTTCTAGGCAAAGAAGATGGGCAATATTGCCTGCAAGAAGGATGGAGATAAGCAAATGGGACAAAAATCAGTGAGGAAAACATGGTGGGCTCTAATGTGGTGAAAAAATACTGTTGGTCACATTTGTGGGCAAAATTTCCCATTTGCACTGCCTCAAGAAGTTGCCGGTGTATCATGACCTGAATCTTTACTGGAATTAAAGTAAGATCCTAGCCACAAATCAAGATCCCTTTTGGGAACAAATAAAGGGATGAATTAATACTGACAAACTCATGTGCCTCTTCTGGTCCCGTTAGCCATGGAAAAATTTATAGAATCGAAAAATCTAAAGAATGCATAAACTATGACAGTTTTATGTTAATCTATTCCAAAAACTGGAGTCTATCAAAGCATAAAATTGGAATAGAAGCGGTATAGGTGTTAAGATAGCCCCGATGACAAAGTTAAACCGGCCGCACTCAAGGCGCCACCTAAGCCTATTTTTGAGCCAGGAAAAACCCTGGTGGGTGTGTGTGTGCGTACGTGTTCGTGTGCATGCGTGTGTGTGTGTGTGAGGGTGTGTATGTGTGTGCACACTCATTTTAATTCTTAATTTAATTTTCTGATTCATTTTAATATTTAGCGTAGTCTGAAATGTATTTTAGTGCTTCCTGATTTTAAGTTATTTATATAAGGTACAGTATATGTAACTTATGTATGGAAGTTCTTGCTAAAATTTCCTTAATAGAATTCTTAATTGCTAATGCACAATAATTGTAATGAAATTTAATCTCTAAATACAATGCAATGATGGATACTTCACCACGGGGGAAAAAAATTTGTTGTTTTCTCTACCTCTTGTCTTTTCTCAATGATTACATTACAGATGTAGAGAAGACGACAAGAGCAGAAGCACTGCAGAGAGCAATAAGCAGCTCTCCGGGAGAGCAGCTGAAAATAATAACGGTTACTCGGCCCACACTGATGGCTCCTCTGAGAGAGAATGAGTCAATCCCAGCATCCCCACCAGCTGCCCTTTGACCCCAGCAGCAGCCGCTGCTGAGCTGAGTGATTTGAGGTCCGAAGGGAGCTGGGAACAGACTTCCTCCAGACACAAACACAAACCACACAGCTGAGGGGCGTCTCTCCATGCTGAAGGCTCCCGATGGTGGACAGAGATGGGCACACTGACTCTGGATCAGTCCTCGGCACTCTAAGTTACTCTACTTAATGCAGCCGTGGTGTCGGGCAAACTGACTCTGGATCAGTCCTCAGTGCTCATAAATGATCATCTTTAATGCATCCTTGGTGTTATGCAAGTGCTTTGTCGTAAACAGAAATGTACGAGGAGCCAGAGACAAATTGTTGAAAATGTTTAGAGGCAGCGGGTTCAGTTTAAAAAAAACAAAAACATTTCTACACCTTCTTAAAAAATTCAACAGCCATTCCTGTTGGTTTCTTGAAGAAAATACAATGAAAAAAGAAAAGGTCATCATGACACCCAACCCATTGGGCAAGCATTCTTCCAACAGCAGGCATTCAGTAATTACCATCTTCCATTTGATGGAAGATGGTAGTACAGGGAATTTATTTATTATCAAAAAGGCTAAATGTTTATGCACACCATGCAGTTATTCTGGAAGAATAGGACTTGCTTAAACTTTTGTGCTTGTTAGGTGAAGCAAAAAGCCCTCAATTCAGCGAACCAACAATGGTGATGAAATCCCACGGCTGCCAAATCTTACAAGCTAATTAACATTCATATCTCAACAGGACACACAGGTACAACATTTTTTAAAAATGCAGTTTTGTTCTAATCTTCACAAGAAATAAATAAAATATGTAAACAATACAACAAAAAACACAATGCTTTTTGTATTTAGTTGGAACTAACTTAAGGGTACAATTTGAAATGTGATCGAATTATTTAAAATGATAATGTTTAAAATATTTCTGCTTGAGTGCCTATGTACAAATCCTGCAACTATTATTTCAAGTTGATTCTAGAATAGTTATATTCAACGCAGTTAATTTTAGACCACGTCAAGATGCACCCTCCAGTTCTCTGACTGGCTAAGAATTTAAAGGGTCTTTGTTAATCAAAATTTACCATTTAACAAATAAATGAAAACATTTTTTTTTACCTAAACACAAACAGCTTAGCCAGCTTAGATATAAGCTGGCCAAAGTGGCTAAAATAAGCTGGCTAAACTGGCTAAATCCTAGGTGTCCCTGAGGCTGGCCCATGTGATTTCTTTAAGAGCTCAGAGAAATGCATATGGCGGGGGGCTGACGACAGATGTAATGGCGGGGACTGACAACAGGTGTAATGGCGGGGGGCTGATTCAAGGTGTTTTTGAAAAGCCTATTTTCTGCTGAAAGATGCAGTGGGCGGCAGAGTTTGCCTCGCCAGGGAGGAATTTTCCAGAATCAAGAAGAGCTTTGGTGGGGCTGAAGGGAAGGAAACTGCCGGTTTATCTTCATGCCCATAACCACGCCACATAAATGCCAAAGCACCTGCAAGCCACCATTTGGGAAATTGGGGTTCTTTATTATTGCACAAGGCGGTGCCACGCCAATAGCACTCACGGGGACTGAGTTATGTTTTTTTCTAAAGAAAGAAATCTGAACAGAACTGACAAGAACCAGTACAAGCTGTCCGCCAAAGGTGCTGATCGGGGAATCGCAGGTAAGCACCCTTCTCAGGGCCGCTTTTAACACAAGCACCTCTCTCAGTTCTCCTTCCAAACACTGCAGTACATCACTAATACGTTACAATCGTTTCTCACATTAATCATTGCATAGATAAATGAGCCAGTGGGGAATGTATATTTGTAACAATTGCTCTACACTGGTCCGCATTCGACTCTTTCACATTGGAGTGCATTGGTCCACACTAGACCCATTCACATTGGAGTGCATTGGTCCGCATTCAACTCATTCACATTGGAGTGCATTGGTCCACACTAGACTCATTCACATTGGAGTGCATTGGTCCACACTAGACTCATTCACATTGGAGTGCATTGGTCCACACTAGACCCATTCACATTGGAGTGCATTGGTCCACACTAGACTCATTCACATTGGAGTGCATTGGTCCACACTAGACTCATTCACATTGGAGTGCATTGGTCCACACTAGACCCATTCACATTGGAGTGCATTGGTCCGCATTCAACTCATTCACATTGGAGTGCATTGGTCCACACTAGACTCATTCACATTGGAGTGCATTGGTCCACACTAGACTCATTCACATTGGAGTGCATTGGTCCACACTAGACTCATTCACATTGGAGTGCATTGGTCCACACTAGACCCATTCACATTGGAGTGCATTGGTCCACACTAGACTCATTCACATTGGAGTGCATTGGTCCACACTAGACTCATTCACATTGGAGTGCATTGGTCCACACTAGACTCATTCACATTGGAGTGCATTGGTCCACACTAGACCCATTCACATTGGAGTGCATTGGTCCACACTAGACTCATTCACATTGGAGTGCATTGGTTCACACTAGACTCATTCACATTGGAGTGCATTGGTCCACACTAGACTCATTCACATTGGAGTGCATTGGTCCACACTAGACCCATTCACATTGGAGTGCATTGGTCCACACTAGACTCATTCACATTGGAGTGCATTGGTCCACACTAGACTCATTCACATTGGAGTGCATTGGTCCACACTAGACTCATTCACATTGGAGTGCATTGGTCCACACTAGACCCATTCACATTGGAGTGCATTGGTCCACACTAGACTCATTCACATTGGAGTGCATTGGTCCACACTAGACCCATTCACATTGGAGTGCATTGGTCCACACTAGACTCATTCACATTGGAGTGCATTGGTTCACACTAGACTCATTCACATTGGAGTGCATTGGTCCACACTAGACTCATTCACAATGGAGTGCAATGGTCCACACTAGACTCATTCACATTGGAGTGCAATGGTCCACACTAGACTCATTCACAATGGAGTGCAATGGTCCACACTAGACTCATTCACATTGGAGTGCATTGGTCCACACTAGACTCTTTCACATTGGAGTGCATTGGTCCACACTAGACTCATTCACATTGGAGTGCATTGGTCCACACTAGACTCATTCACATTGGAGTGCATTGGTCCACACTAGACTCATTCACATTGGAGTGCATTGCTCCACACTAGACTCATTCACAATGGAGTGCAATGGTCCACACTCTGCTTACAGAGCGAACACTCCCAGTCACCCCCAGTAGGCAGCCTCTATTGGTTTTCTATCAGATCAAACGCTGCCTCTGCTTTTTAGAAGGAACCCTCCCCACTGGAGATCCATACTCCCAATCAACTCCCAATTAATACCAATAATGCTCTAGATATGCCTTCCATAATTAACTGCATTGTTAAAAAACAGCATACTACTCTAAAGACCACAGGAGGGACATTTCTGCCTAATCATAAATGTTCTTAGTGTTGCATTCCCTGATGAAAATCCCTTTCTGAAGCACCTGAAATAACTCACATGGAACGATTAGAGTGTTGAACACACAAAAGACAAGCAGGCAAATAAAAGCACCCGCTATTCTACAGTTTAACGCTGAACTTTGCCCAGTGATAGCAGCAATAAACTTCTAATTAAACACAGTTAAGACTGGTGGGATTTGTAGTTCTTAAATGGTGTACGTTTGTATTCTGCTTGGCTTTCTCTGCATTGGGCCTAGACCAATTCCATAACACTATTAAAATCACAGCGCACCAGTCTTAACAGCAGCTACACTGCAATACTTGCAGTTAGTTCCAAGTCATCTCCGTGGTTGTAGTTTAATTTATTTTCCCCCCAAAATAGACCAATTAATTCTAAGCACAGTAAGGGATGACACCGGGGGTTAAAATCTCTCCTGTAAGACACCTCTGGTTATCTCATTTGCATATTTAATATAACTGCAGCATTAAAATATATCACCTAATAATGAACCACACATGAAACCACCTGGCCTAAGGCAAGAACTTGAACAAATGGACTTCCCCATTGGAACAGATACTTTGACTGCCAAGATGCATGCTGTATGGTATGGATTTTTTCTAAAGAAAGCTGCAGCAGTTTCCTTTTTACAGTTACTATTTGGTTTGACTGAGCTTCTTTGTAGTTCACAGACAACGGCTACGAAAAAAACAATCAGGGCCCAAACAAGGCCCATGTCACCAAACTGCAATGCAATGCAAATAAAACTAGAGCCTCACTTGCTGCTCTTCATATTGAACTGGCTTACAGGGTAACCCTTAACAGAAATGGTATAATATTGTAAATATTACATGTACCTTTTGGAAAATAAAACACATATTTCACAGTTATGCATTTTTAAAAAATACATTACCACTTAAATTGTTAAGTATTAACATGTACATATACAGTGCACTCAAAAAATAAATGGGGGGGGCTATGTGTAAAAATGGCTACAATTGCTACACGGTTCACCCGATATGGATGTAAAAACCCTCAAATTAAAGCTGAAAGTCGGCACTGTCACTGTCCTAACACTGCACTGTATTTGCCTGCATGTCGTTAAATGTTGCTAAATATTTTCATGATATTGATAGTATATGTCATTCCAATATATTGCAGTATATATACAATTTTCATAAGAGAAATAGCAAAAATAGTCTGTCAGGTGCCAAATGAGATCAGTTCAAAAAAGCTGCAATACATATAAACCCTACATTTGTCTCTTGTTAAGGCAAGAATCCCTACAAATCTTTATGGTTTCAGAACCCTATTCACAATCAGTCACATGACCTCTGCTGAACCAAATAGTGATGGCAGTTAAAATAAACACTCTCTGGTCACATAGAGATGTCCACTGCGCTCTGACTTAGTTTGTGCATTATCCAAGATTTTTAAAGTAATATAGGAAAGATGGATTGCACTCGACAAGTGTTTTCTTGTGACTGACTATTTATTGATCATGTCTGCAGACAGACAAAACGTTTTCAGCCTACGACCTTCATCAGTGTGTGTGCAATTTGACGTGGACATCCAATTGCACAGACACTGATGAAGGTCGTAGGCTGAAAATGTTGTCTGTTTTGTCTGCTGACATGATCAATAGTAAACAAAACATCTAAATCGCCTAAATGTTTCTGTCCTAAAATGACCCTCTCAAAATTACCTGGAATCAATTTGATGCATTAGGTAGTCCAAAGCAGCATCTGAAATGACCTTTTTTAACCTACACAAAATATTTTAACCCAATAGGCAGCTGTGATACTGGAAAGGGTGGAGTAGACGCTGAAGCAGCTCCTCCTCATTGGCTGTCGTCAGACCATGTGATTATATAACAGGATTAAGACAGACTGTTACATATCTGCACAGTGGCGCCAAACTGGAACAAAGAGGCTATTTGTTTGCAGTGATAGTTTTCTTCAGGTTTGGCCCCAGAGTTAGTTAGTTAGTCAGTTAGTATTGAGCCTGTTTTATTATCCCTATTCAGCAATAATGAGGCATTCAGGGCCATGGACAGTAGCAGCACTGCCTACAAGCATGCACACCTGAAGCTGTCAGTCAGCAGAACATGTGTATGGCCTTAATCTGGCCTGAACTGCAGACTCCGCTGCAGGATTTCGTGGACCTTCCTGCACTCTTTTTACATTGAAAACAAAAAAGTAAAGATTCTTCAGTCCATACTGAATGTCGTGGTTGTGTTTATTTATTTCCCCCAGAGTAAAATGGCCCCAGGCTAATACACAGTTCAGTTTCTGGATATTTCCTGAAATACCCCCACAAAAACCCATCAATAGTTTTCAGTCATCTTATTTACAGACAGACAAACAAACACTGTGTATTGTGTCATGCTGGTGATTTATACTGCCAGAGGCTATATAAATCTTGAGGGCATTCAAGTCTTTGAAATTTCATATAGCTAATAATAGCAGCAGCTTGCCTTGAAATTTGCTCACCCTACAATATAAATGTACTTACATAAAAATAATATAACATTGTGGTATTTTATGAGGCATAATTTGTTTAACAGAGCTTCGGGATGGTGGAGGTGAATCTACAGGCTGAACATTTCCTGGTCCCCAGGCTAGGTCCCCTTGCCTCAGTTACACACCTGGGTTCAAGCATGGCAGGCCCACCCGTTCAAGCATGGCAGGTTATCACTGGGTGATACTGTCTGCCTAGCAACTGACCGTGGAGCTTCTGCAGAAATAAGCACGAGGCATCAAGCGCATCCTAAAAGGGCTCGCCTCTTAGTCCCTCAGCAGTTAGTGGTGGAATTTCTAGCTGAGAAGACGTACCACGGGGTATGAACTTTCCACTGCAGTCAGGGCAGCTGAATCTCTCATCCCTACCCCCTAAAAATCCTACCCTTTGTACTATTTTAGGTATTTCTTTAGGTATTTCTTTAGGCTATTATTTTTCTTAGCTTGTAATCTGTATGTATTCAGGATTGGTATCTTGGTTCTTCATAGGCTTGGTTAATTTGCATTGGCGTTTTAGTGATGTTGCATGTATACTCAGTTGTTAGCAACCCCCCCCCCCCCCCCCCCCTTCTCCAGTACAGAAGTTAACCAGGCATTCTAAAGCTGCTCTGCCCATACCTGCCTTGCACATGAGACCCTGAGAGTGGATTCATGTCTGGGATTTTGACAGCCCATGGCAATCGAGTCTAGATCAGAGGCTGAGGGATTCGGCGGAGCTGGCACAGCTTGAGCTATTTCCCGACTGCATCTGCATGCAGCTCCATTTACAATGAACTAGAGCAGGGACCTCAAACTCAAATCCTGGAGGGCCGCTGTGTCTGCTGGTTTTTGATGTGTTCCTGCACTTAAGTGCTTCATTTAGGCTCAAGGGCATCCAGTGGTCCCCCATCAAAAGTTAAAAGGGTTATATTTACAAAAAGGTTTTATATTTTTGAAATATTTTCCTAAATAAATATATAGTTATTGCATATCAAGTCCGGCCAGGGACCCTGAACAGTACCTTCAAGGACTCCCAGCGGCCCAGGGGTGTTACGATGGGGGGGGGGGGGGGGGGGGGGGTATAAAAAAAATTGTGGCGAATAAAATGTGTTTGAATAAGAAGGAGATAATAGTAATAACACATAAAAAGTGAAGACGCAACCAGCGATTACAAACATTTGCCGTGGACGTTAACTGTTGCTGTCATTAGCCCTGCTATAAGGCAAGGCTGTAAAAGGGAAATTTTACACGATGAATTTCAAACAGATGATAGAAATGATCATTGTCAAGCTGCTGCGCCTTCCCAGTGAACATTTTCGTGTTGAAAAGTCGGTGAAACGCCGTCCCACGTTCAGGTGAAAAACGGGCTTTTTAAAAAAAACATGTACTAGATTACGGCTAAATTGACATGTCAAATGTTTATGTCAAAGCGTGTCAAAACATCTCTCAACCTGAGATTTCCACCACTCCAGACGTCTATATTCCAGACGTCTTTTGCTCACTGGGTTCTTTGTTAATGTGTTGTATCCTACCTCTCCAAACATCATTATTCAGGACTCGCATTAAAAATTAAGTCAGCAACTTGCCACTGATCAAACAGTGACAGTTTACAATGGTTAGCTTGAACGCATTTATAGCATATCTAAATACAGTTAGATAAGCTGGCTCACAACAAAAAAAAAAACCTTTTTTCCATGGCCTAAATTAGCTGCTGTTTGAAAGAAAATCACAAAAAAACTGCACACAAGAGACTGCAGCCCTCCAGGATTGGACTTTGCTACTTCTGAGGTTAAACTACTTGGCCTCATTGAACAAACAGAAACATTCCCAAACAGCCTTTCTCCTTCGAAGCTTTTTTTTGTAATGTTTTTTCTCCCCAATTTGGAATGCCTAACTGTATTCATCAGCGCTCATTGCTGCAACCCCCGCTATCGATTTGGGAGAGTGCAGACAAGCTTTCCCCGAAGCCGGTGGTTCTTTTCACACCAGATTCTGTAAGTCCAGGTCGCATAGACTTGAGTCGGAGGGAGGTTTCACGTGCGGCTCAGCAGGCAGACCACGAGTGCTTGATTGACTCAGCGTGGGTTGCTGACGTGCGATGAAATGGCGTCATCACGATTGACTGAAAATCTGCCTTGGCAACTGTGTCCTGTGGGGCTGTCGGGCACAGTCGCCACTGGCACGGTCCAGATTCAATACCAGAATGTCGGGCTCATCCATCCACTAGAACAGTGCCATAACAGATTCCAGACTGTGAGGTCCATCCATATACTAGAATAGTACTTAATAAAATGAGACACCCAGCAGCCGAAAGTAGATCCTCTTTGAGAATGAGGGCAGACACTACCATCCTCCGAATGTCCGAGGCTTCCTGAGGGAGGGAGCGGGAGGTTTGTGCTGGGAGAAGGCCGCGTGATGGATGGGATGAACGGGGGATGTTTGCGATGCGTGATCCGCGGTCATTCCCCAACCGGCGGGAAGGGAGGCTGGTCCGCGTGCGTGTGGCGATTTATCAGAGGAGCCCTGAGGGAGCTGCTCTAATTTCAGACGCTGAGAGGGAGCCATGTGGTGAAAAGGGACCAATGAGAGGCCCCCGGACCATGTTAGGCATTTGCATGTGTGTATTCAGGGCCTGCACATGACCAGGGAGCCTAATTACCAGTCTGCTCTGGACAAAGCTCTGAAAATCTCCCCCAAGTAAAATACCTCTGAACAAATACTGCTGGCCAGCAGATATGTACATGAACCAAGCAGATGTTTTCATAAACCAATCAGATATTTCCATGAAACAAGCAAAATTTTCCAAGAACCAATCAGATATTTACAGGAATCAACAAGATATGTGAAACGCATCAAGCGACTGTTAAATTAAATCCTTTCTCTGTGGTCTGTAGAAATTTACTGTGCATTATTCTAAAAGTACATGTATATGACATGTATTCTCAAGCTATTCAGGCACCCTTACGTACAATATGAGACAAGTTTTAGCTTGCCCCACATATTTTCTTAACCAGATCATTTGTAAACTGGAAATTAAACGACACTGTACATACGTTACGATTTAGCTCAAATGCTCATAAATAGCAGTGCTTTTTCTCAATCGAAAACAACTGGGCCAGTTTCTGGGGTGTGAGTCTCTAGGGTGCCCATCCCCCACAGAAGCTGCAGCCTACATGTCAGAGGAATAGTGATGACATCACCGTGCCTGGCGACTACTCGCTTTTACACAAAGCACACGGGGAAGAAGGAAGTCCATTCCTACCAGCAAGACAAATTATACAAAAAAGGAACTACTTTATCAATATTCTCGCCATGTGAGGGAGCTTTTAGTTAGGGTATAGATAAGCAAGCATCGTGAGAAAACATTAAGGTCCCATTGAAGACTTGAAGTTATAAGTAATGGTATACAATACATGACATAACCATGCAATTAAGCACTACTGATCAGAAATAAATTGCAAGATTTCTTGTACTGTGTAATAATATTCATTAATAATGTATATAATATGTATAATTTACTGTGCAGATAGGGCCAGAGGAACTGAAAGGAAAAAAAACTAAAGCATAGAACCATGAATAAAAAAAGAAATTAAGACATTTTTTCCAATCCAATTAAAAGCATCCGGATGGTGAAATAAGTAATCGAATTTGTGACCTCGCGAATTGTTTGTTTCTCAAGTTCTCTTTTCATCGTGGAGACGCATAAATGGGCGCACCTTACAGGAGGTGTGAGGCTCCAGCTTCTGCTGTGTCTCAGCATGTAAGCACTTCATTTAAGCCACTGACTGGTTGAAGAGTCAGCGCACCTTGTTTCCACAGCCCAAACTGGCTGCTGATCGAAAGGGAAGCGCAAAATGCCGCAGACACTGCAGCCTCACACGAATCTAACACCCTTGCCTTTAAAGGTCAAAGACACATGAAGAAATACAAAGCCCAAGACAGAGACAGAACCCAGAACCTCAGTGTGGCGAGACTCACGGGTCAGACATTGGTCCGAAACTATTATAAACAAGAGGAAAATAAATTCCATGAGAAAACAAAAAGAATCATGGTAATAATCTTTATAATCATAAACTTATCATTACACTTTATTTTACAGTGCTTCAATGCTAGACCAAATAATAATCCCATAGTTGACTCAGTAAATTACAAGTGTAATGCATTCAATTGGCAATTAAACTTAAATTCAAATAAACTAACAGTTATTAGAAATGAAACTCTACCTTAAGTAGCACTTTACTTTTCTGTGCAGTTGCTACATTGCTCTTTGTTATTGTGTGGAGCCACAGTCTAGTAGAAGGCATCTGTAATTTACGGTACCATTACAGTTTACAGGCCCATCATATGAATATCTCTATAGCCTGAGATAGAATTTATAAAGTAGAACAGTACATGATGGTAGAAGATATATTTGTGTTAATAGAAAAAAAACATTGCCAATGTTGACAGTATTAATATTATTATTATTGACAGTATTATATAATATAATATTATTATTATTATTATATATATAATGACTGGACTTAATAATATCATATACCACAGTATATAATATACCAACAGTGTTTCAATTTCAATACTGTCAAACCATTAGCAAACCATTTTTACAGTATGTTCTTGTGTTCCTTTAAACAGCATCTATTCATATAAACAGTGCAACTGTTTATAAAAATTCCATGAACATGACATTGTGATACACATAGCGCTTGCCATATTGTGGGATCAAATTACTATTAATATGTCACGATTAATCCTATTGGCTAAGGATTACACAGGGGTAGAGGGAAGGTGAAGGGCCAAGATGTGATGCATAATTACACAATTTAAAACCATTATTTTCGTAGGTATAACCATTAATATCAATTCCAATCATCCTGTACTGTTGCACTGGGCCACTGCATTGATAAATGAAAGGAGGAGCGAGTGTAAACGATCAGCAGCAGCATATGCCAGGGCTGGCTCTAGCCCCGCCCCCTTCCAGGAGGGGCACTGGGGGAAACTCGGGCTGCCCGCCATTGGCTGCTCACTTGGGGCACCTGCAGTTCTCAACTCGCTCTGCCAAGAATTGTCTAGAAAAGTAGCCATTATTTGTCACTTGTTGCTTTTGAGAAACAAAAAAACCTTATAGAAGGGGGCTGGAAGCCTTATAGAAGCCCTGGCCCAACTGTGTTGTGTCACATTAATTTTAGAAATAATAACAAACGGGTTAGTGAAATAAAATGTGCCTGATTGAGTGGAGAGCAGTTAATGTAATTGTGAAGCCTAAATGTTATTTTTAATGCCACCTGTGGTAAGAAAAGGTACTTTATGCCAAGTGTTCACACAGCCCAGCCACTGACCGCAAATTTATTCATTGATGAACATCATTTAATATTTAATAAGACAGCATGACAGTGTGAGAATCTGGATACCACCCGACCCCGTTATTGATATTATACATATTAAAACTGTTATTAATCAACTGTTAAAACTTAATTAATATTAAAACATTCCAGGTTTCCATTAGTCTTCTTTCACATTCAAACACATACATTGTTTTCAGTTGAAATAAAGCTTCAAGCTGAAATTACTGCTGCCAAGAAAATCATCCAGTTAAAATTTATTCAGTTGGCACCATAAGATACCATCATTTATTTATTTGTCCTGATATTCCTTCTTTCCTCCAAATATTGAAGGTCCGATTGTATTTCTATGGCAGTCTCATTGCCTCCGGCACGTCTGTCAATTCCAGAGTGCAGATGGGCGCAAGCGTGCAAAGCGTGCGCACTCCCGACAGCTATGTCTTTTCAATTCATCCTGTTGCAGACTGCACACGCCCAGCCAATCAGAGCGAGTCGCTGGTGCATGGGCAGCCCTGCGGTCGTAACCCTTGACCCCAGGTGCACGACACGCTGTGGGGCTGTGAAGCAGAAACACCACGCGCCTGAACAGCGTCTCTCCTCAGCGCAGTCCAGCAGCCCCGCAAACGCACTTTCAACTTTTAGGGCTCTATTTGAACAATCTTAGCGCATGGACTAAAGCAAATGGCAGAAGTGCATTCAGGGCATGTCCAAATCCACTTTTGCTAGTTAAATGGCAGATCATTTGAGCGCAAAATAAGGCGCAAGGTTCAAATGGGCTGAACTCTCTTCATTAATTATATGTGTGTCTTGGGTGTAACATGCAATAAACAAATCAGAGTGTCATCTCCCATTCCCTTTAAAAGCCACCTGTGTTTGCACCTTGGCGGATTGCTGACATAATGGCGTATTTAGTAAGACTGCAAAAAGAACAATTAACAGCTGGTGAGTTTTCAATTGAATGACAATTCACGCACTGTTGCAGGATATACGGTGTCAGCCATGTTAGATTGGGCTATGTTAGCTTCCTATTGAACTTAGGAGATGCTGGAACAACCACTTGCAAAAAAAAAAAAAAAAATCAATAAATAGCGCAGCCATTGGCCTACTTTCACAGCAATGGGGAGTGAATATAGGGACCGCAGGAATTTGTCTCCAGCTCATCTGCCAGGAGATGAGATGTTTGTTACAGCCTGGTGAGAAACGTACATTTTTACGGCGGCATTCCCCTTCGCTGAAAAACGGGTATGTGGTCCTTGGCCGACGGACCTTTTTTGGCCAATGGATCCCTGTGTGTGTAACAAGAGGGTTTACGCGCATTGCGCACACCCCTATAAATATGCACATTATTACCTTAATATTGCACCCTTAAAATGAAACAACCTTAACGTGACTTAAGACCAGGCTTGTGTTTGTTTTAGCACAAACGCTTTCAGCTGCATCAAAATAGCAATACGCCAACAATGCACCTGGCCACAGCTCATATTCAGACCAATCCGTCCAGATGGGTGCAAGTTCATTTGCTATTTAAACAATGTGGGCGCTGGATGAGAAAATTACAAACTGCGTCAGTCTGGAACCCCACTTGCATTTGGGTTACCGCCACTTAGCACAGAGTGTAAGATAGAGCCCTTAGAGTCAAACCGACTAAGACAAAGCACATCAAGTTTGGCAGTGACAAAATAACTAAGAGATTAAGGAGGAGAGGGCTTCCGTGTCTGGCAATTGTACAAATCTGGTCTTTTCTGTTCAGAAATCATACTTTTACAAATGATCCAATTCATATCCTCCGGAGACCCAGCATAAAAATGTTTACATTTTTTGACATAATACAGGTGTCTTGGATGACAAACCATGTTGCAGTTTTGGAAAGTAGAATAGCCTACATGGTTCTTTGCGATTAAGACTGGGGACTCATTTCCCATACAAGGCGCAATCATGTATTTCTGGGTCTGAGGAGGATATGGTCCAGACAAACTATCTGTGCTTAAGGGGCTGTCTGTATGAAAAATGACAGTTGGTCTTCCTCATTGGTTAGTTTGTTGAAATGTATTGTGACACCACGAGGAACAATTTCATGACTATTTGAAAAACTCCCTGGACTTTATGGAAAATAAAACCTGAACAGTAGCAGGAGTTTATTCCTACAGTGCGTGCCCCTTTGAATAACTACAATATTTTAATCAATGTGAAATCCAACAGGGACTGTCGTGAGATATACACTATACAATATAATACTGGTCGTCATAATTTTCTTTAGGGAATTTAATTTAACTTCTCAACTCTGATATAGTACATTTTACTCTTAGCGGAGTTTCGTTTCCAATAAACTGTTTAATTAGCACTGAACATTATACTGTGTGTAAAAAATAATCACAAGAAGTAAGTGATCGTGTGCCATGATTACAAATTATATAATAAATTAGCAATGCAGCTATCACATGTTATGGCGGAGATTAGTTGGCCAGAATAATCACACAAGGTACTGTTCCCTTTAAATAGAAGCACGCCCAAACATTTTTCATTTACACATTCAACAAAAGGCATATGTCCATTGTGCTATCAATACATGTGTAGACAGATAGTTCGATGACTAGGATTACGCTTAACACACACAAATCTTGACATTCATCAAAAACTATGAAAATATGATTCTGAGTGCACCTTGCTGTCTGACATTGCCTAATTCTGTGGCTATCTGTGACCATGGAGGTTGTCAATAAAAGTCAAGGCGCTTCACGGTTTACAACTGAAATAATCAGTTGGCAGCCACTCAGGAAATGTAATGCTTCTGAATTCCGTATTTAAAACAGCGAAAGATGACACTGTGGTGCAGTCTGTAGGGTGGCTGATTCTCAAGCCATATGCAACTCCTCTGCCCAAGTGTGCCATGGCACCTTCTGAGCCGAGATCCCTTCTCTATTTGTTACCCTCTCTGCTTTCTGCTGTATGAAATTAAAGTAAAAATTACAAAAGGTGTGTGGACTGTCTGCTCTTTCTTATAAAGGAGCAGTAGACTGCAAACACAATACCAGCATGCTTTGCAACACCAAATGGATGGAGCCAGTGGGATTTGTCTTAAATATATTATGCCTGCCAGAATTTCAAACAAACACGTCAGATGAGCCTGAAAAAGAATAGCAGTTTGATATCCCAGTTGTTAGGGAGAATGAGAATGCATTATCGTGCATCAGTACCAGAATATAGGCCTTTAACTGGTGACTGATGGATGGTCCATGTGGCAAGACGCTACCAACTGAGTGGCAACTGCCACCAATTTCAAGCTCTTGGAGGTTAACCTTTAAGAAGAAAAAATAATTTACTACAAAAATTCAACAGTGCAACCCATAACGTGTTCAGTAAATCTGGAGAGGAAAGGCAAAGTATTATTATTATTATTATTATTATTATTATTTCAAATGCAGATTTTATCCTGATTTTTAACTGATTACAAAGTTTCAGCACACAGCAGGTTTTCATATAATAACCTTTGATTTGACCGATTGGCAAACTACTATCCAGATTTCAAGGTCCTGTTATGTACAGTTTGTGAGTTTTCATTACAATTATTCTGAATTTTCCTGGAATCAGAAAATGCTATCATCATTTTTGGAATGACCCAATGTATTCACTCAGATTGATCCAAGTCTGGTTTCTAGAAACAGCTAGGTCTGACTTGACTATAAACAAATTCTGGACCCCTGTTAAGTAGCTAGAAGGCAATGATAGCCCAATAAACTCTGGCCGCCCACCACTGCAACGTCCTGGTCAGGTGACATAAGCTTTAGGGTGCAACCAAAAAAGTATTTCATAGCCTGAGCAATTCGGAGCCTCCTCATATCATTCTAGCAGAAAAACAAAAACTATACAATACATAATTTATAACAAATATAGGTACGCATCAATGAAACATTGCAAATAAAAAACCTAAAAGTAATTCTGTCACAAAGCTTTGTAGACCTTTTCTCATATATACAATTACTAATGTTAGCGCACAGAATAAAATCAGAAGACTATCCTATGCATGTAATTAAGTCTAATTAAATTAAAAAAATATATTGCTATTAGAAATACAGCCTACAGAGAAGGCTGAACTAAATGGTGCATTACAGTGGCATTGTGTTCACCAGTTAGTAGACACGAAGCAGAAACAAATAATGAGGAGTCTGAGTCTACAAGTACTTCAAAAACAACTGACAAGTGCAAAACAGAAGATATGTCAGAGGCCATCACTGATTTTCTTCCATGAGCATTACTCACAGGAGAAAAAGTGTAAGTGAAACCTCAGATGCACCCCCTTGAATCCAGAACATTCTGAGACATACCAAGCGTGTTTGCTTTCTTGCACTGATAATAGGGAATCCTGTGTTTGCTGAAGGCCCTAGTCATGTGCGACAGGGGTAATAATTGTAAAAGTAACAATGCAATCTGTCTGAGCGAAGCGATGATAGCAGGTGAGCAGACTCGTTGTTACACACTGACACCTGCATTAGAGCGGGGATTGTTATTTGCAGAGCAATTAAGACTTCCTCTCACAACAGGCTAGGGCTCCTCAATTTTGTGCAATTGTAAAAACTTCCACCTTTTTGTCCAAAGTTGTATTCCCAGCATCATACATGTACAAAAGTATAGAGTATGATGATAACTACATTCATGGGCTTCCCCCCCCTAACTCTTTTACTCTTTGGGGGGGGGGGGGGGGGGGGGGATTTTTCTATGCCGCTCGACATGGTGACAGCCCTTCTCTAAACATCTATGGTAACTTTGGCTGCCAGCTAATTATTCCTGGGGTGATAGTGATAATGCAGACAATAACATTATTCACATTAACGCAATGTCTCAACAGAGGCTAACTGTGTTTCCATAAAGATGCAACAAT
This sequence comes from Synaphobranchus kaupii, assembly GCA_029718625.1. Classification (NCBI taxonomy): domain Eukaryota; kingdom Metazoa; phylum Chordata; class Actinopteri; order Anguilliformes; family Synaphobranchidae; genus Synaphobranchus; species Synaphobranchus kaupii. The sequence goes on along the minus strand of CM056388.1, from coordinate 33,855,699 downwards.
CAAGATCACTGGTACCAAATCCAGGCCAATCCATTATTCAAGCATCCTTTACTTTGACACGAGCAACCGTCAATTATTTCCTCACAAACACAGTTTTTGCAAGTTCAGCACTAACCTAAAATTAATTCGCTAAACTGTACTTGTGAAGAAAGAAACATTTTTAAAACATTTTTTTTTTTGTGTATCGAAAGCATGCATGTTGCTGACCTGAAAGCCATTGAGACCCAAAATCACACAAGGCCAAACTGCTAAGGGGTATAGTTTGTCGTAACGCTAACACAAAAAGTAATGAAACACAAGCACCTGATATCACTGGGACCCAAAATAACTACGGATAAGAGGAAACAGACATGCTATGCTGACAGTAACCATGGATACTGCGAAACGAGTGTAACGCCGATGGAATGTTAAAAAAAATAACCATGAACATTTGAGTGGAAGACCAAGCCCACAGGGTGAAATCCCCCAAAGAGGCAGGGCTTCATTTAAGTCAGAGATCTCAGAGACAATTACTGTAACAATTACTGTTTTTATGCAACCGTCTGACTCTCCAAGCCTAATGCACACACTGACGATGGCCTGATGCCAAATGTATGTGTGTCCATAGCAATAAAATCAATTTATGCATAATGAACTGTTGAGCTTTTTCCATCGAGTGTGGACTCCAATCTTACGAAACCTTCAGAATGAACACAACCAACTCCAGCGTCACCATATGGGTTGCACAGAAAATGTACTCCTTTTTCAGATTGATTATAGTGTATATTCATATATTGAATTATTGACATCAGGTCAGCCCGTCAGGGACAGGCCCCTCCTCCATACCTGGGTTCCTCCCTAGATTTCCTCACATCATTCCCTTTCCACAGGGTTGTTTTTTAACCTCACTTGTTGATTTAATAATTTATTTGTATTTATTTATTCAGGTTCAGTCTTTCCAAATTTTTATATTTTCCTGTTTACTGTTTGTGACAGTGTGTGTTTCTCAATGCCAAGCATGTGAAAGTCCATACTTGCGGCACACTGTTTGTGACAGTGGGTGTTTCTCAATGCCAAGCATGTGAAAGTCCATACTTGCGGTCTTGTCAAGTGTCCTTGTGAGACCGCACTTCCAAGAACACGTTCTTGTGAATGGTGTGACGCAATATTTAACGGCCAAAGTTCTGTTCCAAAATCAAGAACGCAAAAAAGCGAAGACGCTTAAAGATCCCGGAAGTGTACTTGATTACCTCAAATATCCAGGATGCATCCGATGCATCCTTGCCCAACGAGAACGGACTTGGATATCCCATCATTCATTGCGCAATGGCAGATGAGACGGGACAAGCTTCCAACTGTAATTTTTTAAGTTCCCTCATTTCACCAATAAATGTAACTAAAATCTTTTGAAGAATGAAAATGAAGCAACAAATGTGTTTTACAATATCTGAATCTTAGCTCACTTTAAACATATTTGTATAACTAAAAAAGTAATACATTACAGCTCAGCTAACTTACTGGCTCTAGCTTGGCTGCATTGAGCCGAGCCTGCCCTTGAGGTACACGTATTTGCGTGTTGCAGTAAGTGCTAGGAAGGTTTTGGGGTACAGAAAGTATTCATATATAAAGCAACCTTAATGCATTGGCTAGCGAGAGAACAGCGTACGAAAGAGACGTTTTGTTCACTTTCATATTTTATGTAGGCTACAATTTCTCTACAATGGGAACAAAGTATACCCACAAGCCATAGTAAAACAGGCTTACAAAGGCATTAGATACACTGGGCATGGTGAGACTGTCAGGAAAGGCTGCTGCTGCCTGTTTTGTAGTGGGAGAGAAACCGCAGTCCACACGTAACAAGCATGCATTGCATCTCAAATACATAGAGCAGCATTCTCTGTAGCAGTGCTGCCCAAACCGGAGTCACAGGAAATATGCATTTGGTCATGGAATCCTGTTAGCTACAGTATCATTACAATACAATTATGCTGACATAAATAAAGTGTTAGTAGCCAATGTTAATGTGTTCTGCGTTTGTACAAATAAGTGCTAAATAGAAAAAAAAAATGATAATTTATTTGGGATGGCAGGTATGCCATCCGCCAAGTTACAGCTTGGTGGGGTATGCCCCATACCTATACAGCACAGAGAGTTTGCCACTTTTCAGGGTTTCCTAAAGAAATAGCCACAATGCATACAGACTCTCAGCCCTTAAAAACATTAACTTCTGTACCTTCTGACCTCATGTAACCACACAGAACTTAGATACAACCACATACATCCACACAATAATGCCCCAAACTTGGCTTATTTTACCAATTTTTCTTCTTATTTTTCCTGCCAATTTCATCATCAAAAATGCTGCATGCCCTCAAAGAATAATTCTCCCCATTGGATAACAACGTATGATCTGCCAATATGAATATCCACTTTGGCTTAGTGGTCAGAGTAACGGCCTTCCACGTGGGAGACCCGGGTTCGATCACCGCCAACAATGTGCACGTTATGCTTTTCACATGTTTAATTTGAAAATAACATTCTTACAAGTAAAGTCGTGAAAGTCAGGTGACATGGTCCAAAAGATTTACCGCAGGTAACGTTACGCAGTACGGGAACAAATATCCCATTTGTCAGGTAGATAAAATAAAGTTTTAATGGAAGATATCATCTGGTTAAGATCGTGTTGTTGCATTAATGTAAAAAAAATTATAACTGTGCCATTGGTTGGCAACATGTTTTCAGAGACTGTCACTAGTCTCAATCCAAGGGAAAGCAGGTGAACAGTAATACATGCATTTTCACTGGCTTCTGCTTCTGTGCATAGCCCCCCTAATCACTATGCCTAAGACAACCCAGCCTACTGTGAGACTGAAGTTTGTTCAAAATAAGGTGGAATAATACATGCTTGCTGTTTTTGTACTGATCTTAGTCTTGTGCCAGCACGGTTTTATTCATGCATTCTACATACACACATAGTTTCAAAGACTCTAGTCTCAATCCAAGGGAAACCAGGTGAACAGTAATACATGCATTTTCACTGGCTTCTGCTTCTATTCATATCCCCCCCAATTGCCTAAAGCTATTCTGACGGGACAAGTTTTACAGGTGGAGGTAGGGCAATGCAATTATTACCAGAGCATCTCTTATTTTAGTCCCGTCTGAATATGCCATGTCAGTAACTTTTACGGACTGCGCGCTCCTGTGCCATGTCTTTTACCTACAGTTAAATTCCCTCTAAAAATAACCCCATGGTATAGCAATCCCATGTGAATGTTGGTAAATATTCTGTTATTTCCTGTGAGAAAAGAGTTTTCCCAGTCTTTTCTCCTGGGTATATTTTTCAAGTATGAGGCACTCGAGGAAGCCTTTGGTTGTGCTCTCTTTGGACAAGTCCAGGCCACCTAGCCTATTGGCCGACCTCTAAATAAAGTTTTTCTCTAATTGGTTTTTCTTGCGAGGAATAAGTCAGTTGCATAGGAGGACTCACTTTGGCAATGGCCTTTAAGTCAGGCAGAGAGATAGAAAATTGAAAATGAAAAAAAAGCAGGAAGTTTGAATTGTATTACGGTCTATTGCAGATGCAAAGCTGCCGGTAGCCTAATTGCTAATTATGTTCCAGTTAATTTAGGCTGCCATGGTGTAGCCTATTTTTCATTAAACCTATTGTTTCTGTTTCTACATTTGTAGCCTACATTTGCAAATTTCTACTGTTAATAAGCAGAGTTGTTCACTGTCTCAATTCACTGTCTCACTGTTTCAATAGCAAATTACTGATTACCATGCCGACCAGAAATAAGTTGCTTAGCCTTGGGGAGAAAATTGGAATAAAGATAGACATATTAACTATGGAATCTATAAAGAATAGACTACGACATGAATTAATGCATTCGCTATATTTAGGAATCTATTAAAAATTTTGTAACGTTCATAGTTTTTTGTTATTTTATGGCGGTTACCGCTGCGGTAAGACTGATTTTACTAATTCATGCGGTAAGGGAAAAAGCAGTATCGTCCCAGCTCTAATTGCCTCTTTATACATCCAGATTTTAACATATCAAAATGCTGCACATAACTTCTATGACGCTTGGTCTAAAAAGTGTGTTCAGCAAAGTTTACGCTAATTGGTCAAATTTGGTGGGAGGAGTAGCATTTTAAGAGTTTTACGAAAAATGCTAATTAGCTGAAAATCCAATATGGCGTACTCTATGGGTCCTTGAGGCAAATTTGTTCATCATGAGCAGAGGGATGTGACCACCAAATGTTGTCACTCTAGGTCAAACAGGGGAATCGGCAGTGGGCGTGTCAATGTCAAAATTCTCAGCCAAACCACCTCACAGGAATTTTAGGTGAAAGGGTATTTTAAGTGCCCCATTTGTGAGATAAAGTCGCCCACTCAAAAGCTTTTTGACAAAGTTGACTCAAATATGCACCCTCAAAGGGGTTAAGGGGTCGTATTCGGACACAGCCCATGTCTCTGGAAAAAGTGCAATATCCTCCTTAGACCCGACCTGTAGGGGACCTGAGTCAAGAACCTTATATTCTACTGTGCTGAAACCTACACTAGAAGGAACATTCAATAAAAATTTCATAAATAAATAATATTGAAAAAAATAGTTTCACTTTAACATGTTTTTGTCATCCAAGACACTTGCGTTATGTCAAAAAAATGTTTTATTATTTTTCATTTATCTTTTGCTGGGTCTCAGGCGGTTACAAAACCAACTGAACTGAACTAATTCAGTTCTCAACGTGAGATATCAGGGCGTGGCAGATACGGTCACTCACTTCCTCCTGCCAGGCACGTCTGTCGATGCCGCTACAGAGCAAACAGAGCTGGCAGTCCCAGATCGGCACCGGCAAAGGGTCCTCTTGGCTGCAAGTGACCGCATATGAGGATGCCTCCAGCTCGCAGCCATAACCGGAACCGCCAACGTACACAGATTTCATAACTTGACGCAGCACTTCCTGCTAATTTGGAGGAACCCCTGCTACTTTTCATATTCCCAACGGCTGTTTCATTGGCTGAGAGCCTAGTCACACAGAAGAATTGTGCCTTATTTCCTCCCGAGACCCAGCAGAAAAAAACTTATGTAATTCTTTTACATAATACAAGTGTCTTGCATGACAAAATAAATTTCTAATATTTTCAAAACTATAAATATAATTTTTTTTTCATTGAGGGCCCCTTGTTGTGTAGTTTCCTGCATAGAATATATGGTTCTTCAGATTAGTAGAATATATGGTTGAGTAGCATAAAGAAAACCTTGCATCTACATTCTTTGTCAGTGTCCTCCATGTCACACATTGAAAGTTCTCATCCAAATGTATGTATTGTCAATATTTCAACTGAACAAGTAATGCAGCTGGTTCAAAATGAGCCAATTGATGCATCTAAACCTTGTTGTTATTCTGGTGAAGGACAAACAGAAGAAGTGCTTTGCTGTATCTGAGAATCATGTTTTTTCCAGGACATGAGATCTTATAACTATAACTATAAACAGGGAATGGATCTACTTAGATGTGAGAGGATTTGGGTTTTTTTAATAACACTTTCACTGCTGAAATACCACTTGCGTTAAAAGGAAATTTTACTTTCGGGAGTGTTTTTTAATATTATTTTAGCTTTAGTAGGTGTCTCAATTGGCCTTCAACTTGCCCATTGTATGTGCAATGGATGTTTTGTGAAGGATATTTTAGATACTTCCAGAAGGTTCTGACAAAGTGCCAGCTTTACAATGGCAGGTATCAGGGAATTCTGGGATTTTTGGTCTAAAGCAAAAAAACACAATGCAACTGCAAAACAGTTTGTAGTGTTGTTGTGCCTCCAGAGGTTGTACGTATGTACATTACCCGATTAGTCGTTAGTTTTAATATTATTCTTAATACTTTTCAATCATAAAAAACATTTGATATATTTATTCCTTAACCTGAGACCACTGCACTCAAAGAAAGCACCTATATAAGATCTGATATTTATGATTATAATTGTGAATAAACACTATAGAAATTATTATGTTCATATTGTCTCTGAAAACATTAAACAAAAAAAGAAAAGAACGCCAACCACTAATCCCAAATCCATAAATCCAAGCAGTCATTAGAAACTCTAAATCAGGGGGATTTCAACCTCTTCTGATACAGAGACCCCCCACCCAGGGTTATATTTTTAAAGAGGCTTTATATTTTGGAATATTTTTCCAAATCTATAGTCACTGCATATCAAGTATGGTCAGGGACCCCCTACAGTATCTTCAAGAACCCAGGCTCTAAATATCTAAAATATCCTTCTTCGCACATAAAAATTGCCCGGGCCAATAGAAAACATACATTAAAACTGAAATAACTGGAAAAAAATCTTTGAGAGTGAACTATCCCTTGAAGTGTCTATAAACTGAATAGGATTTGCTTCAAAAGAAATTTCCAAGCGGAAAAGGGTTCCTTCTGATGAATTATCATTAGGATTCCTCTTTCACTGTGATTGCTATTCTGATGTAGCATTACCCATGGTAAAAAAACAGCTCAGCTTAACCAAGTTAACTGAGTTCAGTTAGGGGTCAGTGTCTGCACTATGATGTCACAGTTTTAACTTTTATTTATTTATTTTTTGTAAAAGTGACATGTTTGCTTAGAAGTGACACATTTGCTAAACTGACCTTGTCTCAGCATGACAAGGAAATGGCTGAAATTAAATAAAAGATAACAGAGACAACCCCCCCTATCAGTTTTAGACACAACACAAAGCTAAAAAACAAAAACATTAAGGTGTTTATAATATTTAAGGTGTTGTCGCACTTCAGTGGGGCTACATGACTGCAGACTTTTCCTTGCCAAAATAAACACAGCCCAGACTCTACACAGCCAAGAATATACTGAAAAAAATTATTTAACTTTCACTCAACAAATAACCTTTAGCCAAGGTGACTCGACTGAACACATTAAGAATTTATTGTGCTCAATTATTGGGCTGTTCCTAACGACTTTTCAGTTTTCAAAGGACAATGTAGTGTAATGTTAGGGACACAGTGTAGTGTAGTGTAGTGTTAAGGACATAGTGTAGTGTAATGTTAGGGACACAGTGTAGTGTAACGGTTAGGCACACAGTGCAGTGTAATGGTTAGGGAGACAGTGTAGTGATGTCACACAGCCAAAGTATTTGCACGTGTTATCATTTCACACTTAGCGGGTGACCAAGTAAGACTCACTATGTAAATTACTCCAGCCGCAATCAACCATATTTAAATTATATTTTGCATTTTTGGAATGGTCTCAAAAGAAAATGGTGAAACGACTGGCAGCAATATTGCCAGTGAAAAACATTTAATGAATGTGACAAAAATGTATAAATCCTGTTATTTTAGTAAATTATTTAAAACTTAAATAATTATTCTGCAATTTTAATTTAAAAAGTAAAAAAAGAAGCACATGATAAGCTGTGATTAGCATGTGATAAGCTGCGACCATATGCCAAAGCATCTGTATGTGCGGGTATAGTCTATTGCAGAAATATCAGACTGACCCACCTAATTACCGACAGAGTAACTTCTACTAGCTGCTGGTCACAGCTAAAAATCACTCCAGTAAAAGTAGAAAGTCCAACATTCAAACACCAGTTGAATAAAAGTACAAAAGTATCTGTAAGTACCAAAAGTAAACATAAACATAACCAGTTTAACAATTTACAACCTTAACATTTGCCCCATCACCCAGTAACGTTAGCAGCTAGCTAGCTAATGTTAAATGGGAAAATGTAAACGCTTGCTAACACTTAAGGTTAGCTAACGTTAGCTAATGTTAGTTTAGCTATAACTATCAGGCAACTCAAAAACAGCGGCCGTATTTAACGTTAACGCTAGCTAGTTAAAATCAACATGGAAACGCGTGCTAAATTTAACATAACATTAGCTATAACATAGTCAGTTTACCAGATAGCTAGCATTAGCTAACTCAAAACACCAACGTTATTATTTTATCTGTAACTTCAATTTAACAGATAATCTGTGCAATGTAACGTTACGTTTTTTCCCCAGAAGTGATGCTGTCTCTGTAATTCGTATTTTGTCTCCGAATCAACGATGACATCAAGCGGTTCACAATCGCTACTTTCATATATTTGAGATTAATATCACAATCAGGAAGTAACTATGAGGATCAGCCCCTCCATACCTCCAAAAGCTCATCAGACCCTACACACCTACCAGATCCCTGCGCTCCGCCTCCTCAGGACGACTGGTTACCTTTATGTGTAACTATTGTAACTATTCAACCATTTTAAAATGAGCACCTTGCTGAATTTGTATGTAGCCTACACAGTCATTATTAGCCTGAAAAGCTAAATACATTAATATATTAAATAAACTTGAATCAGACAAATAGCGGTGGTTGTTAGGGATTTTAATATATAAAGATAGATAATGTTCTATATGGTTTTTGGTGAATTTATACAGCTTTGCAAGCGTGAAAATAAGGGCAGCTCTCTCCAGAGCTTGACACCTATGCAACAAGTTGTTTCCATCACGTCTCCGGTGTCTGTGCAGCCTATTTAAGCAGCCTACTACTGTGGTAGATGAGTAGCTGTTGGACCCAGCCATTCGTGAACTGTTCATGCACTTCCGAGGTACCGCCTGCCCAAGGCATTCTCTGCCCGCCTCCCGTCTATAGGCTGAGATGCGTCCCTATCCCTGACTGCCCCCCGCATCCAAGCATGTTTTACACACAATCTGGCTGATTTACCTGAAAATGTTGTAGCGATCCGTCAGAATTAATCTACACACAATTAACGTTACAGATCTGCGAATAAACGGTTTATTTAACGTGTTCGTTTACCAAAGCAACCTGCCCTTTTTAACGGAAACAAGTAGAAGATAAGCAAATTACTTGACTCAGACACGGGTCCAGAGGGAGAGCATACTCCCAACATGGCGGCTGGTCTACAATGCAACGCTTGTGACGTCAGCTTTTCGAGCTCTATTTATAGACGCCTACATGATGTAGCAGCAAAGAGCTTATATGATTGTCATAGACATTCAATAAACATTTGTTTTTATTCATATAGGCTATTCATTAAAAAATAATGTAATCATAATTTTAACATGACACTAAGTTCATTAATTTAATACTTCATATATAGCCTAAGTAGCAACTTGAATAGACCATATCCTGCTGCAACATGTTTGTCAGAAATCCTAGCCTACGCTATAATCAAAAACAAATGTGAGCCATTACCATCGTATTAAATGATTTAGTTAAAAAGTTATGAACTGTGGTACAGGCAACAAACCAGCCCCCTGTTTAGTTATATAATAGCTAGTAGGCCCATGCTACATCATTGTGGGAAATTGAACATAGCTAGCTAATCACATCCAATATCTAACGTTAACTATTCGGGCAGCTGTATTTATACTTCCTTATCCATCTTATTTTATTATTTATCATATTATTTTAGCCTACTAGGTTTTCCCTTCGCTCACAGGCGAAGCATTTCATTGCCAGCTAACAAATGCCTGTCTGCTGTAGGCCTATTGTTAACTGCATTAGACAAATAAACTATGATTTGGATTAAATCACTACAGCTAATAGATCAAGCTATATATGTTATCTGATGTGATTAATAGGCAACATTTAACGTTGGCTCAGTTAGCTTACCTTCGGGCAAATGTAGGCTCCTATATGTGTCTGTCTACGGTAGGCTATCCTATCGAGAGAATATGCACACACATCCAAACAGCAGGAGGTAGCCTAATAAAGAATAAAGTGAAGAAAAAAAAACCCGCACACAAAACTGTGTTTCACCATTTACTCGTAGACAATTTTTCAATCCGAACTGGATCTCCGTCAGATGAAACGCAGTTTTGTGTGCAGGCTTTTTCTCGGTATTGACAGATTAAGCTGCGAGTGTGGTCGTCCACAAAGTTTTACCCACAAAAGACAATTTTCCAAGTTTGTCTACAGCTTGGGAATGAAATAAAAATAACAGAGACGTTCAGGATAGCATGTGTCTGTTCTGCTAGTTCCTCAACAACACCTTTTAACAATCTACAAAAGAAGCTTAGGAACTTGCAGCAAAGGTTTTCCCGCTGTCAACTAAAATGTTGTATCGGAGCAAGGTGTCAGAACAGAAGAAGTCCTATATACGTAGCAACCGTTTTTAAGGAGGGATTGGTGGACTGCAGTGCCAATCAAAAATGGACTGTAGAGGCGACATTTAGCTTAAGTTTGCAACCATATGATTGGGAATAATGATTACAAGTGATTTTGTTTTTATTCTTAGTACAGATGTTTGTTTAGATCAATAAATTGTTATTTTGTTGCCATTCTGTAAAACCACCCAATAAATAGCCACATACTTAAATAGCCCAAAAAAAAAAAAAAACCCTGCTACTTAATTTTTACCCACCACTGCACTTTGAAAGTAGCCCAATTTGGCGTGAAAACCACAGACATGGAAACACTGCTTACACTAGCTTGTAGCAGCTAAAAAGTTTTTAAATGTTTTACAGTACACACTAAAAAAATGGTTACAGGATTTAAGTTTTTTTTTAACACTGTGAAAGTCACGTAGAATAATTAAAAATTTCCCCTAATTTTTCTACCAATTTAGTGCCCAATTGTACCTCTATGTTATTCAATTCCCTGTGTAGCAACCGCTTGAGAATTTGCCGCAACTACCCCGTCAGCCAGTAGTAGGAAGGAGGGCGCAGCGTCCTCTTCAGTGCACGAGTCCTCCGAGCTCCTGACCACGATTCCAACTCACCCAGGGCCGCTTGCACGCAAAGATTTTCCCCCACGAGTCTCTCCCCCCACCCCAGGAACGGCCGCCAATTGTCGCTCCCTCAAGGCACCGGCCATACTCGGATCTGGCAGGACCAGGGCTCAAAACCCCTGATCCTCGGTGTGCAGCTGCACCGACTCAAAGTATTGCTTTTTATGGAATTTATTTTTTATTTATTTTTTTACAGTGTAGGTACAGGCTACTGTTACACTGAACAAGCTGTTGGCTTACTACGATCTACGAACCTCAACCCATATTTGATTCATGATTAAAAATGCATTTATTCTTACTGTTCGTGACATATGTATCCACAAATTCTCTTTTTGTGTATTTTGAGCATTAGCTAGAATGGGCCAGTTAATTAGCCCACAATCATTCAGAACGTTAGTTATGGATATTCTGAACATGCCTGTACATGTCTTGCTGCAATGACAGCTGTCATCTTATCGATTGCGTGTATTTTAATACATGCTTTCCATTTGTACTAAAATGCCCCCGGAAATACCTGTCCCAAACTTACTTTCGGGCTTAGTAAATCACATTACACGTGCTCAAGTAATCTATTTACATGACCTCCTACCACTATTTCGCGAAATAACATAGGGGCACCCAATTTTGCATATTCATTCAGGCTAACCCGCAAAAAATCCATGTATCTATCTTACCACATGCAGTCCTCTTTGCACCACATTAATTGATCATCTTGGACAATTTCTTGCAGGTGGTAACGGTTTTACATGTGATTTTGTACATGCAAACCTTTAGTAAATCGACCCCATCATGTATTATGATGGTTAGGGGAACTGGGCCTGTAACCCAAGGGTGGCAGGTTCAATTGCCAGGCTGGACACTGCTGTTGTGTCCTTGAGCATGGTGCTTAACCTGAATTGCTTCACTAAATATCCAGCTGTATAAATGAATACTATGTAAAAATTAAAAATGGTCTGGATAAGAGCTACTGAATGGCAGTAATGTAATGTAAATGACACAGTCATTGTACCCTTGAACAGAGTTCTCAGTGTTAAAATAGAACAAATTCAGTCTTTTTTCAGACAGCATTCAGGTTTAATGAATGGGTTGTGGTGTGACGATGTGGTGCAAGGAAACCACTTGTCCGAACACCTACAGCGGAACCAATAACAGGTAAGCCGCTTCAAGCTTCTTTCTTCTGGAGTAGTCTTCTTTACATCATTAACTACAAATATTTATAGATTTTTTGGCATCAGCAGTTTACTAATTTTTCATTTTCAGCACCATTTATTTAATCATGGTGGTGCCAGATTCAGCATGTTATTCTGGAATCAGATGGTTCAGTGTAGATAGGAAGTTGATGCCACAAAAATACAACTAAAATGTGACATACCCAATGAAAGTCAAAGAAATGGATATGTGAGTTAGGAAGAGGGGTTTTAATTGAGTGAACTTTAATCCACAATATTTGCACAAAACACTGGTTATTCCGGTTTAGAATGCAACCATTTCTCACAGGAAACAGGAAATGTGAATTTACTGCTCCACCAGAACCATTCAAAGAGATTCTGGTGTAGCAGATGAATCTAAGGAGAGATGGCTTCTGAAACATGGTAAGAAACCCTCACACTTTCCTCGTTGGGTCTGCTCCTCTCACAAATTGTGGAATCATAAATATTAGTTACTTAGAAGAGGAGCCACTGTTCAATAAGATTCACCTTGGGGTGTTTTGTGTTGCTGTAAATCATTCATACATCATATTCTAACCTTCCTTATCATGAGCTAAACTGATCCAAGATCAGCACTCCTACTCTGAGGGGCTTCATGAACATGTATGTATATTTTACTTGAATTTGTTTCATGGTGTGAAACAGTATGCCTTCATAAGCAAGGACTGATGAATATTCATACCAGTTCCCTTGGTCTTTAAACGCTCCTGGGGCTCATCCAGATAAAGAAGGTAACTGTCATAGTCACTGACAAAATGTATTAATTTTGGCCACTTTCACTGGGAAAGCCTATGTCTTTGAACCCCTACGGCGCTCAGACAGTATTGCTAATTGATCTGCCCCTTCCTGAGGCGCCTGACAAGGAGCCCGAGAAACGGTCAGCGTGTGAAAGACCCCATCTGTGCTGCTCACGCTGTCAATCAAACTGATAAAGCTGCAAAGATTCAGTGTGAAAGATGCAATTTTCCCCGTCTGTGCGGGTGAGCCCACCTCCGTGGCTGATACCTGCCAGCCTCAGATGGTGGTGCAAACAAGGGGAGAGGAAGGGAGGGAGGAGAAAGAAAGAGAGAGAGAGAGAGAGAGACAGAGATGGCCACAATACCATAGTGTATGCGGCAAATGGAGTTCAGCTGATAAGCTCGATGTGGGGGACAGTCACGGAGATAGCCTAAAGAGGGGTCATCCAAGGTCTTTTTCAAAAGTTAACTGCCGGAGTCTGAAGAGGTTGATGGGAAATTATAGAGTTATGGCATTATGAACGGAGTAACTGAAGTCAGACACTTGCAAATTGCGGGGCTGAGCTTAGAGGAAGACACTGTTGAGTGTTCAAAATCATGTCCCCCAGGTGCTGCCTGAATGTTTAACTTTCATCTGATTGGATGTGCTTGTTTTCTGTAGATGTTCGCAGTCAAAACTGCAAAGCATGCAAACTTGTAAACAGCTCATCAATCAACAGCGCTGCTGTTGTTGCAGATACCATATTTTGTGCGTGTTTTGTAATTAGGATAGGTTAAAACATTTAAATCTGAGTGTTTCCCAGCTGATATTGCAAATCTACACTGGTTTTGTGAATCAATATGGACATCTCAACTTGAAACAGAATAAATCAATATGTGGCACATTTACTTTTACATTTACTGCATTTTCTCATACACACACCCGCACACACACAAACACATACACTGACACACACCTACCACACAATAAAAATATTCACTCGCACACACATATACACACACACCTACCATCCGCCCAAAATGTTCACTCACTAACACGCACACAAAGCACGCACACCCACTGACTCAATATACACACACACACTCACACACACACACACACACACACACACACACACACACACACACACACACACACACACACACACACACACACACACACACACACACACACACACACACACACACACACACACACACACACACACACACACACACACACACACACACACACGTCTATATTACCAACAGGGGACTATCACTCTATACCTGCCAAGAGGGGACCATAGTTTCTAGACATAGTTTTTTTTTTAAAAGGGACATGGAAAATTTTTATTTAAGCTCATTGTTCTTACTATTTACTGAGATTTCACTTTTAATGGTTTTTTAAAAATTAGCCAAGAGGGGACCTGAACGACGCCTACCTAACAAAGAGGGGGCTTAACCAGTCTGCAGGAGGACTATATTATCCATGCTCTCCACAAAGGACTGAATTCTCTCAAGAAGGCATAGTACTTCTTAAATTGCTACAAGATTTTAAGTTTTTCCTAAGATAAAAATCTTTTGAGAATGAATATGCTAAATTTACTTTAGAGTAAATTTATATAAATCACAGTAAAATTACTCTAAAATTTAAATTACTGTCAGAGAGGGGAAAAACGACATCCAAATGTATCTAGTTAGAAATCCATACAAATACAGTGGGGAAAAATAACTGGATTAACAAAATGTATTTACATATACGTGCAATTTGTATTTACAAAAGAAAAAACTACATTTCAGAAATTGAAATTCTGCCATTGTTCAAAACTTACTACAGTTACTAGCCTGTTAGAAAACAAAACTGCATAATAGATACTGAGTTGGAAGCCTAATACTCCCTGAAATCTTATTCTGCTGTATCAAAGCCTTCTCTGTGTCTTGCAAGATAGGCAGGCAGGCGTATCCATAGAGTAAGTCACATGACTTGGGTCAAAACTGCATAATAGATACTGAGTTTGAAGTGTAATACTCCCTGAAACCTTAATGAATTTAGAATATAAATATTATCATCATGTAGGGCTCTATTTTCCGGAATCAATGCATTTGGCGTATGGGCGCAGTCAGTGACACAGCGCATGGCTGTGGCGATTGAATCTTCTGACTAAAAATTGTAACAGACATATAACACAATTGACTCCTAATTGTATTTCAGATTTTATAACTACAGTACATCCCAACCAGGGTCACAGTCTGTTATTAGACCACATATGGTTATCCACACTTTTGACTCGTATCATTCTGAAAGTCCCCTGTTCGTTGGCTCACGGTGACACCGGCCCCCACATGGATGGCGATTGCCGATGGCCATGCTTCAGTGCAAGAAAATCACAGTAAATAACAGTAAGAAACAGCCATATATCATCTGCATACAGAGATATAAAATGGTCTGTATCCCCAATTTGAACTCCTTTTATAGAGATGTGAGATCTTACAGCTAGGGGTTTGATGACTACCTAAAAAAGCAAGGAAGAAACAACCGAACGATTGCGATTTCCACATAACAGGGTGAATGTTCCTGATACATCTATATATGTTTTAATCATTGCAGTGGGGTAAAGATAAAGTATTGGAATTGTCATCAATATATTTGCTCCAATTTGAATAAAAAGATACTGCAAATAGATACTGTTATTCTGCCCTATCAAAGCCTTCTCTGTGTCTTGCAAGATAGACAGGCAGGCATATCCATAAAGTAACTCACACGACATGGGTCAAAACTGCATAATAGATACTGAGTAGGAAGCCTAATACTCCCTGAAATCTTAATGAATTTAGAATGTAAATATTATGATATCAACATGTAGGGCTCTATTTTCCGGAATCAATGCGTTTGGCGCATGGGCGCAGTCAGTGACACAGCGCATGGGTGTGCCACAGCGCATGGCTGTGGCGATTGAATCTTCTCACTTAAAATTGTAACAGACATATAACACAATTGGCGCCTAATTGTATTTCAGATTTTATAACTCTACAGTACATCCCAACCAGGGTCACAGTCTGTTATTAGACCAAATATGGTTATCAACACTAGATTAAGCTAGAAATTACATAGGAATAGTATGGAACCCATGGCTGGCTAAATGGCAGTAAGTCATCAAGTGTCTGAGGTATCAAATGAGCCTCAAACCATCACTCTGCTGCCAGATATGCAGTAGATATGGATGGATCACTTTAAGGGTTGTTTCTCCTGACTCATTTTCCTATTGAACTCTATGGAAAAATAAGCCAGGAGAAACAACCCTCCAAGTGATCCATCCATATCGACTGCATATCTGGCAGCAGAGTGATGGTTTGAGGCTCGTTTGATACCTGGCTCAGACCCTTGATTACTTACAGCCACTCAGCCAACCATGGATTCCATACTATTCCCGCGTAATTTACAGCTTAATCTAGTCCCACCCCCAATTCCCATAGAGATCCATTCAAATGCAGAAAGGTTATAGTATCGCTGAAAATAAATATCAAGAGTCTTTTGATATCCTTTTATACCCAGTCATCATAGCATCACCTGTTTACCTGTGGAACGTTCCAAACAGGTGATTTTTTTTAACTTCCCAGTCTTTTTTTTGGCCCTGTCCCAAGTTTTTTGGAACGTGTTGCAGGCATCAAATTCGTTAATAGCGTATATTTACAAAAATCAATAAAGTTGATAAGGTAAAACATTAAATATCTTTTCTTTGTACTGTTTTCAATTAAATATATGTAAAAGAGAATGTACAAATCACTGCTTTCTGCTTTTATGTGCATTTTATATACTGTCCCAACTTTTTTGGAATTGGGGTTGTACAACCCATTCAATATATGCACACACCTGAAACCCACTGAAATGCACACGCACACACACGCACTCACACCACCCGCTCAATGTGTTTACACCGACACACACACAGATTCAGTCATACACACCTACCGCCGCCTCTATACATTTACACCCTCTCTCCTGAAATAAAGCAAATGGTTTCCTTTCAAAATAAAAATAAAAACAATGCAAAGATAATTTAAACTGTAATGAAAATAGACTTGTAATTTTGAAATCGCTCTGCTGCCACGCCCCCATCCTCAAAATGGTTTAGTCCGAAAATGCTATGGGTATCTGCTGCATGTTCTGAAAACAGTAAACAGTAGCTGCTTAACTGAATGAAAGCCATCAACTACCATTACGCAGCAACAATCGAATAACCTAGCCACAGCCTCTAACTGAAGGCTAAGAAATGTTGCAGTCAAGTGGCGTGCATTCTGTGTTATTATACCTACCTAACTAGCTAGCTAGCTACTCCTTTTATAGAGAGAGACAACTAAGATAAACATGTGGACAATTATTAAATAATTCCATTTTAGGCACTTTCACAAGCTGTAAATAACCTTGCTCGGCATTCCTCACTTATTTTTCCATAGAGTTCAATATGAACTATAAACTATAAATAGTGTTAGCTTTACGCTCCAACTTAAGGAAGAGTTGGAATGTAAAGCTAATTAAAGTTAATTCCTTAACCTCCTCAGAAAAGCAGAACATATTTTCCATTGACTGTAATAGTGTCATGGTTTTACTGCCTGCTCAGCCTTTCTGCGGGTGTTGCCGCTTGGGGCCGTGATAGGGCACTCCTGTCATTTTCTTTCGCATCCCAGGATCATTAGGATTATGAGTTGCAGGTGCTGGCCGGCTAGTTAAGCCCTGCGCCGTCTTTGCTCCCCGCTTTTGTGTGATCCTTTGCCACGTTAAGCCAGGTAAACAGTATAGCTGGAGGACTACATTTCTTTTGTTTCTAAAAGAAACGAGGAACTTCCTTAGTTTAGAGTTAGGATAAGATCCGAAGGATCTTTCTTTCCTTTTGCCTATCTGTCCTCTTTGAGGCAGTAACTTCTGTTTACCTTTTTTGTATTGCCTCTTTGTGAGCTTGTTTATTAATTATCGAGCTAGAGGTCTTTCTGTTCTCTTTCTGCTCGAGTCTCGAGCCTGTTTCGCCATCTTTTCTGGGTTGTTTTTTGTTGGCTTTATGCTGGGAGTTTTTTCCCTTTTGTTTTGTTATTTTCTCTGTCCATTCGTTTATTTCAAACTCCCTCCCTCTGACTGGTGGTTACTCCACTTCCGTGGTTTAACTTTTAGATCCCCTTGCAGTCGCGTCTGGTCCTCCGACCCATCCCCATCACAAATAGCCATTAAACTACTCTCAGCTAATTGGTGCTGCCCTTGTTCTAATACCAATAGAAACTCATAGTGAGAAAGGACCCATACACAATCAGCCTATAACTACCTAAAAACCTCACTAAATGAACTGTAAAAACAAAGCTGATAAACAAAATATTTGTATTTATTATCACGACAAGGATTACACAACCTGTATTTAGATGCTTGCATTACTGTGTGGTGCACTTGAAAAGTCACATGAGTAAGAAAGAAATACAGGAAAAAAAGCAAAAATGCTTCTAAAAAGAATAATGTAGAAGTGATAAAAAGCAATAAAGTCTTAGCATGCAGGAAAATATGGCTGTGATATAACCAAGCTAAAAATGAGAAAAAAATATTAACAAGGGCAATCATATCCTGTCTATGACCAATGTGAGATAACAGTTTAATTCAAATCATCTTCAAATATGGGGTAAGCCACTGCTAAAATTAAACACTTATACAGTCCTACTACAACCCCTGGCAAAAATTATGGAATCACCACACTTAGAGGATGTTCACCCAGCTTTTTTACTTCATAGCAAATAAACAAATCACAGATATGACACAAAACAATTTTTGTTTAATAGCTGAACATTCTGGCTTCGTGAAACATACATCAAACTAATTAAATTAAATTATTTTAATTAAAGGCATATTTTTTCCAGATCAAGTACAGGAAAAAATTATGGAATCACCCAATGTTGAGGAAAGAATTATGGAATCATCAACAATAAAAATCACAATTAGTACTTTGTTGCTCCTCCTCTGGCTTTTATGACAGCCTGAATTCATTGAGGCATGGACTTCACTAATGAAAAACAATATTCTCCATCAAGCTGGTTCCAACTTTCTCGAATAGCGGTTGACAGATCAGCTTTGCAGGATGGAGCCTTGTCATGGACCAATTTTTTAAATTTCTACCATATATTTTCAGTCGGATTGAGATCTGGACTGCTTGCTGGCCATGTCATTGAGTTAATATGCCTTTCCTGAAGAAAAGCTTTAACACTCTTTCAGACACACTGTTCAGGCAAGATGCATTATCATCCTGAAAAATTACTTCATCACCAAACCTATTTTCTATCGATGGAATGAGAAAAGTGTCCAAAATTTCAATGTATACCTGTGCATTGACTGTTGAGGTAATGATTGCCATCTCCCCTGGTCCTTTACCTGACATGCAACCCCATATCATACATGACTGGGGAAATTTGATTGTTTTCTTCAGGCAATCATCTTTATATGTTTCATTAGAACGGCACCAGACAAAAGTTCCAGCATCATCTCCTTGGCCAATGCAGATTTGTGATTCATCACTGAATATCAATCATCCACACTCCATGATTGCTTCTCTTTAGCCCACTGTAACCTTGTTTTCTTATGTTTAGGTGTTAGTACCGGCTTTTCTATATGTAAATCCCATTTCATTCAGCCAATTTCTGACAGTTCAGTCACAAACATTGACTCCTGTTTCCGCCCATTTGTTTTTCATTTGTTTTATTGTGCATTTTTTTATTTTCAAGGCATATTGCTTTGAGTTTTCTATCCTGATGCTTTGATGTCTTCCTTGGTCTACCCGTATGTTTTCCAATTATAACCTTCATATTTTGTTTATACTTGCACCAAATTTTAGACACAACTGACTGGGAAGAACCAACATCTTTTGCCACACTCCGTGTTCGATTTCCTTCTTGAAGGAGTTTTATAATCCTTTCCATTGTTTCAATTGACAACTTTCTTGTTGGGGCCATGTTTCCTTTCAATTAGCCAAGTCCAACAGGTCGTTAAGGTCTGTAAGCACTCTCTTTTAACTGCAGACTAATTTTCATTTTTAGACTTAACATTGAGTGATTCCATAATTTTTTCCTCTACTTGATCTGGAAAAAAATATATGCCATTAATTAAAATAATTTAATTTAATTTGTTTGAGGTATGTTTCATGAAGCCAGAATGTTCAGGTATTAAACTAAATTTTTTTGTGTCATATCTGTGATTTTTTTATTTGCTACAAAGTAAAAAAAGCTGTGTGAACATCCTCTAAGTATGGTGATTACATAATTTTGTTGTATATGCGGCATCACGTGTATTTTCAGAGCAACTCGACAGACGCGTGTGAAAACGACAGTGCTTTTCTCACCAAGAGTTAAAAGCCTCTCCATACTGGTACAAAAATTGTGTCTTTACAAAATTATAAATAAGTTGTGATAACAATTTGTGAAGCAGATAAAAAATATATTCACATGAAAATAACTGTTCCACTAATGTGACAGGAATTTACAGTGAGCGACAACAATAACTCAAAGTGGAATTACATTAAAAAAGAAACTGAATAAACAAACAAAAATATGGCATAAAGCACTCAAAATTTTAAATGCATGTTAAGATTTTAATTGCTGGCTAATCAAGTTTCATTCAACAGTAAAATGTAAAATGATGTGTCAAATTTGATTGGAGTGCGCACTTGGCTAGAGACATGCTTAATTAAACACTTCTCCAGTGGCAGAATGGCACAATTATTTCTTGCACTTGCCTCTGGTCTCAGCCAAACATTGAAGAATGGCCCAATCATTGTCCAAATAAATGTTTGTGCACCCGACCTATAGAAATATTTGTGTCTACGTTGGGAACAATATGTCAACATTTGGTAATGACTAGAGTGAAATCCTGTGAGATAAGTTTTTGGGAAACCCAGTGGATAAGTGGTTGAAAGGTTTTTAACAATGGGTTATGAAAAAAAGGCTCTTTGTAGATTAAAGAAAGGTGACGCAAAGCAGTGTGTATCTATGTAAGCTACATTTTGTACATGAAAAGAAGAAAACACAACAAACCTCTTTTCATCCCTTCACTGTGAACATCCCTTTCATTATGTTAAATTAATTAATCAGCGCAGGCAAGGCATGCCAAATATTGCTGGTAATAAATTTAAGTGCTTGAATGTAGCTGGCTTAAGGATGGTACACTGTATGGCATTAATCACTTTCTTTCTTATTCCATTGACTGCAACATCTAACACAAGGAAACAACAGGACACAAAGGCAGGCTTGCTTCACGTGAATTATGAAAATGTCCGGCAAACGATTGTTTGTACTGCCGTGAAAATAAGATCACAAAGGCCAACGAACTGAAACGTAAGCCAGACACTTCAGCTATGTTTTGTGTTAGCTTTGATAAAGAGACTGCTGAGAGTGCATTTTTAAGGATCCATGTAGCAAAGGTGCCAGAACGTAACAGTTATGGTGAAATTTTTTTCTTCCTTCTACACAGTAAATTCACAGCAAAATCTCCAGTGTTAATTCAACTCTAACAGTGTTCAACTCTAGCAGTGTACATACTCTGGCCGGATCAGGCTCATATGTACACTGTTAGAGTTGAATTAACACTGGAGATTTTACTGTGTACTCCCTTCGAAAATAGGTAATAAAATAAAGAATGTTTATTGAAAACCTGTGAAATTTGTCCAATTTATAGTGGGCATTGTGTCACATCTGATGAGCCAAAGGTTGGACTGACTGCACAATTCATATGGCTGCATATGAACAAATCAACTGCAAGACCTACAAGCCATTTTTAGAGATAAACCATTCATGCAAATAACAACAAATTGTTAATTTTGCTGCTCTTTCTGGAAAGTTTGTAAGACAAATAAATGACCTGATAAATGCACTTAAAATCAAATGTAGTGTTAAAGGACAAAGTCCTTTATTTTAATTTAGTTCAATTTAACATAACTTCTCAGGTGTGTACAGGCAGGTGTATGTTGTTTCTTGATAAATATCATATTCATAGGTCACTCTGTATTAATTCAATTAATAGTTGTCTAAACGTCCTAATCAACATCCATTTTTCAGTTTGATTAGGACTAAAACCTTCTGGACAGTGGTGGTATGGTGAGCCTATTTGGTTTCTAATCATGGGGTTAGTGAGAGACCATGCTTCTTTCTTAGTTTGAACTCTCCATGGGCATTACTTGGATTTAACAGACTGAAATTGCACCACAGGAGATTTTAATCGGTTGGAAGTCAACCGCTAAACCTTTTTCTCTAGTAGAGAAACAGAAGTAAATGTATGGACATGACATGATCTCTAGATCAGAAACTAGTAAAACACACATTAGTTTTCCCGACCAAACTATTTCCTGCTTCCCAGAAATATAACAACGGAAAACAGGAAAATATTTTCCATTAGCTTACACTAGTGCTGTTATTTTAGAAAATTTATGCGGTTTAATTTCGTTAAAAGCACCAGCAAAAGCTGGTCTGGGCCAGTTCATTATTCATAGGGGGATTCGTTTTGAAAGTGTAGCTTTTGTGGAGTTTTTTTATAGGCTTGAGTTATGGCTTTAGATTAGTGCCACTAAGAATTGATACTGAAAAAAATTTTTTACATTGAAAACAGAACTGCAAAATCACTTTGTCTTATTATGGAAGTGAAACTAAGAGTATCATCAAGGGTGAGAATTATCAGTCTGGCCATGTCAAAAGTGTTTTTCAAAAGCCAGCTTTATGGCTTTAACTTCAGCAGTGGTGGTGAGCAAGTGAGTAGCCTGGATGTTGTAGTCGTTTTAGTTGTTTTTTTGAAAATGTGTTTGTTGTTTATTTGTTGGACATAATTTCAAATTACCAATTAAATTACCATAATAAATTATTTTAAAATGTGACAACCCCTCTCTTGGGTGTTTTGCACGTGTAACTGCCTGCATATAGAAAAAAAACATTTCAGTCCATTGACTCAGAAAAGTGGCACCAGATGTTCGTCACCAAAGTGGGCGGGACTACGGAGCTCTATGTGTTAGCCATCTCTCCCCCACCCGCTGACTGAGCGTGAGGTACAGCTGCAGCATGAAATAGGTCCTAAAGATGAATTGCTATGAATTGCTGTTTGTATCAGACAATTTCAGTAACATATAGCCTTCTACTTCTACAGTACAATGCTAGCTAGCGACCTAAAATGATTACTCTCAAGTGTATTTAATAATTTGCCAGGCCATGTGTCATTTTATAGCCTACAAGTTTATCCGCCACCTCCAGGAAGTAAATACAATAATGAAAGTAAAGGACGGATATATATTATACAGGAATACATTAGGCTAATGTGAAGCAGTTTAAAGGAAATGCAAAAGAGAAGATTGTACTGTAGAAGTAGTAGGCTATATGCTACTGAAATAGTCTGGTACAACCAGCAATATCTTCACTATTTCAGTTGAATTCTCCTTTTTACTCTGCAGCTGTCACTCAATGCTGACACGCCCAGACCCGTCCCCATGTGAAAAGAGTGCTACAAAATTGGTTGTTGAAAAAGATGAATTGGCTGAAGAAAAAAAATACTTGACCGAGAGTGAAAAAACATTGTACGCGCAAGGGAAAAAACCAAAGGTGAAAATAAGATTTTTGATCAAAGAAAATTCAATAGCATACAAAATAATTATTACCAATCAATTTTTTATTTTTTCAATATCAATTCTTATGTTTTCAGTATAAATTCTTTTTTCAATGTCAGTTCTTATTTTTTCTAGATCAATCATCATTTTTTCAGTATCAATTCTTTTTTCAATGTCATTTTTTTTTTTTTTTTTCAGTATCAATTCTTAGTGGCACTAATCTAACGCCATAATGAGTAGGCTATAGCTACTTGTGATATGTTACACCATAGGATAGGCTATACATAAACAAGATAAGGGGTAAAAATGGTTGTCCTTGGAGTTATTAAAATAAGTACTCATATCAGACACTTGTATAGGCTATTTGGTTATGGCCATCAGCTCATATGGGAGCATGTTGGTTTCGAGCCAGGCGACAATGGTAGGCCGCTTGTCGGGTATGCAGGGTAAAAAAGAATGTTACGAGAGTATAACACCATGTATCGTGCCGCACACCTGAGAACCACTCATCAGCTGTTTGGGAGAAGTAGGCTAAGCTCATATTGCTTATCAAAAGCCCGGAGCATGGCTTGAAATGCTGGCTTCTCTACGGAAGGGCACCGTCTCCTCAACCAAATACTTTGTTACAGAAGTTGTTAGGGCTCACCACTTGTTGCTGTGGCAGAAGAAAAGGAAAGCAAGAACAGGATGAGCTCAAAATACACCGACAGAGCTTAGTTGTGGGGAGGTTAAATAACAGCAGGTGTGCAGCAAGTACACAAAACATTGTGTTTATAGAGAAAGAAAAATTATACCGCAAGAGTAAATTATAAACCAAATTATAAGTAATGGCCAAGTGTCATAGCTGCTTTCTTACTTGCAAACCAACGTTGACTCGTTAGTCTGGCAAACAGTACTGTGCTTTGGCAGTTGCGCCATGTGAAATCATATTACCTCACAGGTGTTAAGAATCGGACACAAAACCTGTGGAATATGAACAGATATGAGAGTATTGGAAAGGAACCACAAAAATAACTGCTGAACAACTTCAGAGATTCATAGGGGAAATCCTGCATTGACAAAGGCCTCAGATAGGAAGGAATCCAAAGATATTCAGCTGGCACCTGGTGACTAATAGGTCCGAACAGAGCAGATCCTGGAAATGCAGAATAATAAGGTGTTGAATTGATGAGGGCAGAAACCAGCCCTCACCTTGAGGTACTTTACTTTTTAACAAACTTTATGGGAGAACTTATAATGTTCAGCAGAATTTTCACTTTCACACATGGCACAACAAAACAAATTAGTGTGACTGATCTGACTTTAACAAAAACCATGAAGAATATTTGAATAGTAAACAATTGACCCTTTCAGTGCAAGAAATTTACATACGCACATTAAAGCACGACATGAAATATAGGTGCTACACAGATGTTTGTTCATCTAACAATGCTTTCACTCTGAAAGGAGAACTGTGGAGGCAGAAAAAGGACTTTGCATGTCGGGGGGACCTTGGAGAACCAGAACTGTCTGTTACATTAATGGCAAGATGAGAGAAAGAGGATATATTGCAGGAGGCTGAACAGAAGCTGGGAAGGTACTGGAGCCAGTAGTCAGATGGATGAAGATTTATTTTTCAGTATTAGTTTTATTTGTATGATGGCTGTTGGTTTTTGTAAGGCCAAAGTGCCGTGGGATTGTTGATGGTTTAATGATCTAAAAATAAAAAAAATAAAAAGCACTAAGGATCAAATTGGAAAGTGATAAACATGACTTCAGAGTCCTGAGAAATAAAGGGATAAATTAAATTAGAAAGAAAGGCAAATTTCTTCTTAACAACGTTTTACATGATCCGAGATCCCACGATACGCCACTGTGCAGCAGCATGGTTACTTCCGAGTATAGATGGAGTGAAGTGCGTCTCAATTCAAATAACCCGCTCCGCCCTCGCTCCCTCCCACTCGCTAAACGCAAGTGTATACTCCTGTTTTATTGGTATGTGCGTCACATCCTCCCAAGTGAAGTTTGCAAGTGAAGTTTACGAGGGTGGATCAAAAACTGGATTGGGACGCAGCCCCAGTTTTGAAATTCATGCTGCACATGCGCTCTAACAATTTTGCGTGGTGAGAGCTGTAGCATCTTAAAACTTTGGCAGTGTAACCTTATGCAAGTGCGGAGCTAAAGGGGTTGCCAGGGTGGGCTAATAGTAGTCAATGCCACCCTGGCAACCCCTTTAGCTCCGCACTTGCATAAGGTTACACTGCCAAAGTTTTAAGATGCTACAGCTCTCTAATCTGATAAACAAACTGCTAAACAACTGCTCAAGCAACCACACAAGTTTTTTCATAAACTTTACATTCTAGTTATATCTAACGGTCTTAATTCTTTATAAATTGGTTTAGTGTAATTTAGTGTAAGTTTTTGTCCAGCGTAGTTTTATTCATAAGTATCTGGATCACCTGCCAAGGGACTACAGATGAAAATGAGCTCTTGAGCTAAATCCATGAATTTTTGTCACTATTGATCTGTTTATTGTTGTGCACTGTCCCTTTAAAATGATAAATAACTGGTGTGCTGGTGTTGCGTTTGGAGCTGCCAGTCTATGCAGGCAGCATCGCTGTGCCACATAGTGGTCCCACTGTGATGTGCAGTTTGGCTCTTTTCTGTCAAAAGAGGTTACCAAGGAAACAAACAATAAAAGAGATGTAAGAAAACTTATTTTGCCCCCCTGTGAATTGCTAACAGGACCCTGAATAAGCTTTAATGGCCGGGTAAATGTTATGCGGCCTATGGGTTTTTTGTGCTGCATCACGTTCACTAAATTACATTAGTCAATTACATTAAAGTCACCATAAAGGATCATATTAATCGCTGGAGTCCAATTTCTTTATAAAGGGTGGTGGGGATCATATTCAACTCAGTTCCATCCATATCAGTGCTTCTGAACAACTACCAATGACCAAACCAATGTTGGACATATTGCACTTTAGTCCAAGCAAAAGTCATCTTAAATTTATTATTTATATGCATTTTGTAAACAAACATTTTACACCTCCAGATGTATACTGTTTGGATGTTTTATGTACCCTCTGGTGTATCCTTGGGTGTATAATTTGTTCGGAACCATAGCAAACATGTCGCTCACTAAACTGGTATAAAGGTATATCTCTGTTAGACCCAATTTACATTTTGCTACCAAGAGCTGAACATCAGTAAATTTGTGGTAACACATTATGGTATATTTTGCGTCATGCTACTGGCTAATAAATATTGTCAGGTAGTAAAGGAAGGAAGCTATTCTGTGTCATTTTAGAAGCATATTTTTAGTAATGCCCAAATACTGTATTTTAATGTCACCAGGAATTGTTTAAAGTAGGGCTGTGTGATTAACCAAAACGATAATTACCAAAAAACATTTTGAGCAAAATAACAATCAATCATCGCTGCCATTCAGCACATCAGCTTTCTTTTTGTATGTTTTTTTCTTTAATCATACCTGATACGGCACTGCACCTCCAAACTTCAGAAGCCACATGAAATGCTTTTGAAGGCTGGAAGTTCACTAAACATCAGGTATGATCACAGACAAAAAGATGAAAGAAAGCAGATATGCCACAGGATAGTGGTGATCATTATTTTGCTCAAAAAAAAAAAAATATTATCGCCCAGACCTAACTTCACTTAATTGTAACAAAATAAGGTGCAAACAACATCTTAAGAGGAATAAAACAAATATAAACCAAAGTATGCAGCAAAACAAAAAATGTAACAAAAAAATTATTCTTGGAGAAAACTAATTTGCTTGACATCAGACCCCATAAAATTATATATTGACCAAGTATCTTGTCATCAGCAAAGATACAAAGTAGAAAAAAGTCGACTTTTCCTGACCAACTACAGACTCACTGACCACGGCCTGGCCATTGAGAAAGGACAATATTATGTCCAGGAGGAAAGGTTCTGTGGTCACTGTGAGGTGGAGTTAAATTCAATTCAGAGATACTGTCACAAAGACACTTATCAATGGAAATACAAAAGAAAATTGTGAATGAAGCCTGAACCCCCAGAAAATCAGCAATTAAGGTAAAAAAAAAACAAACAAAAAAACTCCCCAGTGGGAAAAACTCTTGGGAGGAACCCAGCTATAAAGGGGGAGCCCATTTTCTGCTGACCGGCTCGGTGTAATTGTATAGATAGAATGAATGGTAACAGAAATGTAATCTGCGATCTAGTAGAGCAAACGGTAAAAGCATGCGTTGGTCAGGTTACACTGAGAGGTAGTTAAATTAGCTGGTAAAATAGGCAGTCCAAGCATTGGGATGTACAGTAATATACAATTCAGATGCACTGTCATTGAATAGGGTTGTTTATGTTGCAGTTTTTTTTTGTTCTTATGATTGCTTTTATTATTACTGTTATTACGGTTTTTTTGTCTCCACCATCCTTCTTTTTCATTATTATTATTAGTAGTAGTAGGCTTACTGATTGCTTTACAATATATACAATAGAGAGCAAGAGATAAAAAGAGCGAAAGAGAGAGAGGGAGAGAGAGACCATATGCATTTATTAATTTATGTGTCATTATTTTGTTGTTTGTTTTCGATAAATATGTATTGTATACTGTACTGCTTTAGCAACAATGGCAGCACAGACCTTTAAACCATGTCCGATCAGGACACTCTGTTGTGATATAATAATGATACAACTAATATTACATTTTATTTGGATAGTGCTTTTCCAGAGCCCAAGGTCACTTAGCAAAGGTGAATCATAATCTTGAGTAATTTGGGTGCCAATTGGTGATGGCGAGTCAAGCCAACTCAACCATGGACTAATGACATAAACGCCGACTAAAATGCATTAAAACTTATCAAATGGCAATAAACCAACTGTTACAAACTGCAACTTCCCATTCCAACAGGCATTGAAAATAGCACACTTAACAATAAAATAAATGAATATATTTTAGATATTCCATGCCGGAAGCTCTAAATCCACATTCACATTTTTCTGAAACACTTTAGAATCATGTAATAAGCATTAATACTGAACACTAGTAATCGCATTACATCTTTAAAGTACATTTTTGATTGTCAGTTGACATTTGGAAATGCAAGTTGGCATGTCAAAAGCATACAAAGAACAATAGAAGTACAAGCCAGAAAGGTCACAGTATGTTGCCGAGATGAATATATATCCAGCCTTTCATCCTTCTCCATCTGCTAACTCTGGTCTCCCATTAAATATGAGAATTAGTTATAGCATCACAGAAACTTGGTAAATGGCTTAAATAAAACAAGACAGTTGTACCATTTACAATACTAACTTAGATTAGATTTGTTTACTTTTTAACAAACTTTATGGGAGAACTTATAATGTTCAGCAGAATTTTCACTTTCACACATGGCACAACAAAACAAATTAGTGTGACTGATCTGACTAACAAAAACCATGAAGAATATTTGAATAGTAAACAATTGACCCTTTCAGTGCAAGAAATTTACATACGCACATTAAAGCACGACATGAAATATAGGTGCTACACAGATGTTTGTTCATCTAACAATGCTTTCACTCTGAAAGGAGAACTGTGGAGGCAGAAAAAGGACTTTGCATGTCGGGGGGACCTTGGAGAACCAGAACTGTCTGTTACATTAATGGCAAGATGAGAGAAAGAGGATATATTGCAGGAGGCTGAACAGAAGCTGGGAAGGTACTGGAGCCAGTAGTCAGATGGATGAAGATTTATTTTTCAGTATTAGTTTTATTTGTATGATGGCTGTTGGTTTTTGTAAGGCCAAAGTGCCGTGGGATTGTTGATGGTTTAATGATCTAAAAATAAAAAAAATAAAAAGCCTGAACCCCCAGAAAATCAGCAATTAAGGTAAAAAAAAAACAAACAAAAAAACTCCCCAGTGGGAAAAACTCTTGGGAGGATTGTGTATTGTATACTGTACTGCTTTAGCAACAATGGCAGCACAGACCTTTAAACCATGTCCGATCAGGACACTCTGTTGTGATATAATAATGATACAACTAATATACAACTAACAACTAATACAACTAATATTACAGTAGTACCATTTACAATACTAACTTAGATTTGTTTATTTTCATAAATTAGATCAGGATAAAGTGCATAAAATGCAGGATAAAATGCAAAGAAAAATGCAAATTTTCTTTAGTTTGCAAAGAAATACTGAGAGCTACATATGTGAAAGAGGTAAAACTATACACTTCCAGGATCATAAACTCCAAGGGCCCTATCTTACACCCGGCGCTAACCCAAACGCAAGTGTCTTTGCTATCTTACACCCAGCACAGGGCTCATTATAGCGCCTAGCTCTCACATCGTTAAAATACCAGGTAGCTATTCTTGTGCCCATTCCAAGTGAACTGGGCGTGTTGGTCTTAAGATGGGGTGTGATAATTTTTGGCGTATTGCTATCTTGAGCCAGCAGAAAGCGCTTGCACTAAAACCACCACAAACCTGGTCTAAAGTCATGTCAGTTGTTTACATGTTATTTTAACGGCGCATGTAAGTCCATCTACATAGACATGTGCACAACGTGCGTACACCCTCCTGTCTGTTACACACATGGGCGTGTACAAGCATGACTAAAAATATCAAGATTACAATGTGAAATACTGTTATTGTGTAGGCTATATCAAAAAATGCATAATAATAAAAGGGTCCATAGGTCAAAGACCACATTCCTGGCCCTCAGCGAAGGGAGATGCCGCATTAAATTGCTTTCAGCCCACTCCATCAACATCCAGGCGATGTGTGATGGTTCGTGTAAGGTTACATGTATAGACTATTCGCAATTATCCTGGATCAAGCTATGACTTAGCCTATATTTGCCAATAGTTCCTGTAATCTTCTAGGGGGACAATCTTCTGCTAATAAATGATTGCTAATACATGATTTAGTAATGCATTACCCCCAAATCTGCCCACAAGTGTGTAAAATTGAGGGTGATATGCAGAACTTAAATATATATGATGCAAAATATAACTCTGTTGTCCCTTAGTGTCTCCAAATGTATCCAAATTGGCTAAATGGTGCACTGCTGTAAATCATAAAATAATAATGTACTTAACTTCAAATCAACCGTTTTGGCAAATAAAACTCACTTTTGTATCATTTTCAAGTGGGAATTACTACATTTTACTAGTGGAGGGGGATAGATATCTATGGGTCTAAACACCTATCCAAAACCTGTCATAAAACAGATAAAATATTTTTTGTTCATTATAAAGCATATACAGTTTAAGTCGAAAGTTTACATACAACTTAGCCAAATCCATTTAAACTCAGTTTTTCACAATTCCTGACATTTAATCCTAGTAAACATTCCCTGTCTTAGGTCAGTTAGGATCACAACTTTATTTTAAGAATGTGAAATGTCAGAATAATATGAGAGAGAATGATTTATTTCAGATTTTATTTCTTTCATCACATTCCCAGTGGGTCAGAAGTGTACATACATCCCGTCTATGACCCGAGCACGTTCACATCATGCATGCTATTCATTTCGCTCAACAAAAATGTATGGTCTGAGTAGCTACTGCTTTTTAACATAGGCTATTGCCTACCAGCTGCCAGTAATTAAATGGTTTTCAATAAATATGCCGACTGTTATTGGCTAACTTTTATTTAGTGAATGGTTGTCATGTTTTGTAGGATATAGCCTATGCATAATGTAACTCAGCCGACATTTTTCCGTGCTTGCCTGCAGCGACCATGTGAGGATGGTAACAATTTAGGCTAGTTTTATCTTTTTTTAAAAAGCAACATTTTATTAGGAAGACATGACAGTAATTTGGGCGCAAATTAGCTAACTGTTTAATGCAAAACGTAAATGTCTTAATAAAAAAATAGTTTAACCGACTAGTATTTCCCAACTAGCAGGAGCAGCACCTATTCGGCTAGCCGACTCGTCCCGCACATCCCAAATGGTGGCTAGGCCTATAGCATCCAATCCAAGCGCGCGCTTGATCAGAGTGGAACAAACGTAACATAACGTTTGTTTCATTCATCGCACATAGGCTACATCGCACTACACATTCATAAAAAAATTAAAATGGTCTCTTTTTTTTAATAAAAGGATATGTCGAAATGTAAATCATTATATAAATGTCATTTTTTAATAGAAGGGTGTGTGGAAATGTAATTTATTTCAATGGAGGATATACCGGACATTATGACCGGCAAAAAAACCCCGGCAATTACGGGTAACGGAAACCCTGCTCCAAACATAATGATGGTCATTATGGCCAAACAGTACAATTTTTGTTTCATCAGACCAGAGGACATTTCTCCAAAAAGTAAGATCTTTGTCCCCATGTGCAGTTGCAAACTATAGTCTGGCTTTTTTATTGTGGTTTTGGAGTAGTGGCTTCTTCCTTGCTGAGCAGCCATTCAGGTTATGTCGATATAGGACAAATTTTACTGTGGATAATCTGGATATAGATTTGTACCTGTTCCCTCCAGCATCTTCACAAGGTCCTTTGCTGTTGTTCTGGGATTGATTTGCACTTTTCGCACCAAAGCACGTTCATCTCTAGGAGACAGAACGTGTCTCCTTCCTGAGCAGTATGACGGCTGCGTGGTCCCATGGTGTTTACACTTGCGTACTATTGTTTGTACAGACGAACATGGTACCTTCAGGCGTTTGGAAATTGCTCCCAAGGATGAACCAGACTTGTGGAGATCCACAAATTTCTCTCTGAGGTCTTGGCTGATTTCTTTTGATTTTCCCATGTTGTCAAACAAAGAAGCACTGAGTTTGAAGGTAGGCCTTAAAATACATCCACAGGTACACCTCCATTTGACTCAAATAATGTCAATTAGCCTATCAGAAGTTTCTAAAGCCATGACATCATTTCCTTAAATTTTCCAAGCTGTTTAAAGGCACAGTCAACTTAGTGTATGTAAACTTCTGACCCACTGGAATTGTGATATAGTGAATTAAAAGTGAAATAATCTGTCTGTAAACAATTGTTGGAAAAATGACTTGTGTCATGCACAAAGTAGATGTCCTGACATGCCAACACTATAGTTTGCTAACATGAAATTAGCTTCAACTGTACATTTTCCCCTTCTGATGGTTTAAAATGAAAACATTGAGATCACACTGGTACACACACCTAAATATGTAGCCTAATCATTCACTCTTGTACCTCAATAAACCATCACTTTTCTCTGTACTCTACAGTATTTAATCTTGTGCTGCATGCCCTGGGATCACATTTCTCTGTTCTCATTCATAATGACTCCCAGGAATATTTTACATTCATCTAGCACATATCAGCGCACAGTTCATTGGAATGAGTATTTTCCATGCCCTAAGTGACAAGCCCAGAAGGAGACCAATACGCCATAATCTATATTATGTACGATAAGACTACAATAAAATAATATTCCACCATCAGGAAAATGAAAAACAAATCTAGCTAGTTCTAGCTTCAATGAAAACCAGTACATCAAACATAAAACATGATTGGGCCACCAATGAATGCTTACACTACAGTATGTGAACTGCACTCAAAATGCAAAAATAACAATATCAAACATATTGGCTAAGACAGTGGTCGAGTGGAAAAACTAACATACATATGTAGCCAGCGAAACCAAGCGCATATTACAAGCAGTCTTACTTACATATCGAGGAAGAAAAACTCCCGTCATGTTAGCATAGCCTATTCTATGACAAAACCAATACTTCCTCTGACCCACTCCCAAAATCCATGTAAACAAGGTGGGGATTACTGTAGCCATGCTGACGACTTGGCCAAAATTTGTAAAAGCTTGCGATAAAAAGCAGGAAAAAACAGTTACACCTCGGCGAGCAAATGTGTAGCTACAGCAGTTTGCGTAATTTTATTTATCCTTTATTTAAACAGGGGAAACCCACTGAGACCGAAGTCTCTTTTCCAGGCGTGCCCTGTGCTTACAATAAAACATAAAGAAGCAATATATGTATAAATACATGGCTACAGTGCAACAAAGAAAAATAATAATAATGACAACAAACATGTTGACATGACAATTATATTAATTAAATCTGAAACCAGGGTACCAATGTTGATTAAGTTCAACATTTACAATGTCGATTAAGTTCAGCATGTATTCACCATCTCCAATACTTCAATAACTAGATCTTTAAAATGTTCGATAGACACTAGGGAGGTAAGCTTCACTGAATCTTGAAATTCATTCCACATGTAAGGGGCAGAAACACCAAAAGCAATTTTACACAGTTCAGACCTAAATTGTGGTATATCAAGTGTAATCCAATCCTGGGACCTTGTTGTGTAATTTGAGAACTTAATTTAATTTTGAGTAGCTAGGTCAAGTAGATAGAGTTTGGCAAGCAAAGCTTTATAAAAAAATAAAAAAATTCAATGTCATTTTCTTATAAAAACTAGGGAGTACCAACCTACTGCCTAATACAGCCTACAACGATGAGTGCTAAAACCGTCTCCTGTAATAAAACGCAGTGCACTGTGATAGATGGCATCCAGTGTTTTTAGAGCAGAGGTGGAGGCATGCATATATAGGACATCGCCATAGTCTAGCACTGGCATAATAGTATCCTGTATAATCTTCTTCCTACTATCCATAGACAGACAGGATCTGTTCCTATAAAGGAAATCAAGCTTTGGTTTAAGCTTATTTGCCAGAGTTGATATGTGTGATCTGAAAGAAAGATCACTGTCCAGCCAAATACCTAGATACTTATACTGCTGGATACACTCAACCTCCATATTATTCAATGTAAACAAATGTGCATCTGAAGTGTCAGTAGTCTGTGAAGCAAAAATAATATACTTTGTTTTGCTCGCATTTAAAACTAGTTTCAGACTGACGAGAGAGTGCTGTATTAAATTAAAATGCTTGCTCAATTGTTGCTGCCGAACAATAAAGTACAGTATCATCGGCATAAAAATGAACATTGCAATTTTTCAAATTTGTAGCAATATCATTTATGTAAATGGTAAATAATAACGGACCTAGTACGGAGCCTTGTGGGACCCCTTTGTTTACCTTCAGAAAGGGTGACTTCACCTCATCTACAACTATAGCCTGAGTCCTGTCGGTGAAGTAACTCTCAAACCAATTAATAGCATTTTCATCAAGAACAATGGATGACAGCCTACTTAAGAGAATTGAATGGTCAACCATGTCAAATACTTTAGATAGATCTATGAATAGGGCTGCACACTTTTGCTTATTATCTATCGCACTTACAATGCCATTTATGACTAGGGTGGCAGCTGAGATGGTACTATGGCCTGAAACCAGATTGATGCGGGTTTAAAACATTATTCATGGTTAAGAATTGACGTAATTGTAGATTTATCAGTGATTCTTGAAGCTTAGCTAGACATGAGAGCCTAGATATTGGTCGGTAATTATTTAGAACACGAGACACCACCTTTAAATAATGGCAGATCATGTGCAGACTTTCATACTTTAAGAACAGTCCCAGTTTTGTGTGATAGGTTAAGAATGTTTGCTACCAGGTTCTAATTTATCTTCCCCAATAGCCTTCTTTACATTAATATCTAACAATACCTCCAGTACCTCTTTTTCCTTTAAAAATCTGAAAGAAAAGAGAGGTCTGTTTACTGAAAGGTTGAAGTCCTGCTACTATGATCTACTTGTTTTTCAAGTGCAAGATGTGACATTTCAAAAAGATTTCCAGAATCTATAAAATGTGGATTAAAAACATTGCCTATTTCATTTTTATCTAAAATAGGACCAGAGTCTGAGAGAATAACAGACTAGGTGCAGAGTTAAATTTCAATGAGCTCACTACTTTCCAGAATGGGGGGGGGTTAGAATTGGGGGGGCATGAGGTTACAGGAAGTGTACTCGCCTTCTCAAACGGATTGTCCAAGACAATAAATGACCACTGAATCATGAAATGGACATCGCTATGTGTAAAACCAGTGGTAGGATTGCATTTTTATTTAATTTTTCGTAGCAGATATTGATAGTAGAATGACATGGTATAATTACACAAGACTTTCACTTGTTTATTTTACAATTGAGTGAGCAGGGCTTTTCACGGCTATTTTGGGGTACCCTCAAGCTATTGTCGAGTTTATCTTGTTGCTATGACAGAATACAAATTTTTGGTGGTGAAAAAATATTTTTTTGAACTTGCAGATAGATGCTATTGTCCCCTGTGTCATGCATGGGTAGGTACAGTTCCAGGTGAGACTAGGTTGCTTGTTCAATGCACTAGGTACTAACAGTGGCATTTACAAACTTTGTATTCAGTATTGTTGTCACAAATTGCATAATAATAAAGATAGAACACAGAGTTTGTTGTTTCAACTCAATAGATGTACTCAATGGTTGCAGGAGCAATGAATGTCTCAGTTGAGCAATGTCACAATGCCAGAGTCTTGGTCACTAGGTATCTGCATGAAGGGGTTAAGGAAGCATAAGGCAGTCATTCACACTTCAATAAAAACTAGTAGAGCACCATAATTACATATTAATAGTTTCCCACAGGAGATGGATGGTAGCAATTTTGAAAAACAGCTTTTCAAGTTGCACCTTAGACATTAGTTTCCCACTATATATGAAACCATGGCAACCACATACCATGCCATTATTTGACTGAATGGTAAAAAAGGTCAAAAGACATTCAAATAATGTGATAATGTGATAAATATGTGCCAGTTAAATTTACAAGGTTTGAACCTTTGAAAATGCATATGCAACAAAGATAATTGGAAATGTATGGGGAATTAATGTTCATGCATTTATAACTTGTTTGATTTTTAAAGTTATGTTCATTATTAATTGGATCACTTTTGTAATCAACAGCACAGAACAACCTATCGTAACAGGGACACAAAATGTCCCGGAGTTATTTACGTGGCACAAAATAGATCCAGCACTTCTGCTTCTGGTGGTGTCGCGTGCCTTAGGGCACCAGACATTCGATTGCCGGTTGTCCTTCAAATACATGCTTCCAGTATTTGTAAAAGATCAATAAAACCACAGCATCGTAACAAAATTGATAAGACGCAAAATATGACCTAGAACAGCATTTATGACCATAATGGTGGAACCATTTATCATGACAATGTACATTTTCATTCTGTATGTGGTCTGAAATGGAAAGGTGTTTGATCACAAAAATAAAACAAATATGTGATTTAATGTGACCAAAAGATCTACTATTGTAGTGCCTAAAATGTTACGATGTTTCTGTAAACTTCAAAGCCTATAACAAAGTGAAAGTGAAGGCTGTGGGTGTTACAGATCCTGATGAGAGTGCGGAAATACCTTCATATCACACCCATCCTGGCATCTCTGCACTGGCCCCCGGTTTCATACAGGATAGAAAAATCCTTCTCCTGACTTTCAAATGCACTCTGGGAAATGCACCTCCGTACCTCAAAGAACCGCTCACCCCTCAAAACCCCTCCCGCAATCTCCGGTCCAGCAGCGGCCTATTCCTCCACACCCCCAGAACTAAGCTCCGTACTATGGGGGAATCGGGCTTTCTGCTCTACTGCCCCCGCCTTTGGAATGCCCTCCCTGACCATCTGAGGACACCACAGACTCTGGGCTCCTTTAAAGCGGGCCTAAAGACTCTTTTATACAGGAGAGCGTTCTGTTAGTTTTGTTGGTGGTGTTTGTTTGTTTATGCCCCCTTGCAGCATTTATGTCTTTCTTTGTAGTGTTTGTCCTCATCTATGTTTTATTTATTTATCTTATTTTAATGCACTCCTGTAAATAGCACTTTGGGATTACTTTTTTTTCTTACGATGAAAAGCGCTTCATAAATAAAATGTATTATTTATTATTATTAACCCCAGTTTTACTTTAGATTTAGATTATATTCTAATGGAATTATTCATACAGATTACTGACTCCAAAGGATATGAGGGGAAAGACCTGTATCATTTTATGTCAACATTTTTCGCTAAATATTTCAAAGCATCCGGACAATAAAAGGCTGAAACACCCGTTTGAAATATCATGTGTTTTTCTCCATCATAATATGTGTTGTTCCAGGGCCACTAGCGTAACTAGCAGGGGGGCAGGGAGGGCACTCGCCCCCCCTGGAGGCAAAATGTGTTTGCCGCTTGGAGGCAAACACATAGGCCTACATTTTAAATAAAATAAAAAAAGAAAATGAATTATTGTCAACAGTGTGGGCATAATTGAACAAAATATAGTCTACAGCCTATACTTAAAATGTGGGGAAATATTTTCATTAATATAATTAATATTAGGTTGTTTGTCTTCGACAAATGTGCACGCACATTCGTTTCCGACATCAGTTAGCAGCACAGTTAAAAAGGAAACAAAAATCGGGTTATACGAAACGTAGCCTAAACAAAAAGAACAACGGGTGAAAACAAAAGCTGCGTTAAAATGTGTAGCCTACCACTAACCAACTTCTTTTTGAAGCATAATCAACCCAAGGAGGGCTCAAGTTGAGACCATCTCAATAATCTACAAGTTTGCCAGGGCAAAAGAACGAAGAACTGACCTGTAAGAACGACCAAGTAGCCTAGACAAGGAAACGCAATGAATGAACTTAATTTTTTGACGTAGGCTATGCTATGACATTTTAGATGTACTACATAAATGAATGAATTAACTGAATATTAAATTTCTCACATAGCCTTAACAATTTTGTTTTGTGTAGACAGAAACATTAGCCTGGCCTAGTCTACATTTCGTATTTTCAAAAGCAAAATAAGATGACACGTTCAATGCATAGGACCGCATGCAATATCATAGCAAATTGATTTGTTTTTGTCAGAATAATAGCCTAAAAAACATATTTTTTTGTAAAGAGTTGGGCTATTTCTGTAGGCTACTGCTGCCTTGAAGTGCTCTTCGGAAGCTCCGATTTCAGTTGCCAAATTGTAATTAAGAGGTTGACG
This sequence comes from Synaphobranchus kaupii, assembly GCA_029718625.1. NCBI lineage: Eukaryota > Metazoa > Chordata > Actinopteri > Anguilliformes > Synaphobranchidae > Synaphobranchus > Synaphobranchus kaupii. The sequence goes on along the minus strand of CM056388.1, from coordinate 33,817,520 downwards.
CATTCACATGCTCCGTAATTACCAGCAAACATGGATGTCTAGAAAGTAGGCTAAATGTTTCTTTTGATCCTTTACGAATAAAAAAAACACGAAGAGCTGCTATCATTTTCTGCATGAGAAAGAAGAGGAAAGGATAATACTTTGTCTGATACGATCTCATTAAAGAGAGGTACCAGACAAGGCTGTCCTTTATCTCCTTTACTTTTTGCTATGGCTATTGGGGCTCTAGCCCAGAAAATTAGACAAACCGAAGAAATCAAAGGTATTTTAATTTATTTGCAGATGATCTTCTTTATTTAAGTGACAGCTCCACATCATTATCTCCTCTTATGGCAATAATGAATTAATATTCAAAGATTTCAGGTTATAAAATTCATTAAGATAAAACTGAAATAATGCCAATAAATCAAGATTTGCATTATAATATTGAGGAATTTACAGAATTTAAAGGGCAATCCAAAAATATCAAATATTTAGGCTGTTATATTAGTTCAAGTAAGAAGCAATTATTTTTTTTTAAATTACTTAATAAACTGAAAGATAATATAAAAAATTTGATAGATTTGCTAATTAATTTTATTGGGAGAATAAATTGAATAAGAATGATTTGGTTACCTAAATTTTTGTATATTTTTTCAAACATTCCTGTAACCTGTGGAAGTAAGCCGTAGGCCCAAGAAAGCCTCATATGCAAATATATAAATAATTAAATAATACAGTCAAGATCTAGTGGAAAAGTACTGAGATGGGGGGTTGTGAGAGGGTGCAGGATAGTTCTCTGTCAGCAAGGACGAGGGCATCTAGCACACCAGTCAAAACAGGAATGTTTTCCTCCTGTGTTCCATAACAAAGCAGGAGTTGAACTTATAGATCGTGCTGACCTAACAGGTGGGAGGAGAGTTCACAAACAATTTTATTTGATAGATCAAGAGTGCCCCCAAGCGCATAGGGTAAGAACAGGTCATATAACATATTAATGTTGTGCCTAATTTGTTATTGGATAAAATAAGATATTATGAAAAGGTGTTACCACATATGATTGGTGTATTAGCAACGTAAAGGAGGAGTTATGATATTGTAAAAACTAATGTTTGTTATTGTTCGGGGAATTCTGAATCCTCTGCGTAGGTTTGTGGTTTTCCCATGTTGAATCAACATTTGACCATTTAATAAAAGATTATACTTCTGCTATTTCCTTCATCTTTATCTTGAGTATTCTTCCACTCGAAAAACCCATCTCAAATTGAACTTAACGAGGAGGGAGTCAAAGGACTTACTTCCACAGTTGGCGAGCCAGCCAGGAGACTCCAAGATCCGGGGGGGGATACAGGAGGGAACCAACGGCGTGCGGTGTTTTTCTTCAAGTTAGAGACCGGTCAATAGTGAGAGGTAAGCAGACACCTTTTTAAAAAAAGTCTGCAGAGAGGAATTACCCGCACTCCGTTGGCCCCAAGTGTGGTCCTACACCGGTGACGGAGCTCCAGTGGGTGAGTGGATTAATTGAATTATATTGATTATAAAAACAAAATAGAGAGGATAAATAGGTAGAAAAATTATTGTGATGAAGTAGAAATAAGCAGAAGTGACTCTGAGTGTCAAGATCTCTGAGTGAGTGTGATATTTTGTGTTTTGAGCTCTGAGTGTGATATATTTTGTGATTTGAGTTGTGAGCGCTGAGAAAAAGATGAGCTTGAAAGAAAGCCTGAATAAAAGATGAGCTTGAAAGATAGCCTGAATATGACAACACTGTGGGGGAGTACTGAACTCCAAGTTAGCTAACCAAAAACTCTGAGCAACTCTTGAGCAATATAGAGCAATTCCGGATTGTGGGTCGCGTAGAGGTTGTGTGTAAAGGGACGCTTTTCCCTTCAAAGTCCGCCACAAACGGTGAATAGAGTGAAGCAGTTGAAAGATACTGCCACTGCTATATTACGGTAGGGACAAATAGGGAAACAGTGTTGTGAGAAAATAATCTTTCTAAAAGACAAAAAAAAACTATTTTTAAAAAAAAGTTATGTTGTGTGGCCAAATAATTTACTGTTGTTAATAATACTATAGTTATAATTTTTTGTAAATAGTACTATATGTATATACATATATCTCAATTGATCAAATTAGAACAAATAGATCCATTGCACGGGTTGTACAATCAAACTGAAGATAATCGATTAAACAATACTGTAACAGGAGAACAATAGAAAAAAGATAAGGTGGTGTACTAACGTTATAATAATAACGTTATAATATAATTTGTTGTATTTTCGATATGCTGTATATAATGCTGAAGGAAATTATGTAAATAACAGGGTTTTACTTAGATAAATAGTACTCCACTAGAAAAGTGGAAATATTATGTGTCTGTTATTGTGTATGTTATTGTGGGAATACACAATAACATACAGGAATAAAGATACAGTGGGAGAATAATTAACATGAGAACAGTTATATGGAGTAAAATCTCTGTGCTGCCATCCAGGGATTAATAAATCCCTACCCAAGGCCACAGAAACAGGAGAAATATTTAAAATATGTTTAGACTGGTGGGCAGACGGAGCCGTTTGGCTGGAGTGTACCCCAGTGAGGGAATTGAGAACTGAGGAGGTAGAAGGGGAAGTTGAGCAGGGGCATTCAGGGGGAGGAGCCACACGAGTCACAGTCACTAACTGGGAACTAACAGGATTAAAGGTAAAGGCGTGGCTACCAAGAACAGAGTGGTCCCCTGAATTATAATAATAATAATAAATCAATTAAGAATAAATTAATGAATTATAAATCAATTAAGAAAAATCAATTAAGAAAAAATATTATTTTTTGTTTTTTATTGTTTGTTATTTTATTTTATTTTATTTTTATTTTTTATTTTAAAAAGAAAACATGGAGGCAAAGTTATTATAGTTGTAAGTTTTTCATTTAGTTTTTATTTTTTTATTAGTTTTTAATTTCACTTTCTAATTTAGAGGGAGAGAAAGTGTAAATTATTAATATTGGTTTTGAATGTTTTAAATTACTCTATATGCAATCAGAAACTGAAACTAAAAATAATTCATGATTCATTTTTATTTATTTTTTTATTCCAGTTCATTTTGCACCACTACAGTTAGTTTTAAAAGTTTAAAAGTCACTTTATTTTTATTTTTATTTCAGTTAACTAAAATGTTTTTATTTTTTATTTTTTATTTTTGTTTCAGTTTTAGTTTCACTTTCAGTTAACTAGAATAAGCTTGCATGGGCTAAAGAAAAATAAAGATTTGAAAACGAGGAAGGGCGAGACTTTAAAGACACCTCTCTCCTGCATGAGTGAATTATTTCAAACTATGAGACTTGAAATATGACTATGAGAAGACTATGAAAAATGGACAAGTGGTCCCTTGGTATGGCCTAAGGAAGGTACTTTTGGACTTCAATACCTGCCATCAGTGGAAGCAAATGGAGCTAGAGGCCTGTATCCCCTATTGAACAACACTGGGGAACAAGAAGATTTGAGCCAGGGGCCTGAGACTACTGTGAGGATGAGACCAGAGTTGGTGAAAGTGAAAGGGACCCTGGAAGTAGAAGGTAATTTGGAAACCGTTTTAATAAGATCAAAAGTTACAGCAGCAGGCCCAGAGGAAGGAGAATCAGAGACAGCCCAGAGTGACAGCTGAGGAAACGAGGGAAATCCCGCAAATAGCACACCATTCCCATGCCTCCACACACCTCATGACGGACCAGAGAATCAGGGAATGACAAGTTGCAAGAAAGAAACAGTCAAGTCGTCGGGGGCACGTGTGGGGGCTCGTCCGGGAAGGAGCTGAAAGGAGCAGCAAGCTAGGATGTGCCACTGGATATCAACAGGCAATGGAAGAAGTAGAGGATGAGATATGGGAGGGAGAAACGAAACCGAAAAGAGGAGCAAGAGGAGCTGGAAGAGACCCAAGGAGAGGAGAATATGACATCAAAGGAAAAGTGAAACTAAAGTCAACTGCCATTCCCAAAGATGAATCAAGCTCCTCTGATAGTGAAGAATCAGATGAAAGTGCAATAAGGAAGAAAAAGAAAGTGACGAAGGAAATGCTGAAAACAAACCCTAAAGGAGGTGAAGAAAGCAGAACAAGCATTCCTGCGCGAAGGAGGGTACTCGCAGCAACGAGTTCAAGAATTGAAGCAAGTCTATGACATCAGTAGTGATATCCAGAACACTGCCAGCAAAATCCTCAGGAGGAGCGGCAAAAGAAGGAGAGCACCTGCTCAATACAATCCAGGGGAAGAAGGAGACGAAGAGGATGAAGAAACCTTCCTGGCCCCATTGCAAGTCCTACCCCAACCAGGGAGACAACAGCCACTCACTAAGTATACCCCATGGTCATCAATGGACCTGGAAAACATGGTTAAGGATTTACCAAAAATAACAGATGGAGAAGGGCCATGGATAAGCGAGGGTAGAGATGAGGATGACTCACCTGCCCCTGTGCATGGGAGATGTTAAGAAGATATGTGATCCATGATTTTATCAACAGAATGCAGGAGACATGGAAAACAAACATGGGACAGACATTTGATGCATCACAAGGAATATCGACAATGTTCTTTCGCATGTTGTGTAAAGTATTGCCCGAACCAGTAATAAAGGCCCTGAACAAGGTTGTGGGGCTTCCCCAGGAGAATTGGGATAAACAAAGAGCCCATCTTGTCCACCACATGAAGCTGCACAGAGAAAGTATGAAGACCTCAGAAGGGCAGAATAAATCCCTAAAGAAGAAACTGTTACTTCTCCAGATAGCCGACAGGGAGAGAGAAGATCCGGGAATTCAAATTCAAGCAGCAATGATAACCCAGCAGATACAGGAACCCCCCCCTCACAACAAGTCCAAGGAGGACAGGGCCCATCCATCGAATGGGCTGGACCAAATTTCCAAAGGCCATGGACGAACCAGGGCCAGTGGCAGCAAAAAGACTGCTGGAGATGCGGAAAGATGGGACACTGGGCCAGGAACTGTCACAGAGGAAGAGGAATAGGATTCCAATCAAGAGGCCACATGAACCAAGGAGCAAACCCTGGGTGGTGGCCATCGTACCCGCCAATGCCATCATATCAAGGACCCGAGAACCAGATAGCGATGATCCCACAGCAAAACATGTATGAGCAGCCACAACAGCCACAACAACAATGGGGAATGAGTCCCTAAGAGAATCCCCTTCAATAGGGATGCCTTGAGAATCCTACACCCCTAGGAACAGAGGGAGAGTGTGAAGCAAAGGAAATGCTATCTATAACATCCAGCTGTGCCACAAATTAACCACGAATTGATATTCTCATAAGAGGGAAAACATGCAACTTTTTAATAGATACACTTATCAGAGACTGCCTCAAGGATATGTAGAATCCCCTAGCCTATTCAATCAAATGGTCAGAAATGACCTAGCGGACTTTGCGCCAAAGGGGGGAAGCACTCTCATCCAGTACGTTATAAGAACTGACACTAAAAGGCCACAAAGTATCCAAGTCAAAGTTACAGTTTTGTCAAGAACATGTGCAATACCTGGGTCATACTCTTAAGGAAGGGAGCAAAAGTATTTCAGCAGAACGAATTGAAGCAATTACGAAGGTGCCCAGACCGAGAACGGTGAAAGAAATGCAGAGATTCTTAGGAATGACGGGGTACTGCAAAAAGAGGACTCCAGAGAAAGGGCTGGCAGCAGCCGCCTTTGCAGTAGAGAAGGCAAGCAACGCCAATAACGGCAGGGCATGAAGTTACCCTGTATGTGTCACATGCAGTAGAAGCACTACTCAGTAGAGGGAAATCATCCCTAACTTATCGGAGAGTATCACGATATGAGACCCTACTCACACAGCCAGGATTGACCATTATCAGATGCAAAGCTGCGAACCCAGCGAAATTAATGATGACCCCAGAAGAAGGCCAACCACATGAATGGTGGAAGCAGAAGCAAGAGCAAGAGAAGACTTACAACAAGAACCACTGATGGCTCCGGACCACGTGCTTTTTGTGGACGGTTCGTCATCCATTGATCCCCGCACAGGAAAAAGGAGAGCCCGATATGCTATAGTACGACAAGAAGGGCCATGGACATATCAAACGATCGAAGAATCAGCTCTAAGCCCAGGGACAAGTGCCTAACAAGCAGAACTGGTAGCCCTGGCAAGAGTCTGAGCAGAGCTGCCCATGGTGTTGGCCACTCTGCAAGGGGGGAGATGATGAGAGAAATACAGAAACATTGGTTTATACTAGCATGATATCAAGATGGGTAGAAGCATTCCCCACTGCGCATGCGGATTCTAAAACTGTAGCTAAAGCCTTGGCAAGATAAATTTTCCCGAGATTCGGGGTCTGTCAGACCCTGAGCAGCGACAATGGTTCTAAAAACTAGTTTTAAATAAATAATTAAAAAATAAATAAATAAATTTAAAAAATAGTCAGAATAGATTTATCCATTTAGCACCCCAGGATCACACATATTACATACACTGACTACATGAAGAAAAGAACAACTCAAAGGGGACATAATAAAGCCCCAACTGACTAAAGGCCCTTAGGATAGATAAAACAGACACATAAATAGATTAAGGAAAAGGGCGAAGAAGGTAGGAGACGCCTGAGTGAAGTGCTAGTAACCTCTCCTCAGGTTTCTTAGAATATGGGCTCCTAAGAAGAGGAAGAAGACATTACAAGTATAATTCAATTCTTTTTATATAATCTTTGTATAATTATAGCGAATCAAAATTAGATGATCATTAAAAATCATTAAATACAGTAGCTTTTTGATTAACGTTTGATATTTTTAATTCAATTTTTGATATTTTTGATTAAATTTTTGATATTTTTGATTAACTTTTTGATATTCTTTATTATTTACTTATTTACTGTGAGAGATCATCTGTTAATTGTTAATTAGAGGAAATATTAACTTAGGTAAATTATGCATGAAACTAATCAACTACAAATGTTTATTTTTATCATACAATACTAATGTTATAACATAACTCCACCACCAGGCGAAGTATCAACAAGAGAGTGTGAGACCGGACGGTCTCAAAGGGGGGAATGTGGAAGTAAGCCGTAGGCCCAAGAAAGCCTCATATGCAAATATATAAATAATTAAATAATACAGTCAAGATCTAGTGGAAAAGTACTGAGATGGGGGGTTGTGAGAGGGTGCAGGATAGTTCTCTGTCAGCAAGGACGAGGGCATCTAGCACACCAGTCAAAACAGGAATGTTTTCCTCCTGTGTTCCATAACAAAGCAGGAGTTGAACTTATAGATCGTGCTGACCTAACAGGTGGGAGGAGAGTTCACAAACAATTTTATTTGATAGATCAAGAGTGCCCCCAAGCGCATAGGGTAAGAACAGGTCATATAACATATTAATGTTGTGCCTAATTTGTTATTGGATAAAATAAGATATTATGAAAAGGTGTTACCACATATGATTGGTGTATTAGCAACGTAAAGGAGGAGTTATGATATTGTAAAAACTAATGTTTGTTATTGTTCGGGGAATTCTGAATCCTCTGCGTAGGTTTGTGGTTTTCCCATGTTGAATCAACATTTGACCATTTAATAAAAGATTATACTTCTGCTATTTCCTTCATCTTTATCTTGAGTATTCTTCCACTCGAAAAACCCATCTCAAATTGAACTTAACGAGGAGGGAGTCAAAGGACTTACTTCCACAAACCCCACCAAAATCATTCTATAAAACCTTTAACTCAGTAATTACATAATTTATATGGGCAAATAAAGGGGCAAGAATTTAAATAGAGATGCTCTACTTACCAAGAACAGAAGGGGGTTTAAATCTCCCCAACTTTGAGTTGTATCAACTCGCCTCTCAATGCTTTTATCTGTATCATATAATATATAACTCTCCAGATGAAAAATTGATTCATATAGAAAATTCTCAATTACAGTCAAAAAATCTTCTTGTAGATAATGTAGATAACTTTATTATAGATAATACTATTCAAAACTTTAAGAAAATGAAAAAGCTTTTAAAAGAATCTATAATAATTCCTGGCAGCTTACCATTATGGAATAATTATTGGATACAAATTCAAAATAAACTACTTTGTTTGGGAAGAAAATGGAATCTATTATCTAAAAGATCTATTAAGTAATAATCAAGTGATAACCTTTGAGGAATTAAAAAAAGTGTATAATTTATCAGATAAAGAATAATTTTCATTTCTGCAAATGAAGTTTTTTATGAAACATCATTTTTTAATTTCTTCAGATAATAAGAGTGAATTGGACAGCATTCTCTTTGATAAAGCGAATAGTCATTATTTAATAAGTAAAACATATAAAGTATTGTTGCAAGTGTATAATGCTACAGCTATATTAGATAATATAATAACTAAATGGAATAAATATTTGGTTCGAGATTATATTAAAACATATTGTAAAAAAAGAAAAATACAAAATACACAAGAAGCTATAATAAATGAAAACCTGAGGCTGATACAATTTAAACTTAACAACAAGAATTTATTATACAAGAAACAAAATTCACAAATTTGATAAAAAATATTTCAGATAAGTGTTTGAAATGTAGAATACACTAAGACTACATTCATTTTGGGAATGCGAAGGGAATGATGTATGTGTATGTATGTATGTATAGATGGATGAATTGGTAATCTGTGTCTTCCGGTTAACCCCCCGCCCTGCCCCGCTTCCCTGTTTAAGTTTTCCATTTCTGTATTATTATTCATATTTAACTTTTTTGATTGTTATATTAGTGTTATTAATATTTTTGTTATCTCATTTTTTTGGTGTGAGAACAAGTGTATACGGTATGTTTTGAATGTAATGTTATTATGATATGTATTATCTTTTGTTTGATTAAATACAAAAAATAAAATAAAAAAAGAGAAAGAAGAGGAAAGGAAACGTATGATGAGAGCCATTTATGATATATTAAAGTATATTTTACTGCTTGTGTGCTGTGTGTGCGTGACCATCAATATGATAATCTGCTGCGCTGCACTGCCTGGTTGCATTGTCATATGTGAATCTATCGTATTTTCTGCCATTTCAACTTGGCAACTGGGAAATATGAGCTCCGAGGAGCACTTGAAGGATAGAGAGGTAATAAGTCAGTGGTGAAATGTCAAAACTCGGGAAGTCGGGTAGCAAAATTATCTCCGAATTACCCACTTGTAATTATGCTGCATTCAAGTGATGAGTGCTACCTACCGCGACCTAGCGGATGTGTTACTCGATTGGCTCCTGTTTCCTGTTTCCTGTTTGGTGAGTGACTGAGCTGTGCTACTGAACTGTGCCGTAGAAAAGTTTGGTGGTGATCGTTTTGTGCTGGCAAATCTGCAAATTTGTGATTATTCTTAAAAACAAAACAAAACAAAATATATTAGGCTACAAACTAGCGTTAGGTAAGACGAATTCGCTGCTGAGCAGGCTGCTACCGGGCCAGCAGTGTTAGGCTAGGTTAGGTAAAGCAAAACAAAGTTGCTGCCGAGCCGGCCTCTATGGAACTAGCAGTATTGATCCTGAGTTGATCCTGCTTCCGACAAATTTTGTATATCTTCTAATACAAGGGTAAGCTATGGCTTCGTTTGACCCCTCAGTCTCTCCCATTCCTCGCTCGGTTTCTCCTTCCTCGCCCTATTGGGCCATCTCTTGCCCGGTATGTGACATGTTTACTTATTCCTTCTCCGCCATTAGTGGAAACTTTACTTGTGATAAGTGTAAATTACATGCTAGGTTGACTGAGAAGATAGCCAATTTGATAACGATCTCGCATACGTACCCTACATGAAATTAGAGAAACCGAAAAGTTCATAGAATCCTTCTCGGTTTCGGGTGCTCCAGCTAGCCCATCCCCAACTAATGCTAGAATTCCGAAAATGCCTCCGCAGCAAGGTAACACCAGGTGGATTACAGTTCGCGAACGTAGTCGTAAGCCCCCGGTACTCCACCAACCACCAATTCGGGTTTCAAATAGGTTCTCTCCCCTGAGCAATGCACCATTGGTAAAACCGGCTGAAAAAGCTTTGATAATCGGTGATTCTATTCTACGAAACGTAGAAATTGCGAGTCCAAATACCGTAGTTCAGTGCATTCCTGGTGCTAGAGCGACCAACATAGAAGCAAATTTAAAAATGCTGGCTAAAGATAATCGTAAATTTTCTAGCATTGTTATTCACGTCGGCGCAAATGATGTCCGGTTGAAGCAATCAGAGATAACAAAAAGTAATTTTGAATCAGCATGTGAAGTTGCAAAACGGTTGTCTAACACTGTTATTTGCTCTGGCCCCATTCCTTCTAAGCGTGGTGATGAAACTTATAGTAGACTAACGTCACTAAATCGTTGGCTATCGGAGTGTTGTCCCTCTAATAATATCGGCTATATAGATCATAGGCACACTTTTTTGGGGAGGCCTTATCTTTTAAAAAGAGATGGTGTTCACCCCACGTGGGAGGGTTCAGCTCTTATCTCTAAAAAACTGGCCTATAGTCTTAGAAATTCAAGTCCCTGACTAATTAGAGCCAAGGCCCGGAAGCAGAACTACTTGTCTGCTTGTTCCCCAGAATCGTCAGCTAGGGTTCACCCTTTAGAAATTGAAACTGTCTGTCCCCCGTATACAAAACCATGTAAAATCTGGCAAAAACCGTGAAGTCTGTTTTAATAATCTGATTAAGATTAAAACAAAACACAATCCTATTAGCTCAAGTGATATTACTACCATGAGAGTTATTAAATATAAGATCCATTAATTCCAAGGCAGCTCTTGTGAATGAATTAATCTCAGACTGCTCTCTTGATATACTATGATTAACTGAAACATGGCTGAAAGTAGATGAGAACTTTACAATAAATGAATCCTCTCCACCTGGGTTCATATATAGCCAAAACCCCCATCTCTGTGGAAGAGGGGGTGGGGTTGCTGTTATTTATAAATCTGTCTTTCAGTCAATTCCAAAATTAGAGTATGCATTTGATTCATTTGAAGTGTTAGTTATGAACACTCAGCCAGCAGTGGTTGGTAGAAACCGCCCCTCTTCTCAGCCTATTTTACTTGTAACTGTCTATAGACCTCCTGGCCCATATGATGGCTTTATTCATGAATTTGCAGATTTTCTTTCTCATTTAGCTGTAAGTCATGACAAAGTGTTAATATTGGGTGATTTTAACCTGCATTTTGAAAATACAGATGATCCTTTCACCTCAGCATTTACGGTCATTTTGGAATCATTCAAAATGTTTTCGGCCCCACACATTATCATAGTCATACTTTAGACCTGGTCTTAAGTTTTGGTATTGACATTGTTAATGTTAAAATTCACTCGCATAATCTTATTCTGTCTGACCATTTCCTCATTACTCTGCAGTTAAAATTTGCCCATTCTGTAGCATCTGAACTCAGAACGTATACAGCTACCTCCACTACTGGAAACTTTATTCATGTGCTACCTGATTACCTTGATTTAGACACTTCATCCAGCTCCCTGTCAACCAATGATCTGGCAGAGGAATTAGCTACTGCTCTACGCAAAACCCTTGAAGTAGTTGCTCCGTTAAAAAGCAAAAAAGTAATTGAGAAGAGGCTTGCCCCTTGGTACACCGACCACACGCGGGCTCTTAAACAAAAGTCTCGGCAGCTTGAACGCAAATGGCGTTCCACTAAACTGCAGGTATTCCACTTGGCCTGGAAAGAGAGTCTTAGCGCCTATAAGCATGCTCTCTCCAATGCTAGGTCATCTTACTTTTCAAAGCTTATACAAGAAAATAAGACCAATCCCCGATTTCTATTCAGAACAGTTGCTGAACTAACTAATAATCATGCAACAACTAACCCTCAAATTCCAGTCTCATGTAGTAGTAATGATTTCTTGAATTTCTTTAGTGGTAAAATTATTGAAATTAGGGAAAAGATCACACAAGTTAGTGACCATGGTTTTGACGATATAGAACTGCCTCCTAGACACACTGAACGTCTTGAATCATTTACTCCAATACTTGAGAGCGAACTAATTAAGTTAGTTTCTTCTTCAAAATCATCCACCTGTCTTCTAGACCCCATACCCACAAAGTTATTGAAGGAGATATTGCCTATGCTCATCAAACCAATTCTTCATTTAATTAACTCATCATTGCTATCGGGCCATGTTCCTACATCCTTTAAATTGGCAGAAATCAAGCCACTACTTAAGAAAACAAATTTGGATCCCACTGTCCTGGCTAATTATAGACCCATTTCAAACCTCCCATTTTTATCAAAGATTCTTGAGAAATGTGTAGCGCAACAGCTTTCTTCATTTTTACATACTTATAACGTGTATGAGAGGTTTCAATCTGGGTTTAGGAAGCACCATAGCACCGAGACCGCCCTTGCCCTAGTAATGAATGACTTGTTCCTCTCTCTGGACTGTGGCTGTATTTCTATTCTTGTTTTACTTGACCTGAGCGCTGCCTTTGATACTATAGACCATCATATTCACCTCTGCAGGGTAGAAAATTTAGTTGGTCTTACCAGGCATGCGCTTATGTGGTTTAAATCTTATCTCTATGATAGATCCCAGTTTGTTAGGGTAAACAGTCAGTCCTCTGAATTTTCTAAGGTGAACTTTGGAGTACCACAAGGATCGGTTTTGGGTCCTCTGCTCTTTTCTCTTTACATGCTCCCTCTTGGGAACATTATAAGCAGACATGGTGTTAACTACCACTGCTACGCAGATGACACACAACTTTATATATCAGTTAAGCCAGGTGAAGTTGTCTAAACTAGAGACCTGTCTCAAAGATGTAAAGGCCTGGATGACCCAAAATTTCCTCTTATTGAACTCAGATAAGACTGAGATATTAGTATTAGGTCCCAAATCCCTTCAAGATAAATTCTTACAGCTTCCCTTAAATTTAGATTGCTTCTCTGTCTCCGCAAACAAGGTTGTTAAAAACCTTGGTGTAATTATTGATTCAGATCTCTCCTTTCAGCCTCATATTAACAATATCACAAGAATGGCCTTCTTCCACCTGAGGAATATATCTAAATTAAGGAAGGTGTTGTCCCTGGAGGATGCTGAAAAATGGTTCATGCCTTTGTAACCTCTCGACTAGATTACTGCAATGCATTATTGTCTGGTTGCACTGGCTCAGCCCTGAATCGCCTCCAACTTGTACAGAATGCAGCTGCTAGGGTTCTTACTAGAACCAAGAAATGGGAGCATATCAGCCCGGTGCTCAAAACTCTGGCTGCCTGTCAAATTCAGAATTGACTACAAGATTTTACTTCTAGCATTTAAATGGGTGGCAGAGCCTTCTCTTACAGAGCTCCTTTTTTATGGAATAATCTTCCCATGTATGTACGGGCTTCACACACACTTTCTGTCTTTAAGTGTAGGCTAAAAACGTACCTCTTTGGTCAATCCTATAGTTATGGATGTCGGGGGGGGGGGGCTAACCTTCTCTGTTCCTCTCTCACCCTGAGCTGCAGATTACTCTGGCCCGTCCCCCTCTCACCCTGAGTTTGCAGACTGCTCCAGTTATGCCCCTCACCCTGAGTTTGCAGACTGCTTCGGACCTGTCCCTCCTTTGGTTTATCCTCCCGACTTCACGCAACCGGAGTCCCAGATGCATCACCTCGCCCCCTTTGAACTGATGATTGAACTGATTATTGAATTGACTATTACCATTCAGTCCACCTTTAGTCTAAACCGAGCCGGCCAGCGAAGGATGGGCACCCCCTCTCGAGCCAGGTTCCTTCCGAGATTTCTTCCCACTGGGGAGTTTTTTCTCGCCACTGTTCAGTGTTTTTTCTCCCCTACCGGGGAGTTTTTTTAACCTTATTTTGCTGGTTGGGGGCTAAGGACTGTTTTGTTTGCTCAATTTTCCTTCTGTTTCCCTGTGCAGTGTCTTTGTGACAGTTCTCTGTAAAAAGCGGTATACAAATAAAATTTAATTGAATTGAATAGATGTCGGGTTGTAGTTTTCTCTGAGTTGGGAGTACGTCACAACTCGGCCAACTGATTTGTTCGCGTTCACGTGCTTTAAGGTCAGAAGATCTCCTGCATGACGTTAGCTCAACTGTCAACAAACATTTTTTTCTTCTAGGCTAGTAATCTTATAGCAAGAAATCTTCAGCTATTTCAGGGGGTTAAGAATGCAAATACCACATGGAATTGAATGCTGCAGTACTATAGTTATCAAGGAATGTCTGTGTGTTTTAAATTTGTAGCTGTGCTTCACTTAGGGCTTTATTTTATGAAATTTATTACCGTTCACACAGGTCTCAAGAGCGAAAACGTCACTCGGCCAATTTGTGTTACATCCCGATTTCCCCGACTTGTTCATCAGACATAATGGGTGTTCATGTGGACCTTACTGGTGAATGAATGCAGCATTAGGCTACAACTTGGAGGTTCGTTCAAGTTCAACTTCCATGTCAGAAACTGATTCGTATTTCCAATCACCAGTAGGTAGTGAGGGTCTCTGGGTAGGCAGAAGAAGAAGAAGAAACCGTAACTTGGCGGATGGCATACCTGCCATCCCAATGTTTCTACTCGGGTCCTAATGTTGACAAGTTTTTTTTTTTTTTTTTTTTTCCTTCTGATGACGAGTTGCACTTGTCAGGCGATTACGTTCGACATTATGTTCTGTGCAGTCCAGTCATGTGGCACTAATGGCAGACAGGTTAAGACGTTCAAAAGTGTGTGCCCACTTTACCAAAGTGAATGTAAACACAGCAAAATGCAATTTACGTAAAAAAAGCTGTTGTGTGTAAGGGGAGTAATACTAGCAATCTAATGAAACTTACATATACAACATGCCATAAATATGAAAGAGTGCAGTGTATTTGAGTGCTTGAGCAAAGCGGCCGCTGCACCATTCCCCAATATTACTGTATTGTTTCATATGGAGCGTTTGGTGTGGGATTATATCAAACCGGTGCATTAACCAAATAAATTCAGATGTAGTATAACAGTACCTATTTCATATATAGAACTAGGTTATCAGAATGTTGAGACATAGATTTAGCAGAGAAAAAAGTGGAAGGATGACCGTGAAAGAATACAATGGCTTTTCGCGACCGATTTAAGGTGGACCTGCAATTTTGAATCGGGAGCCAACTTCAGCGTCGTCCATTTCCCTCAGTGCAGCCCTCCATCCGGCTCCGAAGCTGATGTGATTCCCCCAAAATAACAATATTCCTGGACCATCCAGGAATATCTTAAATCCGGCACTTATTAGGGATTTCCGTAAGAGCAAGGCTGAGGGATCGTCTAGAGCCGTCCCTTAGAAAGGGGGGTCCTGTCACGGTTATTAGCAGCCTTTGCTTTTTCGCCGTTTGGTTTTCCTTTTGGTGTCATCGGGACGCTCTATCTGATTTTTTCCGCCTCCGTCCTGGTGTTTGTATCTCGCCCAGCAATTATTCCTTGGACCTGTTTCAGGTTTCCTGCCGGTTATAAATAGCTCAGGACTTCCGCATTTCCGACACTTCGATATTGTCTTTGCTATGTTGACAACAAAGTCGGTAAGGTATAGAAAATTTGGTCGCTGCATTTCTGGTTCGTACGAATAAGAAACGCAGCAAGTCCGGTTAGAGAATTAGGATTAGATTGGTTTTCTCTTTTAATTCCAATCTTTCTCTTTATCCTTATTCTTGTTACCTGTTACCTTTTGTTTCAGCTCTTTCACCACAAGAGCGCTGGATAACAGGTTTTTCTTTTCTGTTCTTTTCCTTCACTCATTTTATCGAGTTTTTGCTTTGTTTCTCTCCCACTGGTTACGCCTAATGATTTTGGGTAGTTTCACAACTGATAGTCCGGTTCTAGTCCGCTTCCTTGGTTTGCACCAGATGCGAGAATGATACATTGTTTCGTTTTTCAGCTGGTTCGGTTCCCTTTCACACCTATTTGTTTCCTTTGGTCCGAATCAGTTGATGAGTTGGTGAAGCAAACAAAAATGCAGCCGCACAAGCCACGTGAGAACGTTTATTTCACTCATTGCTCAGATGTGTCTGGGGCGGGAGCAATAACGTCAATCAATTACTGCTATCCAGAGGGAGTGAACTGGTTGGCAGGCCCAAGTGGCATGAAAATAATCATCTGTGCTGCTCAGAGTGCATTGTGAACAGATGTCTCTGTCAGCAAATCCCATTTTAAACATTTTACTTTGAGTGATGTGGGTTCTGTGGATAGTTTTATATTGTATAAGTTGTAAATTTGTGTTAGTGGTCATCGAGAAGATGTTTTTACAGATTTGTATCCAGAAATCACGGTTGAGAGAGAGAGCCAAGTCATTTTCCCATTTTGTAGTTGGGAGTGTTATGGAGGCATCTGATATGGATATACACTACTCACAAAAAGTTAGGGATATTTGGCTTTCGGGTGAAATTTATGGAAAATGTAAGTTCACGCTACAGTGATATTATACGTATCATGAAAGTAGGGCATTTAAGTAGAAGCATGCAATGGTGATTTCCTCATCTAAAACAATTTATTGAAACAAAAGCCAACAACAGTGGTGGGTATACCACAACAAAAATGTCAATGTCTCAATAACTTGTCATGTGCCCTTGAGCATCAATTACAGCTTGACAACGACGTCTCATGCTGTTCACAAGTCGACTTATTGTCTGCTGAGGCATGGCATCCCACTCTTCTTGAAGAGCGGCCCTCAGGTCATTGAGGTTCTGGGGTACAGAGTTACGAGCCTCTACACGGTGAGTCAGCTGATCCCATAGGTTTTCTATGGGATTCAGGTCTGGAGAAAGTGCAGGCCACTCCATTTGAGGTACCCCAGTCTCCAGCAGCCTTTCCCTAATGATGCGACCTCGATGAGCTGGAGCATTGTCGTCCATGAAGATGAAATTAGGCCTGTGTTGTTCATGCAGGGGCACAATGACTGGATTAATGATGTTATTCAGGTAGTATGGGCTTGTCACTGTACCATTCACAAAGTGTAGGGCAGTTCTGTATTGACTAGACACACCTGCCCACACTGTAACACCGCCACCACCAAAGGGTCGTCTGGTGACAACAGTGGCTGATGCATAGCGCTCTCCTTGACGTCTCCAACATCGTTGGCGGCCATCATTTCTGCTCAACGTGAATCGACTTTCATCAGAGAACAGCACTGAGGCCCACTGGTCCCTCGTCCAGCGTAAATGCTCCCTGGCCCATGCAAGACGATGACGCCTGTGCCTGGTGGTGTGGTCAGGTACCCTTGCAGGTCGTCTAGCACGCAGACCACGCTGATGTAAACGGTTTCGAATGGTCTGACGTGACACTTGGGTGCCTCTCACCTCCCTTAAATGTGCCTGGAGTTGAGTGGCATTCATCATCCGGTTCCGCAGGGCACTGTTCACAATGAAGCGGTCATCAGTGTGGGATGTGGCCAAAGGACGTCCACTTCTATGCCTTTCTGTGACTCTTCCAGTCTCTCTGTATCTCTGTTGCAACCTGCTGATGACACTCTGTGACACTCTAAGCTCAGTGGCCACTTCCCTCTGAGAACATCCTGTTTGAAGCCTCGCAATGGCGAGGTACTGTTGATCAATTGTTAGGTGTCGTCTTGGTCTCATGATGTCAAAATGTGAACAGCATGATGAAGAGGACTGTTTAAATACCAATTCTAATTGAACCAGGAAATTTATTGGTCGATTCATGGATCAAACACCTGTTGTGAATTTTGCCGTTCAGCTCCTTGTTAGAGAACAGCAAGTTGTGCAAAAAGTACTGAAACATTGAATAGTTGGACATGTGCATTCAAAAGTTTAGAGAAGGTCAAATTAATTTCACCTGTAAAGGTTATAGTGCATTTTAGGTTCATCCTGAAATTTCACCCGAAAGCCGAATATCCCTAACTTTTTGTGAGTAGTGTATGTTCATAAAATTTTGAGATATTTTTTTTGAATTTGTGATTTTCATGATCTCGTCGCTTAGCTTAGAAGGTTGTAGTGTGTTGTAGGTTATGTTAATTTTAGATTTAATTATGGATTTTAATTGTTGGTAGTGGAGGAACTGATCTCTCCCAACCCCATACTTCTGGATTAGTGTATTGAATGATATAAATTGGTTATTTTGGAATAGGTGATGGAGATGAGTGATTCCCTTTTGTTGCCATGCTGGAAAGTAAACAGGGGTGTGGTGCAGTTGGAAGTCTGGGTTGTGCCAAATTGGGGTGTATCTACATGGTGCTAGCGATGATTTAGTGATTTTGTTGGTTTTCCACCAGGCTGTCAGAGTTGAAGATATTGTGATATTCTTACAGTAATTCAGTTTCTTGATTGATTGTGGTAGGAATGGAAGGTCTGCTATTAAAGGTTGTATCAGCGATTTTGGGTCGAAACATAAATGATCACATTCATCTGATTTTTCCTCACGATCCGCTAGCTGCCCGCCCCATAAGCAGGCCGTCAAAAAACCGCGTCTCTGTAGGCAGCCTATGCTCCGAGATCATACACAAAAACAAATGGTACTACCAACCACTCAAAACCAAAATAAACAGTATTCCAACCAATCACCGACAAGGGGTGGGTGATACTAATACGCTAATACTCTTATCTCGCTCAAATCTTGACGGATTTACAAACGGTTTGGTTTCTTACAAACGTTATTAACGTGGTTATAATTCTGGATGCTTGAACACTATTTTTTAAAACATAACATAATTGGCTCTGAGCTGGACCTGGCTCTGTTTGTTTGGGATTTCGCTTCAGAAGTGACGTCACCCAAAATCGCTGATACAACCTTTAAGGTGGTTTTACATTGATTTTGTTCCAATTCTAGCCATGGGTTATTGAAGTTGTGCTTTTGGGGATATTTGAATAAATATTGGAGTTGATTTGACAAAAAGTAGTGGAGAAAGTTTGGTACTTCTAGGCTGCCTTGTAATTTTCCATTTTGTAATGTTGTAAGTGAAACTCTTGGTTTTTTGTTTTTCCAGTAAAATTGAGTTGTTAATGAATCAAGTGTTTTGAACCATTTGTCAGTGGGGGTGGTTGGGAGCATTGAAAACAAATAATTAATCTGAGGTAGGGTTTTCATTTTAACTGTAGCGATTCGTCCAAGGAGTGTGAGTGGGAGCTTGGTCCAGCGTTTGAGGTCATCTTCTATTTTTTTTAGCAAAGGGGTGTAATTGAGGTTGAAGAGCTCTGACAGCCTGAAAGAGATATTAATGCCTAAATATTTTATATTGTCAATGTGAAGTGGGAGGGGGAAATCTTGGGTTGCAGAATCCCAGGCGTCTTCAGACAATGGCAGTATGGTTGATTTATTCCAGTTTATTGTGTAGTGTGAGATTGTGGAGAAGTTGTTAATGATATTGAAAGTTTCCCGTAGTGACACGGAAGAGTTCTGTAAGTACAATAACAAATCGTCTGTATAAAGACTAATTTTATGTTCTGAATTGGCATCCTTAATTCCTTTGATTTTATTGTTTTGTCGTATTGCTGCTGCGAGTGGTTCAATAAAAATGGCAAATAGTGATGGTGAGAGTGGGCATCCTTGTCTGGTTCCCTGATGAAGTGTGAGGCTCGGTGAGGTGACCCCGTTTGTGATTATTGTGGCCCTAGGTAATGTGTACAGTGTTCTTATCCAATGGATAAACGACTCTCCAAAACCAAACTTGCGCAGGGTGCTAAATAGAAAGGTCCAGTTTACTTTATCGAATGCTTTTTCGGCATCTAAAGACACAATTATGTTTTTTTTTTGTTTTTTTTTGTGAGATATTGATTAAGTTAAAAAGCCTACGGATGCTATCAGAGGCATATCTGTTTTTGATGAAGCCTGTCTGGTCAGGGTGAATTAGCATATGGGTGACTGTCTCTATTCTGGTCGTTAGTGTTTTAGTAATAGTTTTTAAGTCAGTGTTGATTAGTGAGAGAGGGCGGTAGCTGGAAAGGTGGATTGGGTCTTTATTAGGTTTTAATAGGTGTCATTACCGCGGTATTCATGTGCCTGGGTATGGTGGAGGTAGTTTTGATTTCTGTAGTTACTCTATAAAATAGTGGTGAAAAAATATCCCAGAAGTATTTATAGAATTCAGCTGGAAAACCATCTGGTCCAGGTGACTTGTTATTTGGCATTTTATCCAGGGCTTTATTAAGTTCTTCAGAGGTAAGGGGTAATTGGTCAGAATTTCCATGCGGGAAATCTCGAAAGAAACTCCGGGAAGTAGAAGAGCAGACAACGCGCCACAATTTAGCTGTGATTTCACAATGGAGAGACAACTGCGCAGGTTGATTTTGGCGTTGGTCATCGGTTATTACATCATTTGCATTTATCACTTTAGGCAAACGATACAGTTTGAAAATGAGCTGAAAAATGCGGCTGAAAAATAATGTCGGTCGCGTCTGGTTCTCCGAACCTTAACACAACCGTCACAGAATATCGAAGTCACTATGGAAGGGCCAGCGACTTCTAAGGAAGCACATAAAGCGCTGCCTAGCCAGGGCGCTATAGGAGTTACCTCTGAGGAAGCTATCCTTACTCTGCAATTACGACAGTCAGGTGATGGAACAACTGCAGAGCCAGGGAGAATGCCTGCAATAAATAACGGAGAGTCTTTTTAGACTTTCTGTGGCAGTCAATCCTCCTCCAGTAGCACAAGCACAAACACCTCCCATACCCATGCCACACGCTATTGAGGAGCCCAAACTCCAATTATCGCCGCGTTACGGTGGGGAACCGGGAAAATGCCACCCATTCCTCACACAGTGCCTCATTTCTTTCCAAGCTCAACCCTCCCGTTTTACTAGTTCAGAATCCCGCGTAGCGTTTATTTTATCCCTCCTGAGCGATCAAGCTCTCGCTTGGGCTGACCCTTTAATTCGGGCGAACGCCTCTGGTATTTGTGATTCGATTCAGCTTATGAAGGAGATGCAGCTGGTCTTCGATCACGAGGTTTCAGGCGAGGAGGCAGCCAGAAGATTAACCAGCTTACGCCAGGGGACTGACACCATAGCGGCTTTCTCGATTGTATTTCGAGCATTCGCCGGGGGAGACAGGTTAGCCTGACGGTCCGCTGAGATCTTTATTTTTAAAAGCTTTGTCGGATCCTATAAAGGACGCTTTGGCTATGCTTGAGCCACCTGCCACGTCCAGTGACCTGCCTCTCAGCCAAAATACGCTGAACGGTATAAACCATAGCTCCGTATTTTTCTCCTGCTCAGGAAACAAGGGAGGTAAATAACCCAACCGAGCCTCAAAAGGAGAGAGGCCGATAGAAGCGTTGCGCATAGTGTTATGAGCATATTCGGCCCAGGCGAGGTGACGACTCCAGGATGTGGGATTGGACGCAGCCAGACACCGAAGTGTGTTCGCCATGCTCTGGTTGGTGTGTTCAGTCTGTCCGTTGGTTTTGGGATGAAACTCGGACGAGAGACTGACAGATGCCTCCAACTGGGTACAAAAAAAGTGCCAGAATTCGCGATCCTCATGGTCTCCCCGACACCACATCCAAGGGGAGACCATGCACCCTAAAGACGTGGTGTACCATTAACTGAGCCGTCTCGGGTGCGGACGGCAGTTTGGGGAGAGCGATGAGCTGCCCTCGAGAACCGGTCAACCACCACCAAGATAACGGTGTTCCCATGGGACGGCGGCAGAGCGGTTACGAAATTGAGGGTGATGCGACTCCAGGAACGACTGGGAACGAGAAGTGGTGGTGACAAATTCCCGCACATCGCTCTCGAATTTGGGCCACCAAAACCGACGAGAACTAAAATCCTTAATCCGGTGAACGCCCAGATGAGCCACCAATTGCGAAGCATGACCCCACTAGAGAACCCGCGACCGAGAAGGTACAAACAGGCAATGGGGCGGACCCCCACCTGGGCCGGGCTCAGAACGTATAGCCTTCTGCAAAGCCCTTTCAATAGCCCACCTGACTGGGGACACAATTTGAGAGCTAGGGACCACAGGCTCAGGATGTGATTCCTTGTCGGACCGGACGAAAATGCGTGACAACGCATCAAGTTTAATATTTTTAGAGCCCGGGTGATAGGTCAGAATGAAATTAAACCTGGTAAAAAATAAGGACCAACAGGCTTGTCTGGAGTTGCGTGTCTTAGCCTGTTGGATATATTCCAAATTTTTATGGTCCGTCCAGACCATAAAGGGGTGCTCCGCTCCCTCTAACCAATGGCGCCACTCCTCCAACGCAAGTTTAACCGCCAAGAGCTCCCGATCACCGACATCATAATTTCTCTCGGCAGACATAAGGACATGAGTGTTGGGAGAGAATGGCCCCAACCCCCAGCTCAGAGGCGTCAACCTCTACCACAAAGGGGAGGGATTGGGAGTTATAAGGATAGGTTTGGAGCAGAACCTCCTCTTTAATGCAGTGAATGCCGAGGATTCCACTGGAAGTGGGCAGGAGATGTTTTTTTTGTGAGGTTAGTGATGGGGGCGGCAATCGTGCTAAAATTCCAGATGAACCTCCAATAAAAATTGGCGAAACCCAAAAAGTGTTGTACCTGCTTCACAGAATTGGGTGTAGGCTAATTCTTGACCGACAAAATCTTTTCTGGGTCCATGAGAACTTTGCCGTCCACCACAATAAAACCTAGAAAAGAGACGAAGTTAGTGTGAAAAGCGCATTTCTTGGCCTTAACAAATAGCTGGGCCTCAAGCAGCGCCTTAAGAACCTGCCTAACCTGAACAACGTGTGACAAGAAATCTGGAGAAAAAATTTAAATGTCATCTAAATAGACAAAAACTAATTTCTCCAGCATTTCTCTCAAAACATCGTTCACTAGCGCCTGAAAGACAGAAGAGGCCCTAGTGAGGCCGAACGGCATCACCCGGTACTCAGTGACCGTGGTGCGTGTTAAACGCAGTCTTCCACTCGCCCTCACGCAAGCACACCAGATTGTAGGCGTTGCGAAGGTCGAGTTTGGAAAAGACCGACGCCTCCTGTAAGCGCTCAAATGCGGAGTTCATAAGTGGAAGAGGGTACCTAACGCCAGTCAAGCGGCAGCCCCCGCTCCTTCCGGGGATAGCAGTTCAAGACAAACACCCAAGCCCAACCCATTCACTAACGCTTTATTATTTCAGTTCTCTGTTTTCTGTTCGCTTATGATATCTTGTTCATTTAAGTTTATTGTATTTGTAGCGAAGCAGCTACAAATACAATATGTTTTATACTCTCAGAAAACTATGAGGAAACAATTTCATTTCATTTTTATAAAAATAATTGTTGTTATTTCTGCTGAAAGTATCAACGAAATAACAATTCTTTTCACAACATCTCTTTTTTTAAACAAAATTATGGAGAGTAGTATCGATAAGAGTATCGATATCGATAAGCAGTACCGGTACCGGCATCAGTATCAATAAAATCCTAACGATACCCATCCCTACTCAAGAAGGAATATAAGAGAAAGATAATAGAAAATAAGAGAATGTTCTTGCAGAAGGCCCATTGTCTCAATGCATTTTTACCAAAACAGCAGTGTGAATGCCAGCAGCCCTTCAAATTATTCTTTGACTCATGCAATAAAAACCTTTTCACTTGCATGATATTCTCAGTGCAGCTTAAATAATGTAAATCATTTTCATACACATTTTGAAGCAAAGAGTTTCATGATAGTTACAGCAATCTGTAATAAACTGCATGCGATGGCACATTAATTTTGACTACAAAATATTAGCCCAAACATTTGTTCTGCAGTTGAATTGCACTTTTATAGCAGCACTTGGCACATTCCAGGTTACGAGCAAGACCTTTATGCACGGGGCAAAATGATCAGACGGTTTGTAAACAGGCACCACCACCACCCCCCCACACACACACACTCCAAGGTAACGTTGGGTCATAAAATCCTGTGCTTTGTTACCCAATGTCAGGCATCTGTTTTTTATTTATCACTCGCTAACAATATTGCCAAATGGTCTGCGATAACCGCCAGCACTCTGGCCCTGCAAATGGAGCTTATCAATCATCAGCCTCACTGAGAAAGATGCGCAACTTTCTTTCCTGTTCTGTGAGCTCTCTGTTAAAAAAGAGGCAGGCTGAGATCAATGTGTAAGTACCCCTTATAAGTAATGGAAGACCACAAGCTTTTGCAATAAAGCTGTTCAGGAAAAATGTACAAAAGGTTCAGTGGCGGGTCTCAATCTGTGAGACAGCCCTGCAATCAGCCACAGCGCTACCATATTACTCAATACCAAATCAGCCGCAGCACAGACATATTACTCAATACCAAATCAGCCGCAGCGCTACCATATTACTCAATACCAAATCAGCCGCAGCGCTACCCTATTACTCAATACCAAATCAGCCGCAGCAGACATATTACTCAATACCAAATCAGCCACAGCGCTGCCATATTACTCAATACCAAATCAGCCACAGCGCTACCATATTACTCAATACCAAATCAGCCACAGCACTGCCATATTATTCACTACCAAATCAGCCGCAGCGCTGCCATATTACTCACTACTAAATCAGCCACAGCGCTGCCATATTACTCACTACTAAATCAGTCACAGCGCTGCCATATTACTCAATACCAAATCAGCCGCAGCGCTACCCTATTACTCAATACCAAATCAGCCGCAGCACAGACATATTACTCAATACTAAATCAGCCACAGCGCTGCCATATTACTCAATACCAAATCAGCCTCAACGCTGCCATATTACTCAATACCAAATCAGCCGCAGCGCAGCCATATTACTCACTACTAAATCAGCCACAGCGCTGCTATATTACTCACTACCAAATCAGCCACAGCGCTGCCATATTACTCAATACCAAATCAGCCACAGCGCTGCCATATTACTCAATACCAAATCAGCCACAGCACTGCCATATTATTCACTACCAAATCAGCTGCAGCGCTGCCATATTACTCACTACTAAATCAGCCACAGCGCTGCCATATTACTCACTACTAAATCAGCCACAGCGCTGCTATATTACTCACTACCAAATCAGCCTCAACGCTGCCATATTACTCAATACCAAATCAGCCGCAGCGCAGCCATATTACTCACTACTAAATCAGCCACAGCGCTGCTATATTACTCACTGCCAAATCAGCCTCAGCGCTGCCATATTACTCAATACCAAATCAGCCTCAACGCTGCCATATTACTCAATACCAAATCAGCCGCAGCGCAGCCATATTACTCACTACTAAATCAGTCACAGCGCTGCTATATTACTCAAAACCAAATCAGCCGCAGTCATGCATTTATCAGGTGGTAAAACTGCCTGCACTAAATGCCATCTCTCCAAGTAATTTCGGTACTAAGCTCCATAGGTAGTGTGCACAGCATACAAGTACCAAACACGGTAGTCCAAGTCATAATATGGAGTTAGACTATAAAATGAGGTGAGCCAGCAAAGCCAAAAAAACATGGGCTATTAGTACAATCATAACTAAATATGACTCTGAACCAGGCACATAAAGTAAGTAACAGGACCCTAGGACTGACCAGACAACCAAAACGGTATGAAACTGGACATAGCATATGTCCTGTGCCTAATCAAGATTAATATTTATCACAGAAACAAAAATGTGAGCATTAAAAGGAAATGGTTCACAATTTTCATTGAAAAGAAAAATCATAGCAATAGGTGTGTCTTAGCACTCTGTTAGAAAGTATAATCTGGAAAAACGAAACAGTGTTTGATATAAAAAAGGGATAGCGGGTGTATTACGGTGATGTATCTTTCAAAAAGCCAACCGAGTGCTACTGGTTTGAATATTGGTTGCTCACTTGATAGCAGTCTACTTAAAGATAGGGCTACATTAATGCAAGCATATGATTCAAGTCAATAAATGTTTCTCATTCTTTAACTTTGTCTGTTTTCATATTGATTTCAAAGTAACAAACATTTGAAATGAGTTTCATATGATCTCCAATCCACTATGGTTCTAAGGCTGTGGAGATATTTATCCATAACAATGATGGAAAAGAAACCATACAACCAGGAGCCAGCAGAGTCATATTTCTTAATCTCTCCCTTCCTTTCAAACCTGGGATCCTGCTTCTTAAAAGGGGAATTCCACCCAAAAATGAAGTTTGGTTTGGAGAAAAGCAGCTCTCCTCCTGATTAAAATGAGCCAACTCTCAACCAACTTTCTACCTGTAGTGGGAGCAGAGATATACAGTACCAGTCAAAAGTTGACACACCTACTCATAGAAGGTTTTTTTTCCATTATTTTTACTGTTTTCCACATTTTGGAATAGTAAAGACATCAAAACTATGAGATAACACAAATTAAATTATGCAAAGACCAAAAAAGTGTTAAACAAATAAAAAAAAAGTAATATATTTTAGATTCTTCAAAGTAGCCACCCTTTGCCTTGATAACGGCCTTGCACATTCTTGCACAACAGGTATTCCACAGGTAAACAGGTGATGCCATCATGACTCTATATAAAAGGATATCAAAAGACTCCTGATATCTTATTTCCAGGTACTCTTAGAAGCGATACTATAACCTCTGCATTTGAATGGATCTCTATGGGGGGTGGGACTAGATTAAGCTGTAAATTACACGGGAATAGTATGTAACCCATGGTTGGCTAAATGGCTGTAAGTCATCAAGGGTCTGAGGTATCAAATGAGCCTCAAACCATCACTCTGCTGCCAGATATGCAGTAGATATGGATGGATCACTTAAAGGGTTGTTTCTCCTGACAAATTTTCCTATTGAACTCTATGGAAAAATAAGTCAGGAGAAGAAATCCTTCAAGTTATCCATCTATATCTACTGTATTTCTGGCAGCAGAGTGATGGTTTAAGGCTTGTTTGATACGTCAGACCCTTGATGACTTAGAGCCATTTAGCCAACCATGTGTTCCACACTGTTCCAGTGTAATTTAAAGCCAAATCTAGTCTCACCCCCCAATTCCCATAGAGATCCATTCAAATGCAGAGGTTATAGTATTGCTTCTAAGAGTACCTGGAAATAAGATATCAGGAGTCTTTTGATATCCTTTTATATAGAGTCATGATGGCATCACCTGTTTACCTGTGGAATACCTGTTTACCACAGAGGTTGTTTGAGAGAATGGCAATTGGATTCTTTTTTGGTCTTTGCATAATTTAATTTGTGTTATCTCATAGTTATAACCCGGATTACACGCTGCACACGTCACTCTGGGTAACCCGGATCAAGCATACTACGAAGCAAAAAAATTCAGCCCACAGAGTGACTTATACTAGATGCTGGTCGCAGCTAAAAAGGATGTTAATTGTTTATGTTTACCATTCAGCAATAATTTTTAAACTAGAATTCTGACCATGTTTTTTTGTTTCCAAAATTAATTTTAAAGATTACTTAATTTTTGCTGCAACTGAGACGAAATGCACTTACTCACATACTCAATGGGAACAAATTTGTTCTAATGTGGCAGGTGAATGGTTTACACAGTGTTATGGCATTCACCATTCACATGTGTTTTATGCATCGTACAAAACTACAAATCCTGTTTTACAGATCTTAAAATACAAATTCCAAACTACAAATCTCAGTAAAAAAAAAAAAAAAAAGCTGTGGACACACAAAATACTAATAATTTTGGCACAGTTTTCCTGTGTACAAAAGGGAAAAATCCATACATATATGCACCAATCAAAATTACTCTGGAGAGAGACATACAGCCAATCAGGGGAAGAGTAGCTCACAAGAGTAGCTCACAGGCAACTTGATGCTAATTGAAGAATTGAAGACACGCAAGATATCTAAAGAAATGCATTCATGCCAAATATAGATGATCAAACTTAAAACATCTTTGATTAGTCGCTTGCAATAAAGATAACATTTTTATGGATAATTATTGGTTACCACCTTGATGTAAGCTAGCTATGGTTTGATTTCTATAAATGGCAGACTAACAAGCATTCATACGACTCTGTAAATTGTGTGAATGTTCTCATACATTGTTAGTCTGACTGGCTCGTGATAAAGGACCTTTTCTTTGGCGTACTACTCCAATTATGACCACCTAAGCTATGGGTATATATAATATATAATAATGAACACATTGTCTCCCCTGTCGCCGCTTCCCAGCGACCACCAGTCTCTGCTCATCTCCCTGTCTCTATCTGGTTCCTCCGCTGTCTCTGCTGCCACTCCTGCTCCTATTTCTGCTGTGCATTCCTGAGGACTGCTCTGCTGTGACAAGACCAAAGACGGGTTGATCTTGTTCACCATGCACCACTGCCTTTTTCTAAAATTATTTTATTTAACCTTTATTTAACCGAGCAGGTCACTTGTGAACAAAATCTTATCTACAAGGACGGCCTGGTAAGAGGTGATTAGCCTCTTGAGGGGAAAGGGAGGGGATAAAAATGTTAAAAACAGACAGAACATCCAACAAAGATGGACAGACCAGACAATAACAGTGACATAGAGCAAAGGCAAAAACAAGACCGACAAGGTAGCAAGTGTAACAGGGACAAGCAGGAGGCAAACATGATGCAATGCAAAGGCATAAGACAATACATAACGGCAAGCATATGGATATATATATATTTTTTTTAAAACGCATGCAAGACAGTAAATTCTTACGGGACAGGGCATAAGCACAATTAAGACGAGTACTGGGGCAGACAAGAGACAAATATCAAGAAATGGGTATTATTGTGAGGATGGAGAGCAGTTGCAGGTGTCTGTGAGCATTCTTAAATGAATGTATCATGAAATAATGAAAATTTTAATTATTTTTGAATAATTTTAATTCAAAAGTTAAACTCTAGGCCTAACTCTTTAAAATAGACATTTTAAACTTTTAATTTCAAAATGAACATGGTGTCAACATGAAATCTTCTAAAGATCCTATGGAAAAGTGTGCTCTCCTTACAGTCTTAAAGGTTCCAATGACTGCATATTACAGCAAATTATTTGCTTAAATTATTATTATCATTTAATATATACAGTCAAGCCGGAAAGTCTGCACACCCCTTTCACCTTCTCCACATTTTATTACATTACAGACTTATACTACAATAGATTGAGTTCATTTTTTGCCTCAAACATCTACACACAATAGCCAATAATGACGTAGTGAAAACAGGTTTTTAGAAAATATGCAATTTAATTTTACTGACAAAAATAGGTTATTTAGGGGTTACATATCTGTACACACCCTTAGCCTAATACTTGGTTGCTGCACCTTTGGCAGCGATTACAGCTTCAAGGCGTCTTGGGAAAGAAGCTACGAGCTTGGCACACTTGTTTCTGGACATTTTTGCCCATTCCTCTTGGCATATCCTTGCAAGCTCTGTCAGGTTGGATGGGGAGCGTCGGTACACAGCCATTTTCAGCTCTTTCCACAGATGTTCAATTGGATTCAGGTCTGGGCTCTGGCTGGGCCACTCAAGGACATGCACAGACTTTCTCCGAAGCCACTCCTTTGTTCTCTTGGCTTTGTGCTTCGGGTTGTGGTCATGTTGGAAGGTAGACCTTCGCCTCAGTCTGAGGTCCAGAGCACTCTGAAGCAGGTTTTCTTCAAGGATCTCGGTGTACTTAGCTGCATTCATCTTTCCCTCTATCAGGACTAGTCGCCCCGTTCCCGCTGCTGAAAAACATCCCCACATCATGATGCTGCCACCGCCATGCTTCACTGTAGGGATGGTATTAGCCAGGTGATGAGCGGTGCCTGGTTTCCTCCAGACGTGACGCTTGGTATTCAGGCCAAAAAGTTCAATTTTGGTTTCATCAGACCAGAGAATCTTGATTCTCATGGTTTGAGAGTCCTCTAGGTGCCTTTTGGCAAACTCCAAGCGGGCTGTGATGTGCCTTTTACTAAGGAGGGGCTTCCGTCTGGCCACTCTACCATAAAGGCCTGATTGGTGGAGTGCTGCCTGGATGGTTGATCTTCTGAAAGGTTCTCCCATCTCCACAAGGATACGCTGGAGCTCAGTCAGAGTGACCCTCGGGTTCCTGCTCACCTCCCTGGCCAAGGCCCGTCTTCCCCGATTGCTCAGTTTGGCCGGGCAGCCAGGTCTAGGAAGATTCTTGGTGGTTCCAAACTTCTTCCATTTACGAATGATGGTGGCCACTGTGCTCTTTGGGACATGTAAAGCTGCAGAGATTTTTCCGTACCCTTCTCCAGATCTATGCCTTGACACAATCCTGTTTCTGAGGTCTGCAGATAATTCCTTTGACTCCATGGCTTGGAGTTTGCTCTGACATGCACTGTCAACTGTGGGACCTTATATAGGCAGGTGTTGGCAATCCCCAATCATGTCCAATCAATTGAATTTATCACAGGTGGACTATCAGTGGAAACAAAATGCACCTCAGCTCACTTTTGGGTGTCATATCAAAGGCACCCAATGTGTGCACACTTGTGTACATATGACATTTTACATTTAGATTTTTAATAAATTAGCACAAATGTCTAAAAACCTGTTTTCACTTTGTCATTATGGGCTATTTGTGTAGAATTTTGAGAGAAAAAATGAACTCAATCTATTGTAGAATATGTCTGTAATGTAATAAAACGTGGAGAAGGTGAAAGGGGTGTGCAGACTGTCCGGCTTGACTGTACATGAATTTATGAATTTATGGTGTGCATGAGAGATACACTTTTTATTTGATGACTTTAGAATTTATTTCCCTTTCCATACAGTATTTGCTCAGCAAGTAGAGATTTTCGCTTTGGCAGGCAGTCAGCCATTGAACGTTAGTTTAGGCTACCGTTTTCCTCAGACAGTGAACGTCTCCTGGCTGATAGCACCAACTTGTAGATACTGGTAGACCTCTCCACTT
Organism: Synaphobranchus kaupii; assembly: GCA_029718625.1. Taxonomy (NCBI): domain Eukaryota; kingdom Metazoa; phylum Chordata; class Actinopteri; order Anguilliformes; family Synaphobranchidae; genus Synaphobranchus; species Synaphobranchus kaupii. The sequence goes on along the minus strand of CM056388.1, from coordinate 33,786,815 downwards.
CAGCAGAGTTTGTAACACTGTCCTTGTACCTCCTTGCCAACTTGGACAACACAGGCAGTCGCTCCATCATACTGTCCCAAAAGAGGTCTGTGTCAATCACACCAGAGACTGATGACTTCACTGCATCCGGACCAAGCTTGGTGAAGTACAAGTGCACCTCTTCCTGTGGTACATCTTCAAACCAGGAATGTGAGAAAAATTGTCCTCACCAAACAAGACAATGCATGAGAGATTAAAGATCATGCACTCTTTGAGAAATGCAATTGCTGGCTGTGCATAACTCATGTGTTTGTGCAACTTGTCCTCTGCAAACTGGTAAGCTTCTTCAAATACAGCCAGAGTTTCTATCTTCTTACTGTATGCAAGACCTGCAAAACTTTCAAAGAACTGTGCTTAGTATTCTAGCTTCAGTTCTTTGTTGGCAGCAAATGTAATTTGCAGGTCTTCAGGTAATCATACACTTTCATTGTGACTGTCCTAATACTTTCAAATAGGGTGTAGTAGCACCTTTGACTTCTCAGTGAGAATGTAGAGATGAAGTTGCAGTGTTTGGCACTGCACCTCATCTTGTGTAATCTTGTGCAGATTTTCTAGTGAATTTGGGGTTGCATGTTTGCAGATCTCAATTTCCTCTTCAAAAAAGGATTTGTAAAAAGTGAAGTGTTCAGCATGATATGCTGCTGCCATGTACCAAGAGTTCCACCTTGTGCTACAGGGGTTGGGAGTTGCAAGCTGTATGGGCTCCATGGTTGTTTTGGTTTCAAAATGCCGGAAAAAAGACATTCTCGCGAGTGCAGGTCTATCACGAGAAATCACGTTCATGCGAGAGAACGGCATCCGTCTGCGTGAATTCTCTGTCGTTTAGATTTGTGCTCCTCAAAAACAACCGTCATTATGTATGTGCGACACAAGAGACTGAAAATCAGCATATGACTGTCATTTTCCACAATAAATCTCACAATTGTGCAAAATCATAAGCTCTATATAGAGATACAAAAATTTACTGTTCCCTTGCAGAGATTTCAAACTTGCAACAATGACAAAAGCGCTGATTAGAAACATAGTTATTTGCTTTTTGGGTCAATGCTGTCTTGAATTGTTCACTATTTTGGAGTCTCTGTGTTTGACAAATGCTACTTATGCTGCTCGGTCCCCGGGACTCGCTGCTCGTAGCAATATTTTAGATAGGAATTATGAAAATAAATTAAATTAAGGCGAGATAATAAATGGTACAAAGATCTTTTTTTATTTAAAATTTATTTTCAGATTTTTCCCTTTTTCTCCAAATTTGGTAGCCTATTTAATTTCCCCCGTGTAGCAACCACTAGAATCGCCGCTACAACCCTATCAGCCGGTAGTAGGAAAGAGGGAGCCACATTAGTGGTGTGTCGTACATGAACGATTCTTCCTTTTGAACGAATCCGTTTGGTGAACGAAAGGAACTGACTCACCACCGTGTCCGGATTCGTTCCTTTGGTTCTTCTCTCAATTGCGAGCTTCCCATTCGCTGAAATTGCAGCTACTCCTATTTAACAAGCCATTAGCCAATGGCAGCATTGATCCGCTTGAGCAGGGCATGCTCTCCGAGCCCCTCCCGTCTGTATGTGACCGAGAGCGGTGGAAGGTTACGTGAACGAGAGGAATGAATCCGTGAAGGAATCATGCATGCTGTCGTGACGTTCACTGGGTCCAGATTCTCCCGAGTTTGGCACAATAATACGCAGTCACTGCAGCTCCGAGCGTCATTTCCCTAATCTTCGTATTGCACTGAACACTTGCCTGAGTATAATTAAAAGCATTTAGCTTTCTAAATATCTGCATATCTGGCAGCAGAGTGATGGTTTGAGGCTTGTTTGATACCTCAGTCCCTTGATGACTTACATCCATTTTACCAATCATGTATTCCATACTGTTCCTGCATAATTTACAGCTAAATCTAGTCCCACCCCCCAATTCCCATAGAGATGTTATAGTATCACTTGTAAGAGTACCAAAAAATAAGATATCAAGAGTCTTTTGATGTTGTTGGGTCACAGACATCAGAAAGTCATGGCATGCAAAGGATATGCAACCAAATATAAAAAACTTAAAGGCACAGTCAACTTAGTGTATGTAAACTTCTGACCCACTGGAATTGTGATATAGTGAATTAAAAGTGAAATAATCTGTCTGTAAACAATTGTTGGAAAAATTACTTGTGTCATGCACAAAGTAAATGTCCTAACTGACTTGCCAACACTATAGTTTGCTAACATGAAATCTGTGGAGTGGTTAAAAATGAGTTTTAATAACTTCAACCTAAGGGTATGTAAACTTCCAACTTCAACTGTATAAATAACATGATATAGCCTAACATCTAGAAGATAGCCTGCACATTTATAAGAAATTGTCCCACACTGATAAATATTAGGCTATGCTCCGTTTAAAAAAAATAAAATAGCCTATAAATTAAAACCTTTAGTCGCTAACTGGCGATTTAGTAACTCGCACCAGGCCACCTATTTACGAACTAACTTGCCTAATTGCAGGAAAACAAACCCGATGTATTTATTTCAAAATTTAGGCTAAATATTTCGAAAAGATCTGTGAATAACATAATAACAGTGGATGCTAGGCTATTGTAGGAATTCACCTACAAAGGACAGTAGTGATTAATTTCTGGGCAGTTTTTCAATTTCAAGTTGGGTTCTGCCTTCAGTCCGGGGAGTCCCCTCACTGCATGTGCACGCATCTCGTTCTCGTTCGCGAACAAGAGGAATCAGTGAATGAGAATGAGAACGGTGAACGAGAGTCTGAATTACATCAGTGAATGAATCCTGGAACTAATCCTTTTAGTGAACGGAGTCAAAAGAACCGGGTCCCTGAAAGGAACCGTAATGCCCACCACTACGCCACATCCTCATCAGGTCTCGACTCCTCAAGCTCCTGACCATGATTCCAACTCGCCCAGGGCTGTCTTATGCGCGATGGTTCTCTCCGAGTCCCTCCCCACACCCGCCCATTGCCACTCCCTCAAGGCACTGGCCATACTCGGATCAGGCAGGACCGGTGATCGAACCCCCGATCATCAGGGCGCAACTGCTTCTACCGCTACACCACCGTGGTGGCCACCAAGGTCTTTTTTACTTTGTCATTATTGGTGTTTGTGTAACAGTGATATCTGGAGTTATAACGCTTCAAACAGAATCGTACAAAACAGGTGAAAATTGGCAAAATTAAGCCTCTGCTACGCTCTGCTAAGGGGTTAAAACTGTAGCATATGTTGTATTTTTATAATTAAATTAAATGATGTAATGTAAAATCCCAGATTTAAGTTCTGTTAACTTATTTAAAAGGATATTTTCCCACTGAGATCTTGGAAGATCTAGAATGTTCTGGATCTTTAGCACAGATGTCAGGGCCAGCTGTAGGCATAGGCAATATCATCGGCACCCACCCACCTGGTCCGCAATGGCTATTGCCACCCCCCCCGAAATCTCTCTCCGTGCCTCGTCTCCAACTGTTTGCTGCTGCAGCATCTTTGCTATCGATTCAACACGATGAATCCTTGCAGGCAATCATTTTTTTTGGTCTGTTGCACAGTAAATTCCAAGGTTAGGGTTTAGCCTCACTGTTAGCTGTTCACTTGCATATTCGGTTGGACACATCACTCTGTATATCATTACTTTTTCTTCTGGTAACTAGCTATACATACAGTAGCCTATGTCAGGTGCTTGCTAATTATGCTTCAGGAACCTTATTTAATATTAAATATTTTCATTCCCTTGAGGTGTAATGTTACACTCACATATAAAGTTTGTTATAAATGTACGTAAATAAATGCATAAATGTTGAATAGTGTTTAATCCATTTAAATCGTGCAAACACTAGTTGGATTATTGCTGCAAGACACTGATTGCCTTGGTTTTTGCTATGATTTTCCAGTGGATTTCACCAAAGTAGAGTGGATATATCACTAAAAAAGGGCAGATCCCAAAACACGCGGCAGCGCTCTAAAGCAGTCTAACTAAAACGAAGTTCTTACTGCAGTGAGAAGCTCATTGAACTACTGGAGGCCAGAACAGATATGAGATGTGACCTGGAAGTGCAGGCATGGTGTGTGTGTGGGGGGGGGGGGGGGGGGTTGGGGGGGTCCAGCAGTAGCAGCGGTAGCGGAAGGTTCTGGTAGATGTGTAGGGTCTGATGATCAATTGAAGATATAACTGCGGTGTCCCTTTAGCTGACCGAAAGGCTAGCACCAAGGTTTTGAATTTGATGCCAGCTGATATAGATAGCCAGAGAAGGGAGATGAAATAGGGAGTGACATGGCTGAGTCTGTGGAGATTGCAGAGGGAGGCCGGCAAGGAGGGAGTTAAGGCCCAACAACCTCGTTGCTGGCCTCCCTGCCTCCGCCATCAGACCTCTGAAGCTCATCCAAAATGCTGCTGCTCTTCATAGTCGCCAAAAAAAAGTATGCACGGACCTAAATGACATCATAGGAGACCCAAAACGGCCGTCCGCGCAGTTTGTCCGGTCTCAGGAGGATAAAGGAGGACAGACTGAAGGGGCAATGTTCAGTGAAGAGGAGGAATGTTCATTCCAAGATTATTTTGACATCCTGTGGGTTTACCAGCTGGAGCCATGATGAGTGAATCAAAAGGACAGCCAGCATCTTTTAGCGAGGCGGAAACTTGCTCTTTGAAAGATGAACCTGGTGCTGCTAGTCTGCTTAATAGCCCAGTGGTGAGCGTGCAGGCTCTGCAGCTAGACTCCACACTAAGAACCGACAGCAGGGCAGTTTTTCCTCATGCAGACACAGCTAAATTACCATTTGACGATGTCTGCTGTATATTACAACATAAAAATGTATAATGATGGCAACTTGTATAAATATTCCAAGGCCCGAACGACGACACAGAACGATGTACGCATAATGATGTGTAGGATAAATATGGCAACTGTACGCTATTAATTCACACTAAGTTCCTCATCTTTTGTCATATTGATCATCAACTTAAAATGACTGTGAAAACCTTTATCCTCCTGAGACCCAGCATTAAAAAAAAAAAGTGTGCTCTTTTTTTATGGCATAATGCAAGTGTGTTGGATGACAAAAACATGTTGCAATGAAAATATTTTCACAAATATTATTTATTTTATTTGAATTTCACTTGTAGGGCACACACACTCCAATTAGTCTCCAATTAGTCTAACCTGCATGTCTTTGGACTGTGGGAGGAAACCGGAGTCAGTTTCACATGCATAAGAGGAGTCGATGCTGGTGTAGGGCCCTCCAAATTGACAGATAATATTTCAATCCTGCAGGCCGACAACTGTGATGAGGCATTCCACGGTTGGCATGAGAAAATGGAAAAAAAATGTAATCTTATGTGGGAAATAGCCAGAATGTAACCTGTTAAATCCTTAGCAATAATTATTTAATTTTTTTACTGCTGTTGTCAGTGAGACAGAAGGGAGGAAGTCTTTGTAAAAAAACGTCTGAATACGTCTAAATGATGCTACAAGGACAGAAATATCATGAAAGCATTTGGAAGTAATTTCTTATATTTTATTTATATATCAAAAATTTCCACTGCTGATGGCAAGGTGATGAAACATGATTTCCAAAGCTTTTACCCCAGTCCATAAGCGGTATCTGTGAAAGGCAGTAGTGGCTATTGCTAGCCAGCTACATCAACTACTGCCTGTAGGGAGTCGTGTGCCCGCTTCCTTGGATATTTAATTAAAATGCACTTTAGGCAAAGATTGTTCCACAATCACATAAAATGCAGCATTATACTAATCAAAGTGAAGCAGAAAGGGACGTTGCTATAGTTTTCTGCAAGAAGCAGGAGGAGGCTAAAAGATGAGCATGTGCAGAATTGTCTGTTTGTGAATAGTTTTACATTGAGAACAAAGAATAAGCCAAGCTCTGTGCTATTCCTGAAAAAGGGAGCGATCTTTAATTAAGATTAAACAAAGAGCAAGCGTCTAAACCGGAGGTAGACTAGTAGGGGTAGATCACAAGATAACCAAAGAGTAAGAAAAAAGTACAATGAATGCAATGAAGTACGGGCAGTAACAAAAGCTTTGTACACTGACAACTCATGTGCACATAAAATAATCTCAATGTGTGAGGTGAATGAAAAACAATATAGCACAGAGTCACATCCAGCCAGTTTACTAAAGAAATGACTGGGAAATTATTAGCTTGAAAAAAGGACATTAATTTCCCTTTTTTGGAAATAAAATGGCAAAAAGGTAGAACATGCCAGTCCTGTGACATTACAATTCTTGGAGACAGGTACCTCTAGGTAGAATGCTTATACCAATTCTTCATTTTTCTTTTTTTAAGTAAGCCTTCTATTTAAGTGAGAGGTCTACATCTTGAAAATTATTTTCAGAATCCAGTGCACACACATAAATATTAAATTCAATTGATTTCATTTTAATTATAAAATGACATTGATATTGAAGTCAAGTCAAAATATAAAGCATCATTGTCTTTTTCAGCGCTGTGCTGTGGTGTGATTGGGGGTGTTGACAAAGCTCTGACCAGCCAATGCTTACATGATAAAGCTCGGATCAGCCTAGTTATCATGACAACGCTCAAATCAGCCTAGTTATCATGACAACGCTCAAATCAGCCTAGTTATCATGACAACGCTCGGATCAGCCTAGTTATCATGACAACGCTCGGATCAGCCTAGTTATCATGACAACGCTCAAATCAGCCTAGTTAAAATGACAACGCTCGGATCAGCCTAGTTATCATGACAACGCTCGGATCAGCCTAGTTATCATGACAATGCTCGGATCAGCCTAGTTATCATGACAATGCTCGGATCAGCCTAGTTATCATGACAATGCTCGGATCAGCTTAGTTATCATGACAACGCTCAGATAAGCCTAAATTAGCATGACAAAGCTCTGATCAGCCTAAATCAGTGTGACACAGCTCTCTTATCAACCTAAATCGCAATGGAACAGCATCAAGCACACAGAGACTGGGATCTTGGTTACTGATGAGCAGCTGTGTGTGAACACTGGTACCAGTAGCAGAGCAGGTTCAGCAGACCTCCTCCAGTACAGCATACATCATCGTCAAGGCAAGAATCTGCCTCTTGACTTGAATTATAAAGCAATCAAACAGCCTTATAATTACTCAGATTAAAAAGCCATGAACGGTACATATTTGCACAGAGTTAATTAGTGGTATGAATATTCCAATCATAATCCTGTGCGAAATGTTTCCCTTCAACATTACAAAGGCAAATTCCTTTAATACAGTTAATGCTAATAATTATCATGCTTTCAGTATCTTCTTGACAGACAGGAGCAAGCTTCAATTAAAAGAAAAAGGGTCAGATTATTAGAAACACACTGCCTATATATAATCCTAATAAATCAATAAATCCATGCAGTTGGAACAAGTCATATACTTTTAGTATTGAATGAATGAAGCAAACAGTCCAAAAAACAGATTTCTTTTCCTGAGACAAATGACGTGAAGTGTGTGACTACTCTTGACACCAATAGTCATTGGTTTGACCTTAGCTTCTTTCTGTAAAACTGTTATACATCAAACAGAAAACAGTCACCTAAAAGCATTAGATTTAATCTTTTACAAGCCTTAGGTTCTCTCATACCTTTGTAGCACCCAGACACGCTAATTGTAGTATTTCAAGACCCCCATCCTTCAGGTTTTAGACAAAACATTCAATTAGTGAGTGATCTGAACAAGGCGCAGCAGGTGAGTCGATTAGCTCTCGCTCTAATGACATTTTATAACAATGAAGAAATATTATGAATAAACCCAGCAGAGCCTGTCAACCCTATGTGCAGGAATGGCCCGATGGTCTAATTCAGCACTGTTCACTCCCACTGTTAATCACCACCCAGATCGACCCTTTCTTCCACTTCCTTCTATAGTTTCCCAAAACCCATCTGTAACATGTTCCCCCAGTTGACTCACAGCACCAAGGTGGACAAGGCATGTCAAGCAAACAGCTTTAACACTTATTTCATAATAACTTACTACTATTATTATTAGCCTGACTTTTCCTGTATTTCTTCCTGCATGTGCTGTACATGTCTGCCAAGCCCGCATTAATAAAAATACAAAGATAATTTTTTACCTCGAAACAGGAACGCTTTGCTGCTGTTGTGGAGACCTGCCACTTGCGTAATTCCAAAAGTTGCATTTGCCAAGTCCAGTTCATTGATGACATCAATTTGTAAATCGGGGTCTATCCCAAATCCTACAACTAAAGAAGAAGAAAAAACTGGTATGCACATGCAACAGTGTTGTACAGGTAACACGTATTCAGTGGTGTTCTGCTTTTTTTAAATACAAAAAAAATCAACAGGCCTAAATAGCAACATTTTCTCCTCCACCGCTATGAGAGTGCGTTCTTTCCCGTACGCAACACACGCAAATGCATTAACAGAGCAGTCCCCACGTACTTTCTAGAAAGTCAACGGCATCTAATGGAGACCTAGCCTGGCTTTCTATACACCAGATAGTGTGTTATAGTACTCTTCGCAGTCCATAGCTCAATCTGATGCAATTAACTTCCAGATAAAAATTCAAATAAAGCGTTAAAATGTTTTGCTAAATATTTCTTGCAGCTGACCATTGGTCAATCCACGTCGCTGGCAAGTTCAGGCATTCGCCTCGTTAATGCTGTTATTGGTTAGTAGCCTACGCCATACAGCTTGACTTCCAACATCTGCAAGGACTCAAATGGGCTTACTGCGGGCGCATATCCAAAGATGTGTCTTGAAAACGGACAGGTAATGTCATCGTTATTAGGCAACAATAGTAAGCAGACATGTTTTAACTTTAATTTATAAAGTAAAGGCTTTTCTTCGAAGATATTGGCATACCAATTAAGTTTCGAAAATACTGCGAGAAAATATCAGTTAAAATGCAGCCAACAAATAGAGATGCTCAAAAGACAATTTTACTTTATTGAAAAACCAGCTGAACAAAAGGTGCGTAACGCAAGCGAGACTGCAGTATATAATACTCACCTGCACAATATAACGAATCTCTAGTAATCATTTGCTTATTGCTTTATCATACATAACGTTGTCACGCGATTTATTTAACAGCATAACACCTACCTGGTTTCGTAATGAGTAGAAGTAGTAAAACTTTAACAAAAACATCCATTTCATACGGTAAATGTAACTGTACAGATTCCTCAAAAGACCAATGGTCGTGAGCTTTGCAGAAGTCCAAACTTGCACGGCACCGATTCTGTCTTGAAAACTGAGTGACTGAGCGCAGCACACCGGTGTAGATGTAGCCTGTTGGAACGTTCCACGTCTCGGAAATATAGGATCCGTCACTCCTCTTGCGACTGAGAAATATGCTTCTAATGAATCATTTAAATGTTTCTTCACTGAAAAAATGAGCTATTTCTGATTGGACGCTGGTCTTTTTTTCAGGCAATTGTGGGAGATATTTCTTGCAAATCTCCTGCACTGCGCGGAGAATTCTTCCCCTGCACCCGAATGAGACAACTCCCCGTTCCAGAGGTAGGGAAAGGTTTTCCAGTCGTCTGAGGAAAGGACACACCTTGTTGGCCCGGTTATGATTGTTCTAATGATCGTAATTATCATTTGTGTCACTATCACAGTCGCATCTCATATATTTAAAACAAGAAATTGTAAACTATTTAGATAATTGCACACGTCACCATTCTGTATTCTGTTTAAAGAGAAGTCCTATTAAATAGCAGAGGCCAACTTCAGAGTGGAATTAATAGCCTATATTCACGATACTCAGCATTGTGTAAACTGCAAGCTACATGCTGGCTTGCTTTTCCTTCAGTCCTCCCATTCCCTCTTTATATTATCGTTTCTGATTACTTTCTTATTTCCAACAGCACCCCCATTTACAAGCCAGGCTTTTAATGCCTTTTTATAACTCCAGATCATAGTGAGATGTTCCTGTAAGATTGTAGTCATGCCACTCTCCTTCCAGTTGTGTACACTACCATGTTCTCTGAATTGCTTTTATCATAAGAACACCTAGAACAGACAGTAAGATTGATAATAATGACTGAAGTTACACAATACAGTGTAAAAACACTTATACTGTCAGAATGTAGGAAAACATTCTGTACAGTGCATATAAGCTGTCAAAGTAATGCCTTCCACATAAACATTTTAGGCCCACCGGTATGGGATTCAAAATATATATTTTTACCAATATACAGTATGTAAAATCTACTTCTTGACAAATCAGTAAAAACATATTGTGGCCTTGTGTACAGCTCACAATGATTGCATTCTGAATAAGTAATAATGAACTTAAAAACCAGTGATAGCCTTGTGGAGACAAATGAGTGAGAATTAGCAGGAGCACAGCTTACATGTATGCTTTGTAACATAAGCACATCTATAAATGCAATAAGCAAGCTATGTAAATTACCCAGCTGAGCCTCGTTATTAATAATATTTATCATCAGAAAACCAGACTATGCTGGGATAAAACCTTTGGGACAGAGGGTAAAAAGTATTTGAACTTGAAACAGTACCAATTACACAGGTGCTGCTGTCCCATCAGAACTCGTTGTATAATTACAAACCCCAATTCCAAAAAAGTTGGGACAGTATGTAAAAAGCACATAAAAGCAATTGAAAACAGGACAAAGAAAAGATATTTAATGTTTTACCTTATCGACTTTATTGATTTTTTATAAATATACGCTAATTCCAAATTTGATGCCTGCAACACGTTCCAAAAAAGTTGGGACAGGGGCAAAAAGGAACCCATGGTTGGTTAAATGGCTGTAAGTCATCAAGGGTCTGCGGTATCAAACGGTATCAAACATGCCTCGAACCATCATTCTGCTGCCAGATATGCAATAGATATTGATGGATCACTTGAAGGGTTGTTTCTCCTGACTTATTTTTCCATAGAGTTCAATAGGAAAATGAATCAGGAGAAACAACCCTTAAAGTGATCCATCCATATCTACTGCATATCTGGTCAACTGGGTTGCAATAGCATGGTGGGTTCCATGCTATTCCTGTGTAATTTACAGCTTAATCTTGTTCCAACCCCCCAATTCCCATAGAGATCCATTCAAATGCAGAGAGGTTATAGTATCGCTTGTAAGAGGACCTGAAAATAAGATATCAAGAGTCTTGTGATATCCTTTTATACCCAGTCATGATAGCATCACCTGTTTACCTGTGGAATGTTACAAACAGTCTTTCTTCCCAGTCTTTTTCTTTGTATGGTTTTAAATTAAATGTATGTAAAAGATAATTTACAAATAACTGCTTTTATGTGAATTTTACATACTCTGTTCCAACTTTTTTGGAATTGGGGTTTGTACATCACACTTCTAGCACGCCTGTGGTGTACTTACCTCACAGTTCCATCATAAGGTCTGAAATAATCCCAGCAACATTTTCAGTTGAATTATGGCCATACCTTCGTCAAGACTTGCTGTGTCAGAAGTTTGTATCAAGAAGAAGGCTTAGAGTCAAAAGTTTTTGTGAAATCTTTGACAGGCAGAGCAAATGGATTAGAGCTCTATTCTAACTGTGGGATTTCCAACCAGCAGGAAAGCAATAGCAGAACCAATCAACAAGGTTGGGCACGTTTAGGTTTATTAATAAGTAAATAAACTGAATCACTGCTGCAATTGCTCTCCCTCCCCCCTTCTCCATCTGTCTGTCAAAGCAGTTTGAAAGGCAACCACTTAAGTAACTCATGCTGCCATAATATGTAATTATGTGTGTGTGTGTGTGTGTGTGTGTGTGTGTGTGTGCATATGTAGTGACACAATTTTTGGATTTGAAATGGAACAGTGACTATGAGGTTAAAGGTGTGAACTGTGTAGCAATTGTAGCCCTTTGCTACAGTAGCCCTTGTAGCACCCAACCCCCCCCCCCCCCCCTTTTAGGGGACAAAAAGTAATTGGACAAATTAACATAAATTTCACACAAAAAACAATTTCACTAAAAAAACAAGGCAGGACGTCTGGAAACAAGCTGGAAACAAGGGAACCAGGAGGCGCAGTTCTAGTGCGGTAAGCTTCAAAACTCACATTAAAACTTGGCGCATAAGACCCGCCGGCGGGACCTTTTTTGCTCAACTGAGACATTCGTTGCTACTGCAGCCGAACTATTATTGGAAATCACAAACTCTGTGTTTTAAATTTATTGGTAGACGGTTCGTGACGATTTCTGCCGAATACGTAGTTTCTAAGTGCCACTATTTCCCTGTAGCAAGTCCATTTATCAAGCAACCCCCCACCTAGTCTATACCTACCTATGCATGACATAGTGGACAATAGCGTCTATGTTTGAGTTCATAAATATATTTATTCATCATATAAAATTAGAATAACGTCATAGCAACGAGATAAACCCAACAATAGCCTGATCGTATGCCAGAAAAGCCGTGAAAAGCCCTGTTCACTCAAATGCAAAATAAACTGTGAAAGTACTATCTCATTCTACCATGTATTCTACTAGCAATATATGCTACTAAATATGAAATAAATATACAATCCTACCATTGGGTTTACACATCGAGATGTTCCTTTCAAAATTCAGTTGTCATTTATTGTCTGGTACAATCGGTTTGAGAAATATACAACACTTTATACCGCTATTGTTACGATCCTGATACGGGACGAACCCAAGTGCAACGACCAGGAGACAGATTCAAGAAAATTGAATTTTATTTAAGCGTTGGGGTAGTCCCAAAGCTGTACAGGAAAGGAAAACAGGTTAATTAACAAACATAAGTAGAGTCCCTTACGGACTGCTCCAAACCGGAGCTGGGCTTGAAAGTCAAGGTAGGTTCCAAGCCGGAACCAAAAGGGTGCAGGACTAGGAGTCCAAGCCGGACTGGGTGCGGAAGTGCCCTACAGTTCCAAGCCGGAACTGGGTAGGGAAGGTGGAGTAGCGGCACCGGGTCAGGACTGGAACTGGACCGGGAGGTCCACACAGGAAAACGGAAGACGGCACGGAACTTGTTCCAAGCCGGAACTGGACTTGAACGGAGGTGTATAAAACACCGGCACTGGACAGGAACAGGACTGGAACTGGACTGGAACTGGACTGGAACTGGACCGGGAGGTCCACTCAGGAAAACGGAAGGCGGCAAGGAACTTGTTCCAAGCCGGAACTGGACTTGAACGGAGGTGTATAAAACACCGGAACTGGACTGGAACTGGACTGGAACTGGACCGGGAGGTCCACTCAGGAAAACGGAAGGCGGCACGGAACTTGTTCCAAGCCGGAACTGGACTTGAACGGAGGTGTATGAAACACCGGAACTGGACTGGAACTGGACTGGAACTGGACTGGAACTGGACCGGGAGGTCCACTCAGGGAAACGGAAGCCGGCACGGAATTATTCCAAGCCGGAACTGGACTTTGACGGAGGTGTACGAAACACCGGTACAGGACAAGACCAGGGCTGGAGCTGGACTGGAACTGGATAGGTAGCTTGAATAATCGGGTAGAAAGCAGAGGTTAATAGCAGGGTACTGAGACAGGACTGTAGCTGAAGAAAGCTCCGCCGCTTTGGAAGGTGCGGCGTGGCTCGGGCAATTCTTGCTGAAGCCGGCTAACATTCAGGGATCCTGGAACCGTAACTCAAGTACGGAAGGTACGTAACATAGGGAGGACAAGACACAGCTACAGGGAGGCTGGAACCGCGGCGTCTGGAGGTTGAAGGGAGACAGGTAAGTAGCATGCAACAGAGAATGATTCGGAGGGATAGCTACCAGACTGGAAACCAGGTAAACAGGTACAAGACAGCAAGCTGACGAATACAGGACCAGAAGCGTGACATGACGTAAACACGGTTGGTTGGTTAACGAACTGGCGCCGACTAGCAGCCAGCCAGGGGTTTAAATGGTGCAGGAAATGAAGGAGAAACGAGAAACAGGTGTGATGTTTAATCGGGAGTGATTGCCGAAGCACAGCAGTGAGGAATGTGAGTAACGAGAGGGGAGAGTGATAGGCGGAAGCTAAAGTGGAAAATGAGCCGAAATAAACCCGAGAGAAACGCCCAGTCCACAGCCAGGGGGAAAACATGGACATGGGATCCAACATGACACGGAAGGAAACAAGGAAAACATGGAAAACGGACAGGAGGGGAACGGAACGTTACAGTACCCCCCCCCTCAATGTACGCCACCTGGCATACCCGGAGGCCTGGTCTTGTCAGGGAACAGCTCGTGGAAGTCTTGGATGAGTGAATGGTCCAAGATAAGGCTCTTGTGGAGCCACGACCTCTCCTCAGGACCGTACCCCTCCCAGTCGACGAGGTATTGGAAACCCCGGCCCTTGCGGCGGATATCGATCACACGGTTCACCGTGTAGGCCGGGGCGTTGTCGATAACTCGGACGGGAGGTGGAGGGATGGTGGGGGTACTGAGGGGGCTGGAGGAGACAGGCTTGACTTGGGACACATGAAAAACAGGGTAAATCTTGAGGGAGGCGGGGAGGGAAAGTTTAACTGAAACAGGGTTAACAAGACAAATGATAGGGAAGGGACCAATAAAGCGGGGCTGGAGTTTTCTGGATGAGGAGGGAAGGGAGATATTAGCGGTGGAGAGCCAGACCTGCTGACCGGCCCTATACCGTGGGGCTGCGGTCCTGTGAAGGTCGAATGCTCGCTGGGCATCGGAATTCCAACAGTAAGGCAGGGCAACGGAAGTGAGTTTAGTAAGGGGAGCAGCAATGGTACTGTAATTACGAATAAAGCGGCGATAGAAATTAGCAAACCCAAGGAACTGCTGAAGGTGCTTGCGAGAGGTGGGTTGGGGCCATTCTGTCACCGCCTTGATCTTAACAGGGTCCGCCCGGATACTGCCCTCCTCGATGATGAAGCCGAGGAACGGGACAGTAGACACATGGAAGGAACATTTCTCCGCCTTGACAAAAAGTTGATTCTCCAGCAGCCGCTGGAGAACCTCTCGAACGTGAATAACGTGTTCCTGCGGGGATTGAGAAAAAATCAATATGTCATCAATATAGACAAATACGCTCCTCCCCAGGAGATCACGCAGGACGTCGTTCACCATGCCTTGGAAGACTGCTGGGGCGTTAGTAAGGCCGAAGGGGACTACCAGGTATTCGTAGTGGCCCAACGGGGTATTGAAAGCAGTCTTCCATTCGTCCCCCTCCCGTATACGCACCAAGTGATACGCATTCCGGAGGTCGAGCTTGGTGAACGTAACCGCTGGCGAGAGGGTTTCAAAGGCGGTGTTAATGAGGGGAAGAGGGTATTTGTTACGGATGGTGACCTGGTTGAGCCCCCGGTAGTCGATGCAGGGTCGCAGAGAGCCATCCTTCTTCCCTACGAAGAAGAACCCTGCACCGACTGGGGATGAGGAGGGACGGATAATACCCGAAGCGAGGGAGTCGTGGATGTATTCCTCCATGGCTAGTTTCTCTGGTCCAGACAGACTGTAGAGGCGTCCAGATGGCAGTTTAGCTCCAGCCAGTAGGTCAATGGCGCAGTCATACGGCCTGTGAGGAGGTAAGGACAGAGCACGTGATTTGGAGAACACCTGTGCGAGGTCGTGATACTCGCTGGGAACATTGGTCAAATCAGGTATAGGTTGCATAGAACAGGATTTACTGGACCCCGGAGGGGGCAGAGCAGAACGGAGACAGCTGGCTAGACAGTGGGCACTCCACGCCAGGATGCGACCGGCTTTCCAGTCAATATGAGGGTTGTGGAGGCGGAGCCAGGTCTGACCTAAAACAAGAGCAGATTGTTGGGAGTTAATAAGTAATAGTTGAATGGACTCCCGATGATTGCCAGACAAAATAAGTTGGATAGGAACGGTGGAGTGGGTAACTACCCCCAAACTCCTACCGTCCAGAGCAAGAGCTGAAATAGGTGAGGTAAGACGTTCCGTGGGAATGCCGGCCCTCCTGGCGAAGGTGATATCCATGAAGCTGGCGTCAGCTCCGGAATCGATTAGAGCCGAGGAGGATACGGTCTTGTCCCTCCAAAGGAGAGTAGCCTTGAACATGAGGCGATCCTGGGCTGCATGGTTGGGGATGATGGGGCTCGTCAGTACGCCCAGTTTTACTGGCGAGCCCATTCCTTTTGGGCGGATGGGACAGGAGGCGATCTGATGGCCAGGCTTGCCGCAATAGAAACAGGATCTGGTGCGCAAACGGCGCTGACGCTCCTCGGGATTGACCGCAACTCTGCCCAGTTGCATGGGCTCTTCCTCGGAAACGCCCGTAGGCGCCCTAGATCCAGTGACGGAGGAGTGTGAACGAACGTTTGAAACGACGGAGGGTGAATGACGCCCGGAGCTTCCTCCCCGCTCCCGGGCCCGGATGCGGAGACGATTATCAATGGCTATAGCGAGGCTGATGAGGCTATTGAGGGAGTTGGACTCTTCCCGAGTGGCAAGCTGGTCCTTGAGTTCCTCGCTGAGAGCTTGGCGGAAAGCCCCCTGGAGGGAGGTGTCATTCCATCCGGACTCCGCGGCGAGGGTACGAAACTGAATGGCCATTTCTGCGACACTGCGGTTGCCTTGGCGAACTTGAAGCAGACGTTGGGTAGCGTCTCGCCCACAGGTCGGGTGTTCAAACACACGTCGCATTTCTGCGGTAAAGGCTGCGAAGTTGCTGCATAACGGGGCCTGGCTGTCCCAGATGGATGTAGCCCACTCCAGGGCGCTCCCTCCCAAGCTGCTTATAATGAACGCGATCTTGCTGGAGTCAGAGGCGAAGGAGGAGGGCTGCATACGAAACACTATGTCACATTTAAGTAGAAATTCACGACATCTCCCCAACCCCCCGCGATATAACTCGGGGTGTTGAACACGGGGCTCACGGCTAGAAGTGGGAGCCGGAGCCTCCGGAGGAGGTTCAGGAGCGGAAGGAGTTGGGTTGGCTGAAGTCTGTAGTAGCGGTTGGTGAAGCGAAAGTTGGGCTACTTGCCCCGTGATGCCCCTAACTACTTCCAGAACGTCATCCAAACGAGGGCCCTGTTGGTCGCTGACCGCAGTTTGGCAGGAGAAGGCGTGGCGAATCTGTTCCAGATCGGCTGGGTCCATGTTGTTGGCCAGTTCGTTCTGTTACGATCCTGATACGGGACGAACCCAAGTGCAACGACCAGGAGACAGATTCAAGAAAATGGAATTTTATTTAAGCGTTGGGGTAGTCCCAAAGCTGTACAGGAAAGGAAAACAGGTTAATTAACAAACATAAGTAGAGTCCCTTACGGACTGCTCCAAACCGGAGCTGGGCTTGAAAGTCAAGGTAGGTTCCAAGCCGGAACCAAAAGGGTGCAGGACTAGGAGTCCAAGCCGGACTGGGTGCGGAAGTGCCCTACAGTTCCAAGCCGGAACTGGGTAGGGAAGGTGGAGTAGCGGCACCGGGTCAGGACTGGAACTGGACCGGGAGGTCCACACAGGAAAACGGAAGACGGCACGGAACTTGTTCCAAGCCGGAACTGGACTTGAACGGAGGTGTATAAAACACCGGCACTGGACAGGAACAGGACTGGAACTGGACTGGAACTGGACTGGAACTGGACCGGGAGGTCCACTCAGGAAAACGGAAGGCGGCACGGAACTTGTTCCAAGCCGGAACTGGACTTGAACGGAGGTGTATAAAACACCGGAACTGGACTGGAACTGGACTGGAACTGGACTGGAACTGGACCGGGAGGTCCACTCAGGAAAACGGAAGGCGGCACGGAACTTGTTCCAAGCCGGAACTGGACTTGAACGGAGGTGTATGAAACACCGGAACTGGACTGGAACTGGACTGGAACTGGACTGGAACTGGACCGGGAGGTCCACTCAGGGAAACGGAAGCCGGCACGGAATTATTCCAAGCCGGAACTGGACTTTGACGGAGGTGTACGAAACACCGGTACAGGACAAGATCAGGGCTGGAGCTGGACTGGAACTGGATAGGTAGCTTGAATAATCGGGTAGAAAGCAGAGGTTAATAGCAGGGTACTGAGACAGGACTGTAGCTGAAGAAAGCTCCGCCGCTTTGGAAGGTGCGGTGTGGCTCGGGCAATTCTTGCTGAAGCCGGCTAACATTCAGGGATCCTGGAACCGTAACTCAAGTACGGGAGGTACGTAACATAGGGAGGACAAGACACAGCTACAGGGAGGCTGGAACCGCGGCGTCTGGAGGTTGAAGGGAGACAGGTAAGTAGCATGCAACAGAGAATGATTCGGAGGGATAGCTACCAGACTGGAAACCAGGTAAACAGGTACAAGACAGCAAGCTGACGAATACAGGACCAGAAGCGTGACATGACGTAAACACGGTTGGTTGGTTAACGAACTGGCGCCGACTAGCAGCCAGCCAGGGGTTTAAATGGTGCAGGAAATGAAGGAGAAACGACAAACAGGTGTGATGTTTAATCGGGAGTGATTGCCGAAGCACAGCAGTGAGGAATGTGAGTAACGAGAGGGGAGAGTGATAGGCGGAAGCTAAAGTGGAAAATGAGCCGAAATAAACCCGAGAGAAACGCCCAGTCCACAGCCAGGGGGAAAACATGGACATGGGATCCAACATGACACGGAAGGAAACAAGGAAAACATGGAAAACGGACAGGAGGGGAACGGAACGTTACAGCTATTACACTATCTGAAACGTCGCCGCGTAATAGCCCCATGCCCTGTAAGCCTGTCTCATGCATTACAGTTCACTCTGGTTTAATTGTCGGCTTTTTTATCCAATAGAGTACATTATAACCTTCGCAACGGTATATGCCAAGTCTTTTTGGGTGCTTTGAGCAATTTACTACAGCCCAGCGTAACGGCAGTTTTCGTTTTAACTGTCTAGTATTACGCAAGCGATATACAATACGCATTATGCAGGGGAATTTCCCTTTTGCGATATGTAAGTATTTTTGTGTCTAAAATACCGTTGGTCTCGCTGGCTACATACGTACGTTCGTGTTTCCACTCGAGCACTGTCTTTCCAATATGTTTGATAGCCCTGTTGTTATTTTCGCATTTTGAGTGCATTTCACATACTGTAGTGCAATCGTTAGCTAAATGTATTTTTGAAGTAGGCTACCAATGTTCATTGAAGATAGAACATTTGGCAGCATTTTACAGATGGTGGAAAACTATTTTATGTTCATGTTATCATACATAATATAGGCTATGGCGTATACGAGTCTCTTAGGGCATGACAAATGCTTATTCCAATTTACACCAGGTGGGTGCTACACATTGGTGGTGTTAGAGGCGAGTTTCCCCTCATCACTGTAAGCGCTTTGAGTATTTGAGTATAGAATGGCGCAATATAAATGCAAGGTATTATTATTATTATTATTATTATTATAGCTAACTGATGTTGATGCAAATAAATTAATGAACCATAAGATAGACTATAGAAATCTAGCCTCAATAACACAGTCATGTCTCAAATCGGTGTAGCCTATGTCTTAATGTTAAAATAAGACTGGAATTTATATTGTATATTTCGTTAGATAGCTAATTAGCAAGCCAACTAAATAATTTGTGACTCACTTGACAATGCCGTTATCATAAATGCGGTGATGTCAGCAGCTCGCTAGTTATTGAACTAATATGAACCTGGCTCACTTGACGATGCCCTGATCATAAACGCTGTATGCTGTCAGCTAGCTACCATAAGTTAACTAGTAAATGAGCCTACAATGAAATCATGTCAGGTAGACTAGGAATTAAGCAGTTGAAATTTACATTGAAACATTGAAAACATTAAATTATGTCAAGAATATAACTATCAAAATTTGGACCAGTCTCAAAATGTGAAAGCCATTTGTGAGTACCATTAGGGGCAGTTTGGTGGTGGTTTTGGCTTTTCAGAAAGAAATCGTAATAGAAAATGGCATTTAAAAAACAAATAGTATGGAAGCACTCATACTTTATTGAATGGCAAGTTACCAGAGATCCTATTGCAAATAAAGGCATAGTTTGCACAGTGAAGCACATTCAGTAAATCCAATACCTCAGACAGAACTTCAGCCTCATAGAGTTGTAGTTATTTTTTTCCTCCTTTCAGCCACACTGTAGATGATAACATTGGAATTATAGAGATTATATAGAAAAGGAGGAGATGAGAATGGGAACTCACTGGGATCCACAGAAAGATGAAATGATGTACAAGTAAACAGGAGCACTGCGTTTTCAGATAATACTTTATGAAACTACCGTTTATGTAAAATGGTTTCCAGTTAAACAAGAGAGGGAGAAATTCAAGCTTTTATTATTGTGTGACTGCAGTAATGTGTGACTGCAGTAAATTGTCATTAATCAGCTGCATAATGTGCTGCAGACATCCAGTATGTAGCACATATGGGTACGTTGTGATGCACTGTAGGTCAATCTCTCTCTCTATATATATATATATATATATATATATATGACGTCACGTGGCACAGTAATGGCGACATGTACTCCAGCTGTCTCTCGTGTTCGTATTTGTTAATTTGAATGTATTTTGTTGTGTCGGGCTTTTGTCTTTTGTTTTTTTCATGTGCTGTGCGTCTGTTGTGGGACAGGGAAGCGGGCTGGAGATTGTTCTGGGCACGCGTTTTGACAATATTGACTAATTGTATATTCGGGATAATTTTGTTTGTGGTCGTCTCCATGGAGACGCATTCACAACATGCTCGGGAATGTCAGTTGGATCTGCAGCTACAAAGTTTACCATCGTTCTTCACCGGAGTTGAAGATTTCGGGACTCGGGAATGATCTAGGACTGCAGGCAATCTTCAAAAGGCCACCAGGGAAGGGGAAGGAGAAGATAATGCGGGGGAGGAGTGAGGCGACAACTGGGAAGGCTGACGCAGTTCGGTGCTCCGTTTCAACAGTGTACAGAGACCGCAACACTGCGTGTATGGAGGAAAGTCGTGGAGGCGGAGTTTGTGTGTTGGACTGCTTGATAACATTGGACATCTCGGAACAGCGGGGGCTATTTTTAATCATGACATTTGGTTGTAGGCTATTACACTTTAATTCACTTAATTAGTTTGATTAATGCAATGATTATATTGAATGTCTTTGTTTGATATGTTTGTGTGTTGTGGGTCTGCCCCACTGTCTATGTCTTTTTTTGTTGTTGCTCGGGCTACAACTGAAGTTCCCTATAGCAGGAAAATAAAAGTTATTCTATTCTATATATAGTAATATATTTATATATTAACACAGATAATCTTATTACTCTAAAATTAAACCATGTTGTTGTGAGCAACTGTTGTGAATCACTCCTAAAAACTACTGAATGTTAGATCTCTCTCAAACAAATTGATCACAGATCATAATCTCAAAGTACTGTGTCTGACTGAAAATTGGCTAAGACCTGGTGAATATGTTGCACTTAATGAAGTATCTCCTATGGGTTTTCTAAGTACTCAGGTATCACGTCAGTCAGGAAGAGGGGGTGGTGTTGCAGATATCTATCAGTCCAGCTTAACCCCTAAGTGTGGAAATACTTTCTCATCTTTTGACGTTCTTTCTATGAATTGTGTCCAGCATGACCAAGCTAAAATAAGTGGTAGCATGCAGTCCTTTTTCCTAGTGTCTGTTTACAGGCCACCTGGGATTCGGATTTTCTAATAGAATTCAGAATTTTTGTCGTGTCTTGCTATTTCGGCAGATAAGGTTGTGATTGTTGGTTATTTTAACATACATGTGGATAAGCAGGGTGATCCCCTAGGAACAGCCTTTGCCTCTATTATTGACTCTGTTGGTTTTATACAAAATGTTTGTGGGCCCACTCCCAACTGTAGCCATACCCTAGACTTAATGTTATCCTATGGTATCAATGTTGTGAATCTTACTATTGCACCCCATAGCCCT
This sequence comes from Synaphobranchus kaupii, assembly GCA_029718625.1. NCBI lineage: Eukaryota > Metazoa > Chordata > Actinopteri > Anguilliformes > Synaphobranchidae > Synaphobranchus > Synaphobranchus kaupii. Next base: position 33,765,000 of record CM056388.1, on the reverse strand, counting down.
GTATTATCAGAATATTACATTACATTACAATCATTTGGCAGATGCTTTTATCCAAAGCGACGTACAATAAGTGCATATTGAAGGTCATTGACGTGACTACGAAGCAAATCCGACAAAGCACAACTTTCTCACAGCGTATGAGCTATCCCTAGTAATAAACATGAGTAGTACACACAGTCAGCTCAGTCAGGATCATTTCCTTATTACGTTTGAAATCGAAGCAACCACCACTTTTATATCAGAGCCAAGACATTATTACAGCCGGTCGTTCCAAAGTTTATAAATATGCTTCCGGAGATATTCTTTTCAAGCAAAGAAAATACCAATGAAGAATCACTGGATGAATTGACTAACCAGTTGAGTTTGACTCTCTCCCTTGATATGGTTGCCTCTCTAAAAAGAAGAAAGTTTTGTTGGAGAAATCATACTCCCTAGAACAATGACGCTACCTGTGCCCTTAAGCAGTCCACAAGAAAACTGGAGCGAAAATGGCAGTCAGCTAAACTAGAAGTATTTCATCTTTCATGGAAAGATAGCCTCCTCCAGTACAAGCAAGCTCTTGCATCTGCTAGATCTGCCTTTTTCTCTAAATTAATTGAACGAAACAAATGCAATCCAAAATTTTTGTTTAACACTGTGGACAATTTGACTAAAAAACAATCACCAGAATTTTCAACTTGCCCCTTCGTTTACAGCAGTAATGATTTCATAAATTCTTTCAATCAGAAGATTGAAGCTATTAGAGACCAGGGCAGCATTCAAATCCAATTTAACACACCCTTCCCTCGAGGGAGCTATCTTGTGATGCAATTTGCTATGGGCAGCAAGCAAACTTAAAAGGTGCTCTGCAAGGGAGGATTGACGAGAAACAAACAAAAAACGGAACTGAACCGCCCTCGCAACATTTTGGAAGTGTAACACCATAGAGTTGAAATGTGACTGCCACATAGTTCTGTGGTGACCGACCACTTTTTCCACATGGAGCATTGCATTGTGGGATTCCCTTCTTGCTGGAAGCTTGCATTTTATACCCTTGGTGGAAGGGAGGATAAACGAGGGAATATAATTACTCCCTCCCCTTTATTAAATTGGATCCAAATCACACTTGGTGTGGCTGCCATATTTCATCCTGGCATTTTGGGTATTCCCCCTTGAAGCAAGGGAAGGGAATGACTGGAAGAAAGGATAAATTCTGGATCCGAACACAGCCCCGATCTCCAAATTGTCTCCTCCTCTAGGCATCACTCCTCCCAGAATCATTCAACAGCCCAGATCCTGGTCAACACAGGAAGATGCACCAACAGTGGCACTAAACTGTTTTACACAATTTGACAGGGAGGAGCTGTCTAAACTGGTTATGTCCTCAAAACCAACTACCTGTCTACTCGATCCAATTTTGCACTTTGAGTTTGAAATGATACAATGACAAGGAAGACTGTCAGCTTTAATTTGACGGTATGTTCATCCATATCGGTTGAACCGTTTAGAAATTATAGAACCTTTTGTACATAGTCCCCCCCATTTTTGGGCATCAAAAAATATTGGACAGTTTAACATAATGTAGAATAAAGTATTCATTTTTAATATTTGGTCACATATCCTTTGCATGCCATGACTTCCTGATGTCTGTGACCCAACAATATAAAAAGACTCTTGATATCTTATTTGCTGGTACTCCTACAAGCAATACTATAACCTCTCTGCATTTGAATGAATCTCTATGGGAATTGGGTGGTGGGACTAGATTTAGCTGTAAATTACACTGGAACAGTATGGAACACATGGTTGGCTAAATGGCTTTAAGTCATCAAGGGTCTGACGTATCAAACCAGCCTTAAACCATCACTCTGCTGCCAAAAATGCAGTAGATATGGATGGATAACTTGAAGGGTTTCTTCTCCTGACTTATTTTTCCATAGAGTTCAATAGGAAAATAAGTCAGGAGAAACAAGTGATACATCCATATCTACTGCATATCTGGCAGCAGAGTGATGGTTTGAGGCTCATTTGATACCTCAGACCTCACCAACCATGTATTCCATACTGTTCCAGCATGATTTACAGCTAAATCTAGTCCCACCCCCCAATTCCCATAGAGATCCATTCAAATGCAGAGAAGATATAGTATCGCTTGTTAGAGTACCAGAAAATAAGATAGAGTTTTTTGATATTGTTGGGCCACAGACATCAGGAAGTTATGGCATGCAAAGGATATGCGACCAAATATTAAAAATTATTACTTTATTCTACATTATGTTAAACTGTCCAATATTTTTTGATGCCAGAAAATGGGGGGACTATGTACAAAAGGATCTATAATTTCTAAACGGTTCATCTGATATGGATGAAAATACCCTCAAATTAAATCTGACAGTCTGCACTTCAACCTCATTATCATTGTATCCTTTCAAATTCAAAGTGCTAGAGTACAGAACCAAAATAATAAAAAATGTGTCACTGTCCAATGAATTATGGTGCTCACTGTATATAGTATATCAGTCCGTAAGTATTTGGACAGTGACACAATTTTTGGCTCTGTAGTCCAGAACATTGGATTTGAAATGGAACAGTGAGGTTAACTACTGTTCCAGGCCTGTTTTTTTGCTCAATTTTCCTTCTGTTTCCCTGTGAAGCATCTTTGTGACAATTCTCTGTAAAAAGTGCTATACAAATAAAATTGAATTGAATTGAACTATGAGGTTAAAGTGCAGAGTTTCAGCTTTAATTTCAGGGTTTATACATCCATATCGGGTGAACCGTGTAGCAATTGTAGCCCTTTAAATACATAGTCCAACCAATTTTAGGGGACGAAAAGTAATTGGACAAATTCACATAAACTTAAATAAAGTCATCATATTGAATCTTTGGTTGCATACCCTGTGCATGCCATGACTTCCTGATGTCTCATACCAAACAACATCAAAAAGACTCTTGATATCTCATTTTCTGGTATTCTTACAAGCTCATTTGCTTTGTGTTTGAATTCTTCATTATTTACCAAAGGGTTAGTCTTAGTGGCATGTGCCTACAATTTGGAGCCTATTGATTCTCCTCAGTCTTTAATTTGATCAGTTAAAACCTTTTTTATCTCTCTTTTTAATTGTTTGCAATACAGCACAAACAGCACATGTGAATATTGGACTTTTATTCTTCATGGCATGCATAGTTAGGTAACATAATGTGGCTTAAGAGGGTAAGTAATCCCTCTAATTAAGAAAAATTAATGGCTTGTTTTAATTCTAGGATTGCAATTGTGGTTGAAACGAAAACCAGCATACACAGGGGGCCCCCAGGACCAAGGTTACAAACCACTGAATTAGAATGTAAACAAAGCGGAGAGATCCCGGCCGGTGATGAGGTCCGAGTGAGATACTGTATGAGATCCCGGCCGGTGATGAGGTCCGAGTGAGATACTGTATAAGATCCCGGCCGGTGATGAGGTCCGAGTGAGAATGTACACAAAGCGGAGAGATCCCGGCCGGTGATGAGGTCCGAGTGAGAATGTACACAAAGCGGAGAGATCCCGGCCGGTGATGAGGTCCGAGTGAGATACTGTATGAGATCCCGGCCGGTGATGAGGTCCGAGTGAGATACTGTATAAGATCCCGGCCGGTGATGAGGTCCGAGTGAGAATGTACACAAAGCGGAGAGATCCCGGCCGGTGATGAGGTCCGAGTGAGAATGTACACAAAGCGGAGAGATCCCGGCCGGTGATGAGGTCCGAGTGAGATACTGTATAAGATCCCGGCCGGTGATGAGGTCCGAGTGAGATACTGTATATCACCACTCGTGGAATGCATCTCGGAATGCGTGTGTGTACACACACAAACACACATAGGACACATACCAGCGTTACAGCTCCTTCCTTCTCATTCTCTTTTCAGAAATGCTATACAGGCTTATAGCCAGTGGTCAATTTGTAAAATATTTACAGAATACACCATTAAAACAAAGGGGCGATGGCAATCTTACAAAAGCCACGGTTTTTGTCAATTTTGTTAACAGGTAAGGGGATGCCAGCCCCCATCAAATCTCACCTGCTTTTAACGCATATACAGTACTTGCGTTCCCAAATAACACTCAAGTGCTAGCTCTGAACTAATAGATCACAGGGCAAATTTCTGAACTAATATCATTAAACCCGTCCCTCTCTTGTGTTGTTCGGATCACAAAAAAAAGTCTGACGGGAAAACTGGTATAATTGGCTTTTAGGCTCACTGGGAGTGTGTGTCGTAGGCCTATCATTGTTATAGTATGCCTACTTTGAGATCAATGTCACCACGACACAAACAAATGAACAATGTACTTTAAGCTCTACGATAAGCGGCAATCTTTGACATGGTTAACAGTGAGACTGAAGTAGAGGAATTTAACTTCCCCCTTTCCTCTGGTGGAAGCAGCGGAATATCAAGGGTAATCGAGACACGTAGGAATCCAAAGCTGTAGCCTACTTCTGGAAGGCTGTCGCTGTCCATTATTCAAAGTGCTTAGCAGTGCCCGCCGGACTCCCGGTATAAAACATAAATGAACGCTCGCGCAGTACCCCTTCCTCTACACTTAAATCAAAGGGATACGGCTATCGATTCAATTAATAGGAGCACCTGAAGAGATGTTGTGTGTGTGTGTGTGTGTGTGTGTGCGTCTCTGTCCTCTGTCAACCGTACATCGCGAAAAGGTGACTAGCACAGGGGCATCGTCAACCATCCGGACGGCTTGGATTCCAGATGACGCCATGCTTCGCCATCATCCTACTCAAAGCAATAATGTAGCCTATACCAGGTCTGTTAAGTGTAGCACCTGGGGGTATTGTTTCCCACTGTTGTAAACTCAATCCTCAAATGCATTAAAAACACTCAGTCACTTTATACGCTCCACACAGTTGATTGTGTTGTCGGTTGTGATAATGCTGATGTATGGGGTGCCACTAAAGGCTAAAACAGTCGTTTGTCACCTGTAGTTACCATTGCACTGATCACACCTTTCTCATCCCGTAATGGATGCTGCACTGTCGGATAGGTATACAAAGCTCCGTATCCCCTGAGTATGCGTGTCACACGTGCAAGAAACACAATAGTGTAGGCTACATTGAGCGGTACAAACTCAACTCAAAATCTATTGGGCCTCATTCATGAAACGTGCACAGAACGGATTTGTGAGTAAATTGTTCGTATTAGCAATTTTGCTTGTGTTTTGGCATTCAGAAAAATTTTTGTACTTGAGATTTGTTCATACATACCAACACATTTTATACCTGCTCAGGACCATACGTAGGCTACCATGTTCATAATTTAATAATGCCGCTAAATGTAACTTCTGAATGTTAATTAGAATATTACTTCATTTTTATGTTCTGTTAAATTCACAAGTCTAAATGTAGCCTTTGAAGTGCACAATACAAATGTAATAACTATGATTGTAAAGCAAGCACTTCAGATTATGCCTGTTAATCAATTGGAGGCTATGAACTTAATTAGACCCATAACTTACTTTTTCTGAATTGATTAAAATAAAATGTTATATGACGTTAAATATGATAATCAATTAAACCAATGAACAAAATTGGCTAAAAAATTGTTACAGGTCAGTAACAATTGCATTGTTGCAATGGCTGATCTTGTGGTGTTGGCGAGAACACATCTTTAGGATTGTGCATATTTGTTGGCTGAGAGTGAAGAATGGCGGGCTACTCATTTTCTATGGAAGCATATCTGTGCCAAAATTCTAATGAAAATGCAAATCGGCGATTGCATTTAGTTTACATTCTATGTGCACAAAAACCATGACATAATTCAAATGAAAATGCAAAAGACCATTTTGCGTTTTCATTTTCAAGTTAATGTATGCACTTTATCTGACAATTTGAAAATGTTAATGCAAATCCATTTCACATTTATTTTTTCTTGCACTCTAAGACACAACCCTGCCATAATTTAAATGAAAATTAAAAACCACATTTGGATTAGCAGTTTCTTATTGCAATCACATGACCCATGACAGAACGGAAATGACAATTCAATGCGCCATTTAACATATCATTTTCATGCTTTGCGGCACAAGGGTGACATAATTCAAATGCAATGGCATTGTATCCGTTTACATTATCATTTCTGTGTGGTCATGCAAAAACCCTGCCAAAACTCCGAACTGAACATGCAAACTGTCAAAGCATGCCCATCAAGGCGGGGCCTCGAAGAAAGGGGCGTTACAGGGGACCGTCAAACCACTGAATTTATGGTTCAACTTCAATGGTTGTCTGTGATTTCGGTCGTCAGACAATTACCAGGCTAGATACAGATAGCGACATTTCCTAGTTCTGTGTGTCTGATTATAGGCTAAATGCTAAAAACTAGGTAGCCTAAACGTTACGATGAGCCTAGCCAGCCCGTTGTTTATTAACGTAACCTTAACAGAAGGGAGGACTTGCCGTAAAAGGCAACAGATTTCCGTTTGCCGGTTTGCCTTAGACAGGGCTGTGTGATAACCAACATTGGGCTATTGCCTAGCCTATATTCCATGTCACTAAAATAAAATAAGCAAGCTATCAATAAAATAAGTGCTTATGTCTTGTCTGAGTGGTAGACCTATTTAAATGAAAATTATTCTGTAGCCCATGTTCTTAAAAGACTGAGCATAATGGCACTGTGCCAATACTGACATGGATTTTTTTTTAAATAAAATTTTACAACTGTATTCACACATCCTCTAAAAAGACCAGTTTTTACATTCTCTCTCACATAGCCTAGCCTATTTAAATTGGAAAAAAAAGAGCTCGCACATACACGCACAATGACTCTCACATTTACTAGTGAAGCTCTCACACACACTGGGTGCGTCCCAAGATTCTTCACTCCTCACCTCCTTTCCTCCACTCCTCACCTCCACTCGTCTCCTACCCGGAAGTATGCAAAACAGCCTGGACAGTACAAGTAGTTGCATGTACAGTATACAATATATCTGACATTGCAGTTTGCTTTAAGACATTAATTCATGTGTAACAATTACTATGCAATTAATATGAAATCAGCAACATTAGATTAGGACACAAAGATCAGTTTTACTGGACACGGAGAAGAGGAGGTGGTAGTGGAGAAAGGAGTATTGGAACACACTTGGGGTGCGTGCCAATATTCTTCACTCCCCACCTCCCTTCCTCCACTACCCCACTACTCCTCTCCTACCTGGAAGTATGCAAAACTGTCTGAACGTTTCGAGTACAAGTATTTCCATATACAGTATACAATGTACCTGACATTGCGGTTTGCGTCGAGATATTAATTAATATGTAACCATTAATAGGTAATTAAGATGTAATCAGCGACATTAGATTAAAACACAAAGATCTGTTTCCGGGGCATGGAGTAGAGGAGGTGGTAGTGGAGTAAGGGAGGGTGCATTTTTCGACTATTGGGACGTACCCCCGTAATGAGGTTTCTGCAGATAAGAATATTGACAAATATTAGAGACACCTAGTGGTGGTAACAGATAGTGTTATTTTTTCTGTCCAAGATATGACTAAGCTGAAAACTGTAATTTTGGGAAAACTCTCACAGGCAAAGTGCATTTTTTTAAGTCTCTTGACACTCTTAAAGGGTTTTCAAGCAGGAAATCACAGGGGTAAGTGAAGTTCCTGACAAAACAGTATCAGTGACCATGAGTTTGAACCAATCTTCAATACTACACAGACCTATATTCAATTCAATTGTATTTATATAGCCCACCCCCTCAAAGACACTGTCACAAAGATGCTTTAAAGAAGAAATGTAAAGGAAAATGGACACTCACAATGGCCGCATTTGCTCATCACCAGTTATTTTACTGTATGATGAGTGTCTAGAGCTGCAATTTAAAAAAGGCATTTAGGACGGAAATACCATTTGTTACGTAGTTCCAAATTTAAAAAGAGCCTCATGCTACTGGTCTATAACAGCCTAGGCGTGTCAAAATCTCCAGTCCTGAAGGGCTGCAGTGTCTGCAGGTATTTGTGGTTTCCTTTCAATCAACAGCCAATTAAAACCTTGAGCACAAGGTGCATGGAATAATTAGCCAATCAATGACTTAAATTACTGGTGCTGAAACACACTGAAAACCAGCAGACACTGTGGCCCTGCAGGACTGGAGTTTGACACCCCTGGTCTAAATTATAACAGGTTTGGCACCCTGTCAAAAGTCTTACCAGAACTAAAATACTATTTTAGCCTGTCTCACACACACTCACACACACACACACACACACACACACACACACACACACACTGGGCCTCATTCATGAAACGTGAGCAGAATGAATCTGCGTAAAATCATGCATATTAGAAATTTTAGTTGTATTAGCAATTTTCATATTTATGAACAAACTTTACACCTGCTCAGGACCACATGTACCGTGTTTGTAAATTCAAAATGCCGCTAAATGTAGCTTCTGAATAGACTATGCATTTATTTTAATTTTTTGTTAAATTCACAAGACAAAATGTAGATTGTGAAATGCACAATGCAAACGTAACAAATTGTGATTGTAAAAAGCAGATTACGCCTATTAATCAAGTGTAGGCTATGAACATATTTAATTAGACCCATAACATAACGTGAATGCTCCAAGTACCCTTTTTCTAAACTGATAAAAATTTTGATGCTATATGACGCTAAATATGCTAATTAAAACACACATTTAACCAATGAACAAAGTTTGCTTTATAATGCCTTACAGGTCTGTAGCCAGTGTTGCAATGGCTGATACTGCGCTGTTGGAGGAGTTGTTGCAGTGCATCTTTTGGAGAGAACGCATCTTTAGGGATCGCATAGTTTTTATGAAATTGCCAACCTACCCAATGTTATTGGTACCATAGACTGCACAAACATGCATCAAGCCTCCATTAGATGATGCGTTGCGTATACGAATAGAAAGGGCTATCACTCCATCAATGTGCAGCTCATATGTGATATGTGTTGCTCAACGTCGTGGCCTGGTGGGACCCACGACAACTCCATTCTGCGGGCAGTTCATTGGCATTAATTCGGAGAACAGCTGAGACGGCTAGCTTATTGGTAAGATTATATGCGTCAAATTTCTCATCCTTGGCAACCTCCTGTAGCTGCAATGCTTTTGTACCAGCTATGCGTTTCTTAGCCTCCAATTTAATGTTGTTTTTTTTACTACTATAACAGTTTATGTGACTGGTGATCCTGCATTGACGGGACATCTGCTAATAAAACTTAGATTTTGGTATCAGAATAATTCTTTCTTATGATTTGAAGTTGTATGCACCTGTAAATGGAATTTGCAACTTCTATATATGGCAATTCATGGGTGTGGATTTATGCTAACCGCAAAATAAGGTGGACGCACCTGTCATTTGCGATGAATCAGAATGTATGAACATAAGCACAGAATACAAATAAATCTGCCTTTATTTACCATACGGTTTGACGAGTCCTGCATAAGTTTTATGCTAATCACAAAATAAGGTGTAGCCTACACGCCTGTCATTTACGATGAATCCGAATGTATGAACATACGCACGTGAATACAAACAAATTTGCCTTTCTGCACGGTTTGATGAATCCTTCATAAATGTTCCATACGAACTTGCTTTGGTCGTAAATGTAGCCTAGCCTACACACATATTTAGGAACGTTTCATGAACGAAGCCCATTGTGTGTGTGTGTGTGTGTGTGTGTGTGTGTATAACCACATTGTATTCTACATTGTACAGTGTATTAGTGTATATATTATATATGACATTTCATGCATTGATAATATTGCAGTGTTAATTGGGATTAGTGTGTAGTTTGTGTGGCATGTTTTAGATAACAAACAATTCAAGTACCTTATCTCTTTGCAAGATGCACTTTTTCTTGAAAACAGGCAAATGGATGCCGCACTAGCATTTTCAGTCATGTAAGCCAGTGAATTGGTTTGTTTGCTGTACTATAAAAGGCCACTGTACTTGAGATGTTGTAATTAGGGCTGTAATGGGGCTGTTAAAAAGGACTGTGCTGTTAGGTGCCCCTTTATGTAGCGTAGCCTAATGACTAAACGATTATGTAATGAATTGTACATTTTACATTGTACAATAGCATACAGGCAGCTGGGGTTTCCCAGACTCGCATGGGATGAGCACCCTCCTCCAGACGCAGTTGGTTCAGCTCCAGCTCCACGCCATCCCCTGCCCGACAGGACCACCCGCTGGCCTTCAAATCGTCTCTCGCCACAGGCTCAATTATATATATCATCATTGACATTTATGCCCTGTCTTTAGTTCCCTTTACGTGTATTCTGTAATCAGCTCTCCAGTAACCGGTGCAAGTTAACGGCGCATGGGCTCCCCCCTCAGAGTCATGTTCTGCCCAAGGTTTCTTCCTGCTAAGAGCAGCGACGTTTTCCTTGCCACTGTTGCCGTAGGCATGCTCTACAGGGGTTCAGGCCCAGTTCTATGTAAGCTGCTTTATGACAATAGTGTGTTAGAAAGCACTATATATAACCGAATGGAATGGAATCTATAAGACCATTCACATTGCTGCTGGATCTGTTTTGAGTGTAACCCTATGGGTTTTTTTTTCTTTTGCTGCTGGCCTCCCTGCCTTATCCATACATGCGAGTGGTTGGGGGTTTTTAAGTGCTTATTGAAGACTCACCTTTTCTCCCTGGCTTTCAATTCAGGTTGAGCTAGACACCCTTGTATTGTATTTTATGTGTACTTTTTCTTACTGTATTGTATTATGTGTACTGTTTTGTAACCTACTGTTTATTGACCTGTACAGCACTTTGGTCGACCGTTGGTTGTTTTAAATGTGCTCTATAAATAAAGTTTGATTTGAGTTGAGTTGAGTGCGAGGGCTTTTGGAACAGAGCTATACCACCAAACCTAACTGTATTGCTTTAAGAATGTTAATAAAGATTCTAACTTTAACAAAAGGTTAAATAGTCCGGACTGAATTACTGCTGCGAAGGCAACTTCTACTTAAAATACTTTAAATGGTAATACTACTGCTGATAATGTTGCTGCTGCTACTGCTACTAATACTGCTACGACTGCAAAAACTACTACTACTTATGCTAATGCTGCTGCTACTACTACTACTGCTACCACCAATCCTGCAACTACTAATGCTGTTATTACTACTACTTGTGCGACTGCATACACATACTTTTCAACTGTACTACTCCATATTTTGCCCGCAGGATAATTTTTTTCACATAGCATAAAACACAGGAATTTCCAGGGAAAGAAAAATATTTTAAAAACAGAAGCGTGCAGGGATACCGCCCCCGTAAGCAGTCAGAGCTGCAGCAAACCCACACACCTAAACTAATAAGTATGTTTCCAACCTCAGGTCTTCAACTCTGATATCTACGCTAATTGACTATAACACAAAACAATTCTGATTGATTCTCAGATGATACACAAATCGAGAGCTACATTTACAATCAAAAAGATTCCGCCTATCTGAATAACTTTTCACATAATTTGACTATGCAAGCTAGTAATAAAATTTGAGAATATTATTTGCTGTAACCGTATAAGGGTGGTAAATAGCATATTTTACCTCACCAAGACTGAACAGCAGGATAAGGCACAGAGTAAGAATACATTAATTTGCTCTGACAGGGGAGGAAACCTTTGTGTTGGCAGGGTGCAATGGAAAAAAAACAACCCCACCAAATTGAATTATGTCAAGTCAGTACAGCTGCATATGCTGTGAATCTAAGGAATTACATCTTATGGCCATTGATAAGGATCAGAAAGCCTCAGCGTGGTGAAAGTCACCTATCTCCTCCGTTTCTGCAACTCCATAAACAAGCAAAGGCACCCTCTCACTGCCTAAGGGCCTCCGTGTCCTTTCACCTTTCATTCTGAATACATGGTTACGTCCCAATACTCAAAAAATGAATCCTTTCCTCCACTACCACCTCCTCTCATCCGTGCCCTGGAAACCGATCTTTGTGTCCTCCTAATCTAATGTTGCTGATTACATATTAATTACATATTAATGAGTAAAAATGTATTAAAGGGATAGTTCGGAATTTTGGACATAATGTCTCAATTACGACTTACCCATGATGTAGTTGATTGATGGAAACCATTTTCAGCTAATTCCATGCTGTCCCTTCTTTTGGACATACACACGTTGCTAATGCTAGCGCAACTCTATGGCAACCGGTAGCATCCACTACCAAACGCACTTAAACACTCCACAGTGCACCCAAAGCAAATAAAATAAGAGGACAGTCTATCGGGGTTATTTTGAGTGTTTATACCGTCATTTTCTAAGTCAAACTATCAGTGAATCCTTTACTTTGTGCTGACCTATATTCTCTGTGGAAGTACGGCGGCGGAGCGAACGTGGCTATTGCAACTTGTTGCTCTTCTTTGTTGTTGTAGTCGATAGTTTGACTTCAAAAATGATGGTATAAACACTATTATGCTGGAGGTTTTTGTTTGTTTTGTTGTTCATTTTTCACTCGTTTTGTCAAGTTTTTCCTTGCCCTCTTTTCTGGGTAGTTTTCTGTTGGCATATATGCCGGGGGTTAGCTCCCGTAGGAGAACCTTTCTTCTCTGTTTGTGCTTCCTGTTTTTCGCCTTTAAAACTTGTGGTTAGCTTTTAGATCCCCGTTCGGTCGCGTCTGGTTCTCCGACCCCATCCCCTCCCTCACACTTTGTGTGTGAGCCAGCCAACATAACAGAGTCTGACTAATGGGTCTATTCTGATATCTTATGCTTATTTTTATACACATCTGGCTGTGGGTTTTCCAGCTATTCCTATTCTGATTTTTAAAAGTTCTCAATATCTATGCATGTCTCTCCAGAAATAGCCACCTATTTCTAACAATCACACCCATTAAAAAAACTTCTCCAGGTACCAGTTGCTATCACTTGCCCCCCGGGAGGAATTAATTAATCGATTTTTCGGAGTCCGGACACATCCCCCGCGCACAAGCATAATAAAGACGTGCAGAGGTGCTCATTCAGAATATGGCTCTTTGCATGGATGCTGAGTGGGTGTCATGGCCCCTGCAGGGCTGTGTGAGCAATTGGAAATTAGAAACCCATTAATGAAATGTATGTACATATCTGTAAAAAGTATACTTTTTATCCCATTGAATAACTGAAGTCTTATCCAATTTATGAAGTGATTGCAAGTTTAAACATTGGATAACCGTCACATCAAATTGTGTGCTTGTTCTCTCCAGCTGTGAGTGAGTTTACTCCAAGGGGCTACCGTTCACACACTATCAGCCACGCTGCTCCACAACAATCTTGAAGTCCGTAGCTCTGTCAATTCTATGGATAGCACTGGTTTGCAGTGTTGAAAAGTGAAGATTGCTGTTCTATTCTGTATGCATACAGTGCCCTGCACAATTTTGGCAACCCTGGTAAAGATGAGTAAAAAGGGTTATAAAAAATTAACCGTTTCGTGAATTAGCTTAATCTCACACTGAAGAAATTAGAAATATCCATCCTTTAATCCTTTAACTGACGTAAATTTATTCTGAGAAAAAAAATCCTTCATCAAGAAATAATTATTTTTTATCAAAACCACTTGTGCCACAATTATTGGCACCCCTGCATTTAATACTTTGTACAACATCCCTTTGCCAATAAAACAGCACTGAGTCTTCTCCCGTAACATCTAATAAGGTTGAAGAATACAGAGCAAGGAATCTGAGACCATTCCTCTACAGAATCTCTCCAGATCTCTCCAGAGTCCTAGGTCCTCTCTTGTGCACTCTCCTCTCCAGCTCAGCCCACAGGTTCTCAATGGGATTTAGGTCAGGGGACTGAGATGGCCATGGCAGATTTTGTGTTCAGTTAACCATTTTTGTGTTGATTTGGACGTATATTTTGGATCATTGTCCTGCTGGAAGATCCAACGACGACCCGGTTTTAGTTTCCTGGCAGAGGCAGCCAGATTCACATTTAAAATTTCCTGGTATTTCATGGAGTTCATGATGCCATGTACCCTAACAAGGTTCCCAGGTCCTTTGGAGGAAAAACAGCCCCACATCACGGAACCTCCACCATACTTAACAGAGGGGATCAGTTTATTTTCGGTATAGCCATCCTTCTTTTTACGCCAAACCCATCTTGAGTGTTGGTTGCCGAAAAGCTCAATTTTCGTTTCATCTGACCATAGAACACGGTTCCAATCAGAGTTCCAGTAGCGTTTAGCAAACTCCAGGTGCTTAGGTTTGTGGTGAAATGACAGGAAAGGCTTTTTTCTGGCATGCCTTCCAAATAATTTGTTGGCATGAAGGTGATGTCTAATGGTAGTTTTGGAGACTTGATGACCCCAAGATGTTACTTTCCTCTGTAATTCTCCAACAGTGATCCTTTGGGATTTTTTTTGCCTCTCTTACCATCCTCCTCACAGTGCGTGGGGGCAAAATAAACTTGGGTCCTCTTCCAGGCAAGTTTGTAACAGTTCCAGTTGCTTTGAACTTTTTAAGTATTGCCCTAACGGTTGATATGGGCAATATCTATAAGCTATTCTATCTTAGGTAAGTTACATTGCACTTTGGACTAATATAAGCTGTGAAGGATACCATCTACTTGGTGAAATAAATGCCCTTGCACTTAACTCATTCAATGCCAGAGAGTTCTGGAACACTAAGCCTCAGCAATGCCAAGCCAATATGGCTGCCGACATTCAAAAGTTTGATTGATCCTGTCAATGTGAAAACTTCTAATAAAACACATTATTTTACCTATTCCAAAATAATTATTTGCTTGAGGATAGATGGTACTAAATAGCACACCTTCTGGTTCAGCTCACTATGAGAACAATGTCAAACAATATTGTTGGAAATATCAATCATTTATTTTCAGTGCTTCTTAGTTTGGTTAACATGACTTTTACATTGGTGATGTGTAATAATCGTGAAAACTGTTTTCCATAAAACTCAGCTCTTGCATAACTATAGATATGTAAAAATGAACAATAAACATAATCACTGGTCATTTGTATAGATATGTAAAAATGAGCTGTCCACGTGAGTTACTTTGTATCAACCGTTTCAAACAGAAACAGTTATCCTCAGGCAAAAATAGCGTAGGCTAAAATCTGTGGTGTAAGGAACAATGTCAAACAATATTGTTGGAAATATCAATCATTTATTTTCAGTGCTTCTTAGTTTGGTTAACATGACTTTTACATTGGTGATGTGTAATAATCGTGAAAACTGTTTTCCATAAAACTCAGCTCTTGCATAACTATAGATATGTAAAAATGAACAATAAACATAATCACTGGTCATTTGTATAGATATGTAAAAATGAGCTGTCCACGTGAGTTACTTTGTATCAACCGTTTCAAACAGAAACAGTTATCCTCAGGCAAAAATAGCGTAGGCTAAAATCTGTGGTGTAAGGGACTAATTAAAAACAGAACCAACAAAACAATAGTCACTGGAGGAGATATGGGAAATAACTGGATAGAAGTGGAAATCAGAGAATTATATATTAAATATAAGTCAGGAAATGGATATTATAAAACTCATTGATGGTTGACTGATAATTAATGTAAACAGGTTGAGAGTTTCATCCGTTTAAGTGTAGTCTACGGTGACAGGCGTTTTACATGATCCGAGATCCCACGATACGCCACTGTGCAGCAGCACGGTTACTTCCAAGTATAGATGGGGGTGAAGTGCGTCTCAATTCAAATAACCCGCTCCGCCCTCGCTCCCTCCCACTCGCTAAACGCAAGTGTATACTCCTGTTTTATTGGTATGTGCGTCACATCCTCCCAAGTGAAGTTTGCAAGTGAAGTTTACGAGGGTGGAGCAAAAACTGGATTGGGACGCAGCCATAGGCCGCATTCCAATAGTCAAATTCAAGCAAGGAATGATCCTTTAGATGGCATGACCTGGAAATATTTCCTGGGCAGCCATGCTAAGGACCGTTCAAATTCCTTATATTCAGAAGGAAAGGAGCTTCACGATTCCTTTTATCCCTCCTTCCACCAAGGATGCTGTGGACTATCCTTTTCAGAAGGAAAGTAGTATTTGCGCCCCACAATGCAATGCCGCCAATGTTTACATAAGCTGAGTTTTCCGGGAACTACTGAATTCAAACAACAATGGATGAGCAAAAATCATCTGAGAAATGCCAGAAATCTAAATGTGAGGAGCTAGTATTGTTGGTTAGCATTGGCTTATAACAGAAAGTAAACAATGACACAATCAGACAATACACAAACTTAAACTAACAAAACAAACTTAAATTTTATTAAATCTTGCCGAAATAAAACGGACGGTTAAAGTGAAATACAGCAATGAGTAGCAGCAGTGCCTTTAGTAGTCATTTTTCGTGAAGTTATAGTTCGAGGTTTGAATTCCACAGTAGGCGCTAGATTCCTTGTAAATCTCTCCTTCAATCCTTTCCTTGACCCCTGTGACGTTTTCTAGCGAGGTCAAGGAAAAGAGAGATATGTTTTTGACAATCTGAATGCAGCCATAGACAATCTGTATGAAACTCTCATCCATCTCACTGTTACAGCTTGCGTTACAGAGCAAGTCAGATAGTATTTACTGGGAAGTGCGCAAAACACACAACCAAAATCAAAACTGCTGTAAGGAGTCTAAAAAGACAAGCTTGGCATCTCTACTGGTCAATGCAGGAGAAGTTAAGTAACTTTTACATTCATCAATTCAATTTCAATTATGAAAAAAGGGGGAAAACGCCTTGTGCACAAACGTGTTTCCATCAAAGATGTGCTGGTGTCGGCAAGATGAAGAAACATGAAAAAAGAGAGAAAACCAGGGCGAAAATCTGCAATACCCAGCTCCAATGTTCAATCCGCACACTCAAACGAAAAAGTTAAAAGACTGACCTTCAGAGGCAAAAAGTATATAGATGCAAAAAAAAGTTTATTAAAAAGTGGAACGAACGACGCGCGTCATCTTATATACGTAATCATCACAGGTATATCACAGCTTTACAAGCATGCAAAAAGCACTCTTTTAAGACAAGTTCTATTAGAGCAAATGCCAATCATCCTTTTAAGCGCACATTATAATATAGCATGGGTAAAGGATTCATGCAGAAGGCATGTAACATATAGCTACGCTTACGCGTTAGGATATGCAATCAACAACCATTTTAACATTACATTACATTACATTACAGGCATTTAGCAGACGCTCTTATCCAGAGCGACTTACACAACTTTTTTTTATCATGTTTTACATATAATCCATTTATACAGCTGGATACTGAAGCAATTCAGGTTAAGTACCTTGCTCAAGGGTACAACGGCAGTGTCCTACCTGGGAATCGAACCTGCAACCTTTCGGTTACAAGGCCAGTTCCTTAACCATTATACTACACTGCTGCCCCTAATTGCCGATTTTAATTGCCGATTTAGCCATCAATCCTATTTTAACTTTCTAAGCTTTCCCATCTATAGTGTGTGACTATATGTGCACATTATGATATCATGTTCACAGCGGTAAAACCTGTTCACCTATATTTCCACTCTTCTCCAACCCCAATTCCAAAAAAGTTGGGACAGTATGTAAAATGCACATAAAAGCAGAAAGCAGTGATTCGTAAATTCTCTTTTAGATATATTTAATTGAAAACAGAACAAAGAAAATATATTTCGGGGTCAATTTACTCAAGGTGTGCGTGTACAAAAACACATGTAAAACTGTTACTACCTGCAAAAAATTGTCCGAGGTGATCAACTAATGAGGTGTAAAGAGGATTGCGTGTGCTAAAATGGAAAGATATGTTAATTTATAATTTTTGCGGATTAGCCTGAATGAATATGCAAAATTGGGTGTCCCTACGTTATTTCACAAAATAGTGGGAGGTGGTCATGCAAATAGATTACTTTAGCACATGCAAAGTGATTTACTAAACCCAAAAGGAAGTTTGAGAAAGGTACTTGCAGGTGCATTTTAGTACAAATGGAAAGCAGGTGTTAAAAGACACGGAAACGATAAAATGACGGCTGTCATTGTAGCAAGACAGTACGGGTGTGTTTGGAATATCCATAACTGAACATTCTGAATGATGGCATAACAATGGGGGCTAATTAACTGACCCATTCTAGCTAAAGCTCAAAATACACAAGAAGAGAATTTGTGGATAGGCTACATCATGAACAGTAAGAATATTTTTTTCAATCATGAAGCAAATTCTGTTGCAGCATACAAGAGAAACTAGTATTTGAATCAAACAAACAATACAACGTCTATTATCACAAAACAGTGAATAACAAGCAAATCAGACTGAAAAGGTCTGATATATACACTACCGTTCAAAAGTTTGGGATCACTTAGAAATTTCCTTGTTTTTGAAAGAAATTGATACTTTTATTCACCAAGGTAGCATTAAATTGATCAAAAAATACAGTGAAGACATTGATAATGTTACAAACTACTATTTCTATTTCATTCTACTTTCGCAATTGTAGCCATTTTTACACAGTCTCCCCCCCCCCCATCTTTTGGTAATTGACATAAATTTAAATAAAGTCATCATATTTCATATTTGGTTGCATATCCTTGCATATCCTTTACATGCCATGACTTCCTGATGACCCAACAATATCAAAAGACTCTTGGTATCTTATTTTCAGGTACTATTACAAGCGATAATATAACTTCTCTGCATTTCAATAGATCTCTATGGGAATTGGGTGTGGGACTAGATTAAGCTGTAACTTAAATGGGAATGTATGAACACATGGTTTGCTAAATGGCTGTAAGTCATCAAGGGTCTGAGGTATCAAACGAGCCTCAATCCATCACTCTGCTGCCACATTTTCCTATTGAACTCTATGGAAAAATAAGTCAGAAGAAACAACCCTTAAAGATATGCAGTAGATATGGATGGATAACTTGAAGGGTTGTTTCTCCTGACTTATTTTTCGTTCAATAGGAAAATGAGTCAGGAGAAACCACCCTTAATTATACAGGTATTAGGGCCACTTAACATAAAGCAGGGCCTAAATATCTATTGAAATAGCAGTTGAGCGACCTTTTTTTTTTTCTTAAGTCGATAGACATACGTATAATTCATTGCCTTCAGATGGATATGACACTAGCACAGCACTGGGTCTGACTCACCTGACCCTGGCCACAAGCTTTCTGTGAGAATGTTTAATTTAGCTTTTTGACAGCCATTAAAGCATCATATCTGGGTCTAAGTATGAATACCACCCATGATGCAGGACCAGGAAGCCCTAGAATAAAACATATATTATAATAAATTGGCAAAAAAATTGTGGCTACAATAAATCGTGTGAGAAAACTCATTCACACGAATGAAATTATAAATTATGGAAATTAGCCATTTAGTTAACTCTGGCACTTTATGCATGAGGCGACTGCAGTATGATTTTGATACATGCACAATGCCTGTTTTAACCCTTGTGTTCTGTTATTATTACTTATTAGCACCTGTGAAACTGTTAGCCTGGGTGAAATATACCCAGGACATCAATTCCAAACCATATAAAAAATGTTCATGGTTAATGGTGGCCATTTACCTCTGCTCGATAACATTTAACAATGAGTGTCATTCATTTTATGTGATGAAGATGTGATTTATATAAATCCACTATAATGAAGGCATGGGGGGAGGATAAATCATGTTTATCTGTGAAATATTTTAATGAAACAAGGTTTTCATGCAGTATATTATTGATATTTATTGTTTTGAACTGACATTTACTCAATTATTTTTTGAACTCAATTATTTTTCATCTTTATCTTATTATATTCAAAGAAACCAAATAGGCAAAAATACATAAAGCAAATACAGATGATGGACAACAAATGGAAATACAATACAAGAACCACATTTGCATTGGGTTAGTCACTGTAATGAAATGCATCTCTCAAAAGTGTTATTCCTCTTTTACTTAAAATTTAAAACAGGTCAATTTGACCCAAACCGAACACAAGGGTTAACTAAACAAAACAAAATAAATAAATATGATTTCTTGTATGCCAGCATGGATGAGTTTGAAAGAGCATCTTCCATGAAAATCTGGGTAACATCAATAGACATTACATTACATTAAATTCATTTAGCAGACGCTTTTATCCAAAGCGACGTACAGTAAGTGCGTACAGAGACATCATCAAGATCATTACAGAACAGACAAGGCAAAGCACATGCTTCGCATAATGTAGCAGTTATCCCTAGCAATGAACGTCGACTGTAGTTCACAGTAAGCTGTGGGCAAATCAGCAACACCACACTACCATTCCAAATACTATTATAAACTATAATAAACAGACAGGAAAACACAGGGAACAGGGAACTGATATTCCTAGGTGAGGATATCAGTCAAGGTGGAGTCTGAAGAGGTGTGTCTTCAGGCCTCGACGGAATGCAGGCAGGGTTGGAGTAGAACGTAGGGGAATGGGAAGTTCATTCCACCACTGAGGAGCTAATGTGGAAAAACTCCGCAGTCGGGACAAGCGAGAGCCTTTGACACGGAGGGGGGGAAGTGCCAGTCGCCCTGCTGTAGAAGAGCGAAGTGGTCGAGCAGGAACATAGTTCTGGATTAAGTCCTGCAGGTAGGCGGGGCCTGTCCTATTGGCTGCAGTGTAGGCCAGGGTCAGAACTTTGAACCTGATCCTGGCTGCAACTGGCAGCCAGTGGAGAGACCTCAGGGGTTACATGGGAAAATTTCGGGAGGTTGAACACAAGCCGGGCAGCTGCATTCTGGATCAGTTGAAGAGGCAGAATGGCGCAGGCCGGTAGGCTTGCGAGCAGGGAGTTGCAGTAAATAGGAGTCATATTTTACTGAGGAGTAACCCAAACTGTTATGTTGAGAACTCCATTTACAGTAACCCCTTCGCACAGGCCCCCTAGTGGCCATGGCACAGGCACCATGAGATTGCTCAACTCAGACATTCATTGCTCCCGCAACCAAACTATGGGCCTCATTCGTGAATCGTTCCAAAATATGCGCGTACATTTACGTACGAAACATGCCAAAATATGAACAAAATTGCTAATACAAACGATTTACCTGCAATTTCGTTCAGCTCACATTTCATGAATGAGGCCACAACAAACAACAAACCCTGTGTCCTAGCTTTATTATACATGATAACTCTGCTGAATACTGAGTTTGTATGTGCTACTATTGTTGTGTAGCTAGTCCATTTAACAAGCAACCCCCCACCCAGTCTCATCTGCATCTACACCTATCCATGCGTGACACATGTTTTGAATAGGTGTTTGGACCCATAGATATCTATCCCCCTATACTGATGAAAAGATAGTAATTCCAAACTTGAAAATGATGCAAAGGTGAGTTTTATGAGCCAAAACAGTTGATTTGTAGTTAAATGTAAATATGATATAAATATTTTATGATTTACAGCAGTGCACAATTTAACCATTTTTGATAGATTTGTAGACACTAAGGGACAACAGGGTACACTTCCTATATTTTGCATCATAGATCTTTAGTAGTTCTGCAAATAAGATTTTGAAAACGGAGTCTATGATCCAGGGAATGTATACTTTTACCTATTTGGCATATGTAGCTCTCAGTATTTCATTGCAAACTAAATAAAAACTTTTTTTGTTGTTGCATTTTTCCAAGATTTCTTTGCATTTGTGGCACTTCTTTTTACCTAAATTATGAAAATAAACTAATCTAAGATAGTTAGTATTGTAAAGGGTACAACTAATTTAAGCCATTTTCCAAGTGTATGTAATGCTCACACCTGGATTTATAAAGCCTTAAATAGAACACCCCCTAAATAGGTGAGAATTGACCAAATTTGCGCAAAGGGTTTACTGTAGGCTACAGCATGTTTACAAGGGCGTCATGATTTTCTCATGCATTATTACAATGTGTTGTCATATTCCACTGAAATCTATATGGAAATTACATTGCTTACTGTATTGACTTTTTATTATTTCTCCACCCTATCTTCGTACACACACATAAACCAAAGTTTGCAGGCAGGCACAAGTAATATCCTGCCATATAGTCTGTTAAGAGCAAATGTGGACGGATCAAAAATCATTTTGGTGACAGATGGCTCTGAGAATTATTTTTTCTCAAAACAAAAATATTAAATATTAACTATTCCACTCCTGGTCTGCTCTTTCCCATGGATAAACATGGTAATAAGCGGAACCTGACTCTCTTCGTCCTCTGTCGCTTTTGTTTCAGCCAAGCAGCAACACACCTGATTCTACCAATCAAGGTCCTTAGCAAAGACTCGTAGTAGAACTGTTACTGCTTGGTTGGTACAAACGCCTGCACCCACACCAGCTCTTTCTGGATAAGTTTGAGTTTTAAATTTAAAATGTATTCCCCAAGTTTAAAGCAAACCTGGTAATTAAAGTGGAAAAAAGTATTCTGTTTAATTGTTAAGATGGGACAGGAAGAAAGGATCAAGAGAGGTGGTGTGAAACACAGGAGACAACAGACTATAAATGTAGCACAGCTTATAGTCTTGTTGTAACCCAGTTATAGTTTCAGAGCTGTGTTGATTTTAATGATCAGAACCTGAATTATCAAAGTACAGTGAAAGCTGCAAATTAGACACATTCTGTAGACACTTATACCACATCTGCTACTTTCCCTGAATACTGCTGAGGGGAAAATGTCTTTAGCAACAGCAGAATTGCTGATCCTGGATCCAATGTACCTACAATATTGTATTTTTGGATCATTTATTTACTGTGGCAAGCAGTTCCTTATCTTTAGATTACTTTTCATATTTCAACACAGTATATAGAAATTTCAATGGCTTTATTTACAGTGTGGTAATTCAAATTGATTACAGAAGGCTGAGTAAACAAGACACTGTCAGTGTCTCTGTTCATCTCTCTGGATAAGAGCATCTGCCAAACTATTGGCACATAATGTACGGTCCCACTTCTTTACCAACCCAGGCTTTCTAATTATGATTCAAAATAAAATGCTAAGTGTTCCTTAAACTCCTAGTTTATATGAGTCCAAAAGGAATAAATTGTACTCTGCCTGTCAGTGTAAAAATCTACAATTTTACAAAAATATATGTCTGTGTCGCAACTTTCATACTTGCGCATTTAGCATATAATCACTTCCTTCAGCATTCGTAAATTTACCATGAGTTTAATTAATTTACGGTGCATCTCATGTCACACGGCAAAACTGTGTTTTCAAGAAAACAAAAATAAGTAACAAGGAAAGAGTACTGTTTAGAGTACCCTGGAGAATTTTGGTTTATTCAGTTAGCTGAAAAGTGTCAATAGTTTTCAGTAAAGCAAAGAAACTGAAAGCAGACCTCACAGGATCCTCGGTGCTAGAATCTTTATACTTGATGCCTTTGACATCTAGGATTTACTCTCATGCAAGCAAATATCACCAAATAAAGCCGGACTGCTGCCCAGGTACATCAATATGAACAAGTAAGTTGTACTGGGGCTCAATTACAGTTTTTCGCACTTGCTTTAACACATTTTCTGAAACATTGTCAAAAAATCTCAAGATTGTTAACTGCAATCCCCGCATGAGATTATACTGTGCAGTAAACCACTATATTTCACCTGCAAAAGGCCCTCAGTCAAAAAAAAATATTTTTCAAAATTTAATAAATTCATCAATGAATTCAATTAATGCCACCAAAATGGAAGTTCCCATTATCATTGCTTAAACCAAGACAGTGAAATTTCTAACAAATAGCATCAGTATGACAGTGTACCCTGAATGTGTGTTCCTTTACCTCATTTCACATTGAGACCGATACAATTGGCCACTATACAGTGCTGTCAGATTACTGACAATTTTCTATTTAACCAACTGAATAGTATTGCTGTCAAAAATCATGCCACACAAAGTCTATAATTTTGACAAAAATATTTATTTACAAGTTTCTCATTACAGTATGTAACTTTGTACTAAATAGACAAGACAAAAATGCTAGCTTGTGTAGCACAGTACAGTAAAGAACAATATAACAATACAGTAAAATTTTGGTATGTAAAGTAGACACTATTGATAAATAAAGATAAAACTCTTCTCTGTCTGCCTCACAGCTGATAGTTTCCCTTAAAATGAGTTGCACCTGGAAGCAAAATTTGACAGCATGCACTGTGTTTTTACCCACCACTGCATTCTAAAACAAGCTATTCTGCCCGGATTTGTTTTCAAAACAAAGTGGCTTATGACGTAAACCAATCAAAGAGATAGCCAGTTCCCAACAAACCAATCAACAGCGAGATTGATCTTGCCAGTTCACCAGCTAGAACTTTCACAGCAACCCTTTACACCGGCGCTATTTCACGCAAAGAAAATTAAAAGGGAATTGGATAAAGCTTGCTCGAAAACTGGAGTAAACATAGGTGCTCATTTTAGAAGGTGGCGAGATGTTCGGGAGTGGGTTGGTTTAAAGACAGCTGTGATGTGCTCCCATATTCTACTAGACAGGCAGGTCAAAAGTTTCAACACAAATTTACCTGGACTTTCTGCTTGCCAGCGAACTGTAATTACCGGTAATGAATAGTAGCTAAGTTGCTATTATTGGTAGTGTTACTTTATTCGCCGGCTAGTTCTTGGAAGAAGGAAATGTTTGTGAACGTTACATTACGTAAAGATTGTGTTAACTAGAATCGGCTACTCGGCTATAAGTTACCATGCATACCAGCTGTAGCCAGATAATGCCTGTTTCAGACTAGTTTTTAATATTTTCCCGAAAATTTGCTATTTTTAAACCCGGGATTATAACACCTCGCTCCCAAGTTTCCCGGGAAATCCCATCTAAAAAAACAGGAGCGTTCTAGTAGGCTATTATGAAATGTGCAACCCTGCTTATTGGTTTACAGGCTACCGGCATCCATATGTGAGACAGATGCGTGAGGGTAGGACCCGAAATGCACGACTCAGAAGCTGTGGTTGCAGATAAAGTCCCGTGAGGGCTTTTAATGAAGGAATGTCCAATGAGCGTGGTCAAAAAACAAGCAAAGTTCATACACAAAAAAATCCAGCCAAAACCAATGTACAGTACCGAGGGAGAAAGCAGTCTCAGAATCGGTACACCATGCAATAGTCCAGTAACCAGAGTAGCTGTCAGCGGGGCAGAAGTACAGGCAGACGGTAGGCAGGCTCGGGGTCGAAGGCAATGCAAGAGTCAAGACCGAAGTCCGCTCCGCGGGGCAAAAGTACAAAAGACAGCAGGCAAAAACTCGTGGTACAGGCAGGCAGTGGTCAACAAAACAGAAGTCGGTAACAATGGTCAATAAACAGGATCGTAAACAAAAAGGCAGGCTTGGATATAACGCTCAAAAGTGCACTGACAAACAGGAGGCAACAATTTCGCAAAGACAAGACATGAACACTGAGCTTAAATGCAGGGGTAGACAGGTGCAGACACTTAGCTTGAGAGTAGCATGCGAATGGAAATCAGGTGTGGAGGGCTGACAAGGTAACAAGATAATTAGTAATCGTTAGTAATAAACCTATCCTGACCTAGCGTTAGTAAATTAGTAAATGACATGCACGAGAACGTAAGGTAAACATGAACACATGGTTAGAGAGTTAGTATTACCCAATCCTGATCTAACGTTAGTAGATTAGTAAACTAGACACGGGAGAATGAAACAATTAGGGAAGCGTGAGCGACAGCAAGAGAGATAGAGAATGCATGAACGCAAGGCTGCGGAAAAACACGAAAATGTGTATGCTAACAATGAACGGGAAACGTAACATGAATCAAATATAAAACGAGACATGACAAGACTAGAAAATAAATCGTAACAATAATCAAACATGAAACGTGACATGACATGAAAATGAAACGTAACAAGAATAAAACATAAAACGTGGCGTGACTAGACTAAACATAATACGTGACATTTACAAGAAATCTAACTAAGACAGAAATGAAACATAAAACGTGACATGACGGGCTAGAATCGTGACAATATGCCATATAAGCACCATGGCATTGTCCACTAGCGTACTATTGGCTGAGATTCTTGAATATCAATAACAACAAACTGTTTTTCAAAGATGTTTTATTAATAAAAGCAACATATTTTCCTGAGAAGTATTAATGCTGGCTATAACTGTTCACGACAAAAAGGCTTTAGGTCTACAGGCAAACGGCAAGTGTTGAAGGAAAAGGACTATACCCCCCTCAAAAAAAATTATACCTACACATTTTTACCCTCATCTTTGAAATGTCGAGGGTTTCGGCGGTGACTGCCCAAAACTTAAAAATTTGGAAATAGTTTGAGAAATTTCTCACGTTTATAACAAGCCAATAAAAAAATAAAACCGAAATAAAAAATCTAGGTTTTTGCTGCAAGAACTGAGAACGTGAGTAATAGGCCTATGTTATATAGCCTAAGTATCCTAAATGTTATGGCATAAATACAATATCTCCATCAAGACACATACGCTAATATACGCTAGCCTACTGTTGTGAAATGAGGGACGTTTAGCCATAGGCTTTGAGTTGGTAAGAAAAGCGAAGGTATCTAATATACTTGCAACTTGCTCTAAGAATTCCTGCTTGTTTTCTAGCTAATTATAGCTGGGCTATATTTCTGCAGAATCCGATGTCCTGGAATAACAAAACGATGGGTTCATTATTAGGCTACACCTTGTTCCTATCCACGGTTGCCCCCTAGTGGTAGCCTAGTTATTGACATCGCAATTATAGTAGCCTATTCTTTTCAATTAATTTACAACTTTAAAAAAAACCTGACATTTTGCCTCGTTACTATTAAGTTTCTCAAAATTCTTCCACACTTTGCTTGACATGATTTTGCTCTCCACATTTGGAGCAGGTATATTGAACTTCTATTTCCTGCGCGTGCGCTAGCAACATTCACGTGCTCTAAAAAGTGCAATCAGTTACCGAGTTTTCGCTCGTCAATAAGCAGTCATGAGTAGGTGTCAGTTTTTTCAAATGGTGGATACTGCATTTTGGAAATAAACTGAATATATTGATTATTTTATTGTACTTAATTAGGCCAAATATAATGCAAGAGTTATTTATCTGCATTGCTCATGTTAAATTTCCTGGTTTCCTGACGTCACTCCTGGTTGGGAAGGAAGTGTGATGGGAAATACTGGGATCCCAGGAACCGGGATTAATCACTAGTTCAGACCAATGCTACACAAACTCAGTGTTATGCGAAAATATTCCGTTGTTTTACCTGGACTTTTAGCTGATATATTTACTGTAACATTAGCTATACCAGCCTGTAATCCTGCAATGGTATCTAGAAAACTTGTAGTAGGGTGGGGGGTGTGTCTCTTTCCCTGTGGGTGGGGCCAAGGGATGTAATCACTTTGAAATGTTTTGACAACAAATGTATAGGGAATATTCATTTAATTAATACACGAGGCACCAAAATGTAGCGACCAGGTACGAGTCTGATAGCAGTGAGCAAGATGATCAGTAACATGATCTCTCAATCATCTGAGTCCGTACGCGGGGCACCAAAAATGTAGGGGACATACCTCTATTTATACACGGGGCGTCACTTATGTACTGCGATACGCTACTACCATCCTTATACAACTGGTGGCATGGTTTTGTATAATAAATCAGTCTCATAAAATGTATATATTATTCTCAAAAGAGAATATACCAACTAAAAATGGGTAACTTGAATTAATAATTAAATTAATTACCAATAAAATTACACATTAATAATTGTGTTAGCAAAATCACAATATCATGTACTCAGTTGATACCGAATATAAATGATCCAGCTAGAAGGTGAAGGCATTTTGGGGAATCCCTGCGATTAGCATTGGCTGACTCAGTTCAACACAAGAGCAACATCAATACAGGAAATCTTGGATAAATGTAATAGTTTATTGAACACAAAGTACCAAACAGAGCAAGGCACGATTCACTACTATAATGTACAACAAACTATGTGTGTGTGTGTGTGTGTGTGTGTGTCGCGTTGGGCGTGTGGAATTTCCATGTTCTCCTACGTGTGGGGGTTGCCACGGACACGTGTTCAATGAGAACAAAGAAACTAAGATGGAGGGAGGTTTGAATCTAGCTTTTGCTGGAGCTAGCTAATGGCGGCGCATGAACCATACCACACACATAAGGGATAGCCGTAAACTTAAATGCGTGTGCTTTGAGATCAGCGTGCAGTGTTAGGATTACGGCTGGTTAGTGTTTAAAGATAGATCGCATGCAAGATACGCTCTGTGCGTGGATGCATTAAACCTAACGCAGCGCGGTGGATGGCATAAAACCAAAGTAAAACGGTAACACAAAACCTTTACAGAACACATTAACCTTTCAATAGCAGTTACATACTGTACATCCAGTCACAAACATGTTTCTTTTGCTAACTAATATGCTATTGCCCATGTTACAGCCTTACTTGAATTAAAGCCCGTTAAATAGGTTCCTCCATTGGATCGCACACTCACAGTGAAAAGGGGAAATCTGGTCGCCCTGATTCTGTTGTGGCGAGTTCGCAGGGGTTGTGGAAGATAGGGGAAACGTCCGCCTCATCTTGGGTCCCTGGAACAGCTTTCTTTCGTCATTCTTACGGGATAATGGAACCGGTCGCATTATCTCTCCCGAACTATGCAGCGCCATCCTACTGCAGACCGCTTGCCTCTTTGGGGACTCACTGGCGGTGCTCTGCTACAGGATCAGTGGCTGCATGGTCCGCTTGCTGGTTCTTCTTGACCACCGGGTGCTCGCGTTGCCTCCTCGAGACACGTTCAGCGGACAACTGGCCCGGAAGAAAACTGCGGGAAGAACTGGCTGTGTTGCCCCTACATATCAACTTTATTGCCAGTCGCGCATTCCGCTGCGTAGTATCACGTTACAGTGCGGAAATCACAACTAGTGCAACGTCCTACGTCACTTCCAACGTGGAGGAGGAGCCTCCTGTGGACTGTATGGACTTGTAGTTCTTATTGTCCCTACAAATGCGACCGTTGGGAAAAAGTTGCGTACTCTAGCTTTAAGTGAATTTCAAGATTCATCAGACAAGTATTTGCAAGTCATTTAAGATATATGTTTGAAAGTTTATTGACTGCCGGTTTAACTATTTTGCACGTAAAGATTTACGCAATGAATATATGTCATGGTTTTGCTGCCTGCTTTTTCGGTTCTGTGGATGGTGCCTCTCAGGGCCGCGAGAGGGCACTCCTGTTGTTTTTTCCGCCGTCCGGGACTCTTTATGGTTATTTGTTTCAGGTGTTTTGCTGGCTACATAAGCTCAGCGCCTTCTTTGTTCCAGGCTTTTGTGTAAGCTTTGTTTATGCTCAGGCCAGTAAATTTGGTTTAGAACTAGAAGACTGCATATCTTTTCTGCATTTAAAGATACGCAGTAACTTCTTTAGCTTAGAGTTATAGGTTTAGTCCCTAGGACCTTTTCTTTCCTATTTTCTATTTTTCTAAGTTCTTTCCTTGGTTTTCGTTCAGTCCTCATTGAGGCTGTAACCTTTGTTACCCTTTTCTCTTTTTCCTCCTTGTTTGAGTTAATTTATATTTTATTGAGCTGGATTCTGGATTCTGGGCTGGATTCTGGTTTCTTTCTCTTCTGTTTATTTCCACTCGAGTCTTCGAGTCTGTTTTCGCCCTCTTTTCTGGGTTGTTTTCTGTTGGCTGATACACCGGGGGTTATTTCTCCTTTGTTTATTTCTGTTCTGTCAGGGAATTCTTATCCTTTCCCCCAACGAGAGGTTATCCCATGTGTGTGGGTAGCTTGTAGAAGGTCGCGTCTGGTTCTCCGACCCCTTGCCCTCCCTCACAGTACACAAAAGCCATATGGAGGTACCAGCGACCTTGTCGGGGTTTGATCAAGTCATGGCCACCCAGCACGTGTCTTTGGCCGCTCATGAGGGGGGTATTTGCGCAGTCCAAGCGCGGCAGCTGGTCATGCACAACCAGCAGGAACAACTGGTTGTTCAGCTGCGCCGCCAGGAGGATTGTCTGCGCGATTTGGCGGACAGTCTTCACCAACTGGCTGGAGCGACAGCGCCCACAGTCACTCAAGCATCTCCCCCTGAAAATCCACCTTCCACTCACGGTTAGGGAGCCTAAACTCCAGCTCCCCCTCCGTTATGACGGAGAGTCAGGGAAATGCAGAGGATTCCTGTCCCAATGTTTAATTTTTGTTTAAAGCGCAGCCTTCCCGCTTCTCCACCCAGGACTCACGTGTAGTGCTCATCTTGTCACTGCTTACCGGGACTAGGGGTGCAACGGATCACAAAACTCACGGTTCGGATCGTATCACGGTTTTGAGTCACGGATCGGATCATTTTTCGGATCAGCAAAAAAAAAAAGGGAGACAAGTATATCTTTGCTTTCCATTTATTCTGTAAAACACTTAAAGCAAGGAACTTTTGCCCATGGTCTTAAATGAAAACAACATTCAATTCTATTTCTCGTTACTAGTTCTATTTTGTCCGTAGTTATGCAAAAACCTCTCGTTGGTAGTTCTGAAAACAATTGATTCTATATGGAAGCAAATAGTTCCTTCTCAACTTTATACCATAAAATTGGCACCAATTTTGGTTATTTTTGTCATTAGTTAGATTATTTAAGAAAATTGCATGAAACCGCAACTCAATTTACCCATCTCTCTCCGTCTTGCGTTTTAAAAATGCTTTGGTCACGCAGCCTATTTTAAACAGCCCAGGCTAAGGAAATTGCATTTCACGATCTGCATCATGAGATGGGAACATCTGAAAAAAATAGCCTACTGTAGATACAGAGTTTGTTACTGTTAGATGTAACGTGTCATATCTAAGACATTTCGCTGGATAAAATGTTTTTTTTAATATACAGATTAATGTGCTTTGTGAAGTAACTTGTTCGCATTCGCAACCAGCGTTGCTCACGTCAGCGTTACCTTACATTAGGTAAAGCCCTACTATGTTACGTTCATATTTCCAAACTGAATAAATACTGCACCTCTAACCACAAAACGTCTTTGCTAGATTAAAGTTGTTGTAACTAAGATATTTGGCGAAGACAAACTTTTCAAATCAGTGGATTTAGCGTTATTTGCCGGCTTTATTAATCAGCTGTTGGTGTTGCTATGGATACCATTCATATAAGGGTCGACTCTAATGGCGCTGGCAGCAGATAACGTAGACGGCGTATTAATTTAGAACGGTGATTAAAATGTTGCCAGCGCTACTTCATTGCCGGGTGGTTTAACGAAATAAATGCCCACCCTCCAGCCAATCAGAATCGAGTATTTATCCAAGCCATGGTATAAGTAAGCAATAATGACCGAGGAGCCGGGCATTTAACTGTTTAAATGCCCGGCTCCGAGGTCATTATTGCGCTTATACCATGGTTACCAACAATTATTATATATAGTCACATTTATATTTATTGATTTTTATCGACTTTATCAGCTGAAATTTAAATATCCTTCCGAGGTCATTTTGGCATGTAGTTTGCCGTTGTCATGCAAAACTGCTCGTTGATAGTTCTATTTGAACAGAAAACATCTCGTTGCTGCTTCTATTTCTCGTTACTAGTTCTATTTTGTCCGTAGTTATGCAAAAACCTCTCGTTGGTAGTTCTGAAAACAATTGATTCTATATGGAAGCAAATAGTTCCTTCTCAACTTTATACCATACAATTAGCACCAATTTTGGCTATTTTTGTCATTAGTTACATTATTTAAGAAAATTGCATGAAACCGCAACTCAATTTACCTCCCTCTCTCCGTCTTGCTTTTTAAAAATGCTTTGGTCACGCAGCCTATTTTAAACAGCCCAGGCTAAGGAAATTGCATTTCACGATCTGCATCATGAGATGGGAACATCTGAAAAAAATAGCCTACTGTAGATACAGAGTTTGTTACTGTTAGATGTAACTTGTCATATCTAAGACATTTCGCTGGATAAAATGTTTTTTAATATACAGATTAACGTGCTTTGTGAAGTAACTTGTTCGCATTCGCAACCAGCGTTGCTCACGTCAGCGTTACATTAGCTACATTAGGTAAGCCCTACTATGTTACGTTCATATTTCCAAACTGAATAAATACTGCACCTCTAACCACAAAACTTCTTTGCTAGATTAAAGTTGTTGTAACTAAGATATTTGGCGAATACAAACATTTCAAATCGGCGGATTTAGCGTTATTTGCCGGCTTTATTAATCAGCTGTTGGTGTTGCTATGGATACCATTCCTAAAAGTGTCGACTTTAATGGCGCTGGCAGGAGATAACGTAGACGGCGTATTAATTTAGAACGGTGATTAAAATGTTGCCGGCGCTACTTCATTGCCGGGCGGTTTAACGAAATAAATGCCCACCCTCCAGCCAATCAGAATCGAGTATTTAGCCAAGCCATGGTATAATACTTTTAAAAGTACCAGCGGCAGTAAAACTGTAATTCACTATGATGGTTAAATTTTGCAATTAATCCGCGGTTCACATGCGTGCCGAACCGTGGGGGGTGATCCGTACGGATCACGGATCAAGTACGTTCCGTTACACCACTAACCGGGACTGCTCTTGCCTGGGCGGATCCCCTTATACGGTCGAATGCACCTATCATGAACGATGCTGATAGCCTCATGACAGAAATGGCATTGGCTTTCGACCATGACATTTCGGGTCAGGAAGCAGCGATGAGGCAAACCTGCCTCCGCCAGGGTCACAACACGGTAGCTGGTTTTCCATCGCGTTTCGAGCATTGGCAGGCGAGACGGGTTGGGCCGAAGGTCCACTCATTACCTTGTTCACCAACGCCGTCTCGAACCCCGTTAAAGGCGCCTTAGCAGTGCTTGAACCGCCTGCTATGTTCGATGCCCTGGTGATGACCACTTTTTTAAAAACAGAAATTGAAAAACGAGTATCAAATGGTTATTCGTTTTGGATCCGTGTATAAATTAATGCAAACTGCAACATCCTGTACTGTCACTCATCTCAGAAAACAGTTTTTTTCTCGTAACTTAGTAGCTAGATACTTCATAGATCACTCGAAAATTAATGTGATGACAGACATGATGACGATGAGTGGCCGTCAATTTATTACTAAGTCCTATTATGTACTATTTATTGTTTATGTCCACTTCTCTGAATCTGAAATCATGTGGGACTCCACACCTCAGTCCCCCCCTAGCTCAGAAAATACTAGAGTAATGGGGGCGCTCGAGTTCCCCCTGCCAGCTAACATACCTACCCATTATGCGGACCTCGCTGAGGTATTTAGCAAACAGCGAGCCACTACCTTGTCACCTCACCGACCCTATGACTGTGCTATTAATTTACATCCAGGCACAGTACCTCCTAGGGGTTCTCTGTATTCCTTGTCGGCTCCAGAAAGTGCATCAATGAGGGAATACATTGAGGAGGCTCTGGCTAATGGCTTTATCAGACCCTCTACCGCGCCGGGTGGTGCCGGTTTCTTTTTTGTTGAAAAAAAAAAAAGACGGCGGTTTGAGGCCATGTATAGATTATCGAGGCTTAAATAACATCACGGTAAAGAACCGTTACCCACTGCCATTCATGAATTCCGCATTTGAACGTCTCCAGGGGGCATCAGTGTTCACAAAACTCGATCTCTGGAATGCTGATAATTTGGTGCGTGTGCGTGAGGGAGATCAGTGGAAAACAACTTTCCCCTTACATTTGTAGGTAGCTTGTAGATCCCCTTACAGTC
Source organism: Synaphobranchus kaupii (assembly GCA_029718625.1). Taxonomy (NCBI): domain Eukaryota; kingdom Metazoa; phylum Chordata; class Actinopteri; order Anguilliformes; family Synaphobranchidae; genus Synaphobranchus; species Synaphobranchus kaupii. Next base: position 33,731,402 of record CM056388.1, on the reverse strand, counting down.
GCGTCTGATTCTCCAACCCCTTCCCCTCCCTCACAATATATGTATAAAATCATGTGAGAGTGACAGAATTAATAAAAATGCTATCCATTTTGGTCAGCAAGGCCTACTCAGTTGATAATTGGGCAAATAGTAGACAATTGTACTTGTACATTTGCATAAACGTGATTCAACATTTGAATTTTAAAAACCATTTGTGAAAGCAATGAGACATGTTTATAGTGCTGTGAGCAAGTTGGTGTGGGGTACTTCACACACTCTTTCCACAACTTTCATAGTCATGAGAGGATTATGCTTAAGAAGTTGAGAAAAAACTGTAAGAGCTGCTGAAAGGGAATATTTTTAACTGCTCAGCTGAGACAGACAGACTTGTGTCAGTCGCTCCCAGATTCATACAGGGATGTGTAACTGGGCAAACAAAGTCTTCAAAAAGACCTTGGATTATAAAACCTTACAATCACCCACATTGAAAGGGTGCACAATCACTTTAATGGGATGTTTCATGATAACAATCCTGATTTTTCTTACCTTCTTCCTTGATTTCAGGGAAATACTCCCATGTAAACATTTTCACACCTCCATCCAAACATTGACAGTGGGGGAACAGGGGGTTGTCATTTGAAACCGAATTTCTGAAGGTGAGAGTTTAGGGTGTTGAACAACATAAAAATGCAGTACTCTCCTTTCCTTATTGTGCCATTATTGGTGGATTTCCTTACATTTTATTTTAAAAAGAGAAGAGGGCAAACCCAAAAGGTCGTACAAGAGCCTGAGCATACTAAGAGAAGGAAACGGAGATTGACAGGCAGAAAGACAGATGGCTCATGAAAATGGGAAGCTAAAGTTCTATTTCTCCTGTTACAGGACAAACCCCTTTCAAAACCATTTGGGAGTGATGTTTTTTTCTGCAAGATTGCAATTGATTCATTTTGATCTATCCTTCCCACAGGGTCTACACAGCAGCACCACAGTTCTGTCATACATTCCTCCATTCCTTCTCAGGGAATAACCCCTCGGGAATGCAGTGAGGCTCTACATCCTGTTGTTCTTCTCTCAATTCCAGTATTTACTTTAATTTATTTATTGACAGTTCAGATAGCACTGACCTATTCAATAAGGAAAACCCAATGGGGATTTAATGTGCCTACTCTTAACACACAGTGTTACGTCCACCTCCACCCTTCCAGTTCACCTTCCCTTTTGTTCTCAGTGTTTTCCCCCTTCCTCTCGTTCCTTGTCTTATTTTCATGTTCCGTGTTTGTCTTCCGTGTTGTGCAGGCTGCTGGGTGTGGTTTCCCACCTCGTTTCCCTCATTATCCTTCAGCCTATCACTCGCATTCTCCACTCGCAATTTGCACACACTTTCAATTATCGCATAACACTCGCCCACATTCCTCACGCCTGCACTCATTAACAATATCCCACTTCCCACTTCAATACTTAATACCTGTCAGCCAGGAATGTGCAATGCACCCATTGTGCCTGAATTAAAACATCAGTTATTAACAGTGGCCCTCCAAAATTATTCACACTCTTGATAAAGATGAGCTTTATAAAGGGTTGCCAAAACAAGCCTCGAATGAGAGCAACCAGCAAAATTAAGCATGTGGAGTTTGCAAAACACCACTGAAACCTTGGATGGAACCACATCAGGTTATAGTCAGATGACCAAAATTGAGGTTTTTGGTCACACGCATGAGCGGTGGGTTTGGCGTCAGAAGAAGGATGCTTATGTTAAAAGGACATCATACCTACAATAAAAAATGATGGAGGATCTTTCAGGTTACAAGGTTGTTTCATATCTACTGGTCCTTGGGCTCCTTTTAAGGTCAATGGATCATAAATTCCAGCAGGAATACATCCTGCAGCACAGGATACATGGGTATCCCTGGTATCCCCCCCACCAGGAAGCTCAAGTGACTTGGCTCCAAGTGGATCTTCCAGCAAGATGTGTGCTTGACCCCAAGCACACACCACAAAGAATGGTTAACCGATGACAAAATTACCATTTTTCTTTGGCCATCTCAGTCGCCAGATTTGAAGCCAAATGAAAACTAGCTGTTTGAATTCAAGAGAGCAGTCCACAAGAGCAGACTAGTACTCAAAATGATGTGAATATTTGCAACTCGTAAAGGAGTCTCATTACTGACACCGGTGGCCGAAAGTGAACTGTAGCCAGCAGCAACGGGAGCAAGCGATATTTGCAGTAATCCACTCTCTGTATGATACATTGGCGTTATGGGTCTACTGTGGGTTTCTTTATAGCACAGTGGGTTGATGCCACGGCGCAAGTATTTTTTTACGGTGTATGGTTGAGACAAGGATAATCCTAAACTAATGTTAGTAGTAAACAGATGATAGGAGCGGCGCCGTGTGAGTAGACTGGAGTTATTGCACATAAAATGTAAAAAATACCAGGTTCTGAAAGAACAGATGTTTCCTGGAACATTAACTAGTAAAGTTATATACTATTCTCAAAAGAGAATATACTAACTAAAAATGGGTAACTTGAATTAATATTGAAATTACCAATAAAATTACACATTAATAATTATCTTAGCAAAATCACAATATTATGTACTGAAATTAATATAAATGATTCAGCTAACAGGTGAAGGCATTTGGGAGAATCCCTGCGATTAGCAGTGGCTGACTCAGCTCAGCACAAGAGCAACATTAACAGACAATCTTGGAAACTAGTTTATTGAACACCAAGTATCAAACAGAGCAAAGCACGATTCACTACTATAATGTACAACAAACTATGTGCAAGTGCGTTTGTGCATGTGTGTGTGTGTGCGTGCATGCGTGTGCTCGTTGGGTGCACGTGGGGGTATGTTCTCCTGCGTGTGGGGGGTTCCCTCGGACACGTGTTCAGAGAGAACAAAGAAACTAAAATGGAGGGAGGTTTGAACCTAGCTTTAGCTGGAGCTAGTCAACAATGGCGTGTGGGCCATACCGAACACATAAGTAAAGTTATCGGTGCGAGTGTGTTGAGATCAGTGTGCAGTGTTAAGATTATGACCGGCTAGTGTTTAAGACAGATCACATGCAAAATATTTTCTTTGCGTGATGCATTAAAACTAACGCAGAACGCTTACAGCCATCCAAAGTAAAATGATAACAAAACTTTTATCCATTCAATAGCACAGTTACATATATCCAGGCAAACATGTTGCGGTTGCTAAATAATAAGCTATGCCCAGTGTTACAGCCTTACTTGAGTTAAGTCCTTTGAATAGTTTCCTCCATCGGATTGCACATTCACAATGAAAAGGTGAAAGCCATTCGCCCGATCCTGTGGATGCAAGTCACAGGGTTGCAATAGATAGGGGAACCAGCCGCCTCATCTTGGGTCCCTGGAACTGGTTTCTTTCTTCGTCAGGGTTGCAGTTAGTAGGGGTAGATAATGGAACCGGACGCATTATTTCTCCCGAAATATGCAGCGTGATCCTGGTGCAGACCGCATGCCTCTTTGGGGACTCACCGGCGGTGCTGTGCTGCAGGATCAGTGGGTGCGTGGTCCGCTTAGTGGTTCTTCTTGACCACTGGGTGCTCGCGTTGCCTCCTCGCGTCTCGTCTCCGGTCCCCCCGTGGCCGATTACCGGGGGTAGATAAGCCCGCCTCGCTCAGTCGGGTCGGCGTTACGGACGGCCGATGCTTCCTTGTGGAGCGAGGGCTCTACCCCGGGCGTGAAGGCCGCACGGAGCGGTGAGACGAGACAGTGAAGGCCCTAGCGGGCTTAGAGCGAACGGACATGAACTGGGAGAACTAACTGAAAGAGTGGCCGGGTTGCCCTTTTTATAAACTTTATTGCCAGTCGCGCATTTCAGCTGCGAATTATCACATTTCGGTGTTGAAATCACAACTGGTACAACATGCTGCGCCATTTGCAACGTGGAGGAGGAGCCTCCTGTGGACTGTATAGAATTGCAAGTGCTGCTTTTCCCCATGTGCGCCCTCCTACGTTCAAAAGGTGTAACGTCAATTCCTCCAACGTCTATTCATTAGAAACTGGTGGAAATTTAAATATTGGAGAATTCAGATCCTTGGCCTCCTCTCAACGTATATGCGTTTCATCCAAATCTAATCAGAACTGTTGGCGCTAAGGCTGTTACGGACAGACAGACACACAGACGTGAGTGATTACAATACCCCCGCTCGCAGCGCTATGTGTGCGCGGTTGTAACTATCTCTATAGCACCTTTTGTACACAGGATGCATCACAAACAGCTTCAGTGATGATAAGAGTAAAAAAAATAAAACTAAGCAATCTTGCCAACCATGCCAAAATAAAGTAAAAGAAAGATAAAAAGGGAAAAATATATGGAACATAAAATGTAAGACACAAAAAATATAGAACAAAAATATTGTAAAAATAAAAAGGCTCTAATAGAAGACAATAAAATACAAATAATAAAAGTACTATTAAACTAGTCAAGACCAAGCAATTACCGAATAAACAAAAGTAAAATACATCGTAAAAAATAAAATGAATAATCTAAAATGAGATTTAAAACTACTCAAGGACAGACTGTCTCTTATGTACTGTGCTCAGGAATTCCATAACTTTAGTGTATAAAAACAAAAACTCGGAAGGAAATTATTCTGGAGGGCACTGTACAGTTTTCTTACCAGCCATTTATTAATACAGGAAAATGGTCATAATATCAACACAGTTATGTTTCATTTTCTTCTTATTTTACACAATGTGCTTTCAAATCAAGGTGTGAATAAACGACTGAGAATTCAAACAAATTTGACAAATGCATTCCGTTTGCCAGTCATGATTGCACACAGCAGGCAAAGATGGCTCACAACAGAGAATAGCTTTAATTCAATCAGAAGCAGAGAAATTTCCATGTGAGATAATTGATTATTTATTCTGCAGGAGTCATTAACCCCAGACTCTAAATGAAAATGTAAGAGCCTCTTGAAATGGAATTGCTGAACTGACTCGGAGAAATGGCATTTGGACAGAGACCAGATCACAGAAAGAAGTGAACAGCCGGGCCAGCAATGGGCTGTGAACTGATCTCTTCCAGATAAAACTCAAAGGATGGAGACAAAGACAGAGGGATTTGCTCAAACTCACAATTGTTTGCATTATTCATTTCTGTCCCACTAGCAAAGGGTCCACAAAGCATCTTTTTTAACGGCGGATTTTTAATGCGTTGCGCATCTGATGCTGTGCATTTTCCCCAAGTTGTTGCATTGCAATCTGTCCAACCTGGCAACCTACAACAGTGGTGCCTCACCACTCCCGCATGTTTATTATGGGATGTAATTTCTTAGCAGAACACTGGTGACAGACAGGAGATGACATCTTGGAGAGTTTACATTCAGATCTGTTATTTCTGGTATTCAACCCAGACTACCTTCCCTCCATCTGATCCATATAAATTTTTTGTTTAGACCAAAATTATGAAAATTGGATTTCTCAGGAAAAAAAAAGGTGTCTGGGCCAATTAACAGCATACACTAAAACTGAAATAATATTTTTTTAAACTCCAGAAAGTGAACTTTTCCTTTAGGAAGATCAATATAATGATCTTTAGAAGTGATCAATATAATGTTGTACAGATACAGTGCAGGTCGTGTTGCATCATCTCTGCACACCCCTAGAAGGTGCAATGTTTTGATCACAAAGCTATGAAAACTTCATTCTTGATGTGTAGTTTAAAGTAAATTACTTCAAAATTGAAGAAAATAACAGCAGAGTACATGAATGAACCTTTATGGGAGAGTTTGAGATAAAAGAACAATTTTTTAAAAAATATATAAAAAATGACAGTACAGGGAGAAATAAGGTAGACTATTGTAATTTGAGTGCTAAGGTTAGAAAATAAATAAAACAAACTAAACGGCTCTTTGAACTGCAAATTGTCTAAAATTAAAATTATCTGAAGTGTTTTTATTCAATATTGAAGTGGGAAAGGGAGGGTTAAGAGGCTAAGTGCTTGACAAATAAAGAATAAGGATATTGCAGATGCCCTAAATAGTACTGGATAGTTTGTAGGTTAATGCTGAGCCTAGATGGGCTGAACTGCCTGTTCTCCTCATTATGTATTCTTATGTATCTTATGTTCTCATGTTATCATGCTGTTGGTACTCAATAGGCGCAGCATTCATTTGCTTATAGAAAGAGGTAGCTGGAATGTATCCAGCTTCACAATGAATTCTAGGAGGCTTGGGGCAGATATGAATGAAGTGACAAACTTAAGAGGCATCAACATTTTAAAAAGTGCCATCAATATCTCAAGACAGTCACCTGTCCATGCTCTGAAGTCTTGTTTGTAAAGAATCGATTGGTGAGAAAGGGAGTATGCCGCACTGATCTAAGAACAGGAAAAACACAGAGGGAACTGGAGAGTTTTGCACTCTTAAATAATTTCAATAAATTCTACATTGTAAGGGTGAGGGACAAGCATTAGATTCAGTAGGGAAGGACCCTGAACAATTAAAATCATCATTTAAAAGTTAATAAATAAGCAAAGAAACCCAAAAAAACCCTAAAATTATAGGAATACTTTACAAGTTTCACCTATGCACGTGTCGTTAAATTGTAACTAATTTGGCAACAAGAGGTTATTACTAAGTAACTCCAATGTAGGTGACACGGAACAACAGTTAGCGGTATTCTTAATTATGTGAATATTTTGAAATATTTTCTAAACAACCATAGGCCATATCTTCATGATACGCAACAAATAGACCTTGCCTGTAAATTTCACGTGTCTTTTGATATGGAATTTCATTTCAGCAGGAGAGATGTAACAGGGCTGGCCTTGTATCACATGTGTAATTAAGAATACCAATCACTACTGTTCCATGCTACCTATGTTGGAGTTAGTAACAACCTCTTGTTACTACATTGGTTACAATTTAACTACACGGGTATAGGCACAACTTAATGTAAAGGGTTACCAATATTATATTAAGCCTAGTTTATTTAGTTTTGATTTAGATTACCTTTTATTGTGAAAGTACATATACTGCCTTCTACAGGAGAGTTTGTTACTAGTTATTTAAAGTGATACTGCAGTCAAAAACCGACTTTTCCCATTGAAAACCGATGTTTTGGGTTAGATTATGATCATACACAACTGTTTATGTCCGAAAATCTCATGTTTAGTCAAAACGTTTTTTTTCTGAGTTTTTGTGTAGGCTTACCAATACGCTGGTTTCTGGGGATTCGTGACGTCACGAGATCCTTAACATAAAAATGGGTGGAGTTGAGGTGGTCCTAGGGGTGGTCTCGGCTGGGTTTTTTTTTCCTCTTTGAGACTGAGACCCTTAGTAGCTAGTTCAAGTTCAAATGCAAATTGCTTTGTATTACTGCTAACGTTAATATTACGACTTATATAGACACACCCTTTCACTGCTTAACCGTATGAATATTCATAATATGACTACGTGGCATCATCGTCATATGACCACACCTACTCACGAGTTCCAGTTCAAATTCAAGCGGTAAAAAAGGCATCAGAAAAGGCTCTGCAGTATCTCTTTAAAAACCATGTTTCCTGCATAAGAAGCATGGCATTTATATTTTATAACTACACTGGACTGGACTGTCAGGAAAAGTTGCTGCCTGGTTTGTAGCTATTTTCTACAGTCTATGGTTTGTAGTGGTAGCGAAACCACATTCCAAACGTCAGAAGCAGGCATTGCATCTCAAACAGGCTATTAAAATATGGCTATTGTCAGCAGTTGAACATTGAATTGTTAATGAATTGTTTTGGTCGCGAAAAGTACGGATCTATATCCCTGGGCCATCCCTAAAAAACTACTTTGTTCACCCCTGCTCTGAAGGACAGAACGCTGCTTAGTGATACAAACATGTTTAAAATGAGGTAAAAATCCAGCTATTGTAAGACATATTTCTCACCTTGTTTTCATTCGTAGAAAGATTGTAGTCTCATTTATTGATGAGATGAGATAACATTTTTTAAATCCCCTACATTTAGGGGTAAATCCCCCAAGTCTGGCAATTATGTGTTGGGCAAGGGTGCAACAAAACTTGGCCATTAAATATTACGTTACACAAGTTCACAAGTCTGCAGGTACAGACATTGAGAAACACCCACAGTGTCAGAGCTCCAGCTCTTGTGTTTAGAAATGACATACTTTACAACAAAAGGAAATGTTATTATTTTCCTGTTTCTAAAATGGGAAAATAAAGTGTACATCTTTATCTTATAAGTTAATGACATTTCTTTAAATTTACAAAAAAAGCGATTGCACAGGGTTGCTAAGACCTGAAGGAGGGTTTGGGAGTGATACTTTATGACCACTGCAGGAGAATGACTGTAAATTTGTCTTGTGCCCTTTCAAGGGAGAAAAATACATGTTCATGCTCCTGTGGTAACATTTAATTTCCACTACTGCATTTTGCCTGGAGACAATATAGCTTTCAGCGATAAAGAAGTTAATTAACAAGATCGGACAAGATAAGGGGGCCATGACTGATAAGAGAGATAAAACCCTGAGTATGCAGGAAGTCACAGGAAAAAGGCAAGAGAGGATCTGTAGAGTTTTGTCTATTTTAAAGGTTTAAGCATCTTAGAAAGGTCCAATCTTCTGAATATATTGAATATAAGACCTGTTAAGCTGAAAATAGTAGGCTAACTTAAGGCTGGTATACACTGCGTGATTTCTACCGTCCTTTACGATTGTTGCATGTCAGACTGTGCGATGTAGCCTCGATAATCTATTGTCTTCGTTCTAGTCAGACTGTGCGATAAGATCCAAAGCGTTCTATAATAAGTTTAGAGATTCTATCCTACGATTTGGCTACAGTAGCCTCCGTCATCTGACATCTACACGCAGAATTTGATCAAATACGCACTCCAACAGACAGTTTATAACAAAGTGTAAATCAATGGTTCGCATGGGAACACTCCTACAACAATGTTGACCCCATACATAATAATCAAACACTGTCTGTCTTTTCTGTACAACAAACAAAATCTATAGTAGGTAGGGTGACCATATATTGGATTTTTTTAAAAAGAGGACAGGGTTAGCAGGCGTTACGAACATAATACTGTTTGTTTATATATGGTCTATGGAACAAGGAAATCCTAAACAGACATTTTAGGAATTTAGAAATCCCGCCTGGACGGATATTTTCGGTCCCAAAAAGAAGAAATGTCTGGGAAAAAGAGGACGCCTGGTCAGCCTAATAGTAGGCTAATCTATAAACCAGTAGGCTACATAGGCTATGTGATCTGGCTCCTAATATGACCAGACAAAGTTGCGAGACGCGCAATGAAAAAAAGGCAATTAGGAAAGCAAAATGCCTAACAGTTCGGAATCCAATTACTTAACCTCCAGTGGAGAGGCAAGGAAAATTAACGTTAAAGCTCAGCACGCACACAGCTACGAGATTATAGCTAGGCTATATGGCCTAACTTTCAACAGCCATTTAAAGTTGAACGCATAAACTACACCATGGTGGGTACAAAAATCATTTAAAAAAACTATATAAACACAAACTTAGGCCTACCTTTGATGGATTTGAATTGGCGTGTGATGTTTTCTGTTATGGTTCTCTGCCTGCTCTCCGCTCTGCGACCGCTCCGTCGCTCTTTTTGTGCTTACTCTTTTGTTTTTCTTCGTCCGTCCCGTGTTTTCCTTTCTTCCTTCCACTCAGTGTTAGCACCTGCGCCGCCTTTCCGCCGGCTATTTATTCCTCGCGTCTTCCAGTCTCGGCGCTTCCATATTGTCTTTCGTTTGACAAGAAAAGCCGGTACGGTACAAGACTGACAGTTCGAGTAGACCACTTTGCCTCAACTAAATATTGTTGAAGTAATGCGGGACTTGACTCGGGTGTCTTATAGAGTTAGTTTAGGCTTTGCCCTACTCTTTACACCCTTCATTCTTTTGCTTTTGGTTTCTCAGTCTCTTTTGTCCTAAGACAGTTTGTCTTCGCCACTTTCGTTTCTACCTCTTATTTCTAGCTTTCAGTTTTGAGAGCGAGAGGTATTTCTTTGTTCTCTGTTATTTTTGTTATATATGTGCTGAAGCCTTAGAGCCTTAGAGCCTGTCTCGGGTTGCTATTGTTTATCCTTTTACACCAGTCTCCTTTATAATTATTCTTTCTGTGTGAGAGAAGGAGTCTGTTTCCTTTTCTTTTTGTCCTACCTTTTTTCTATGGAGTTTCTCCGTTCTAGTGGCGTTCGAATCCGAGCGCTTTTCGATTACCTACCGTCGCGCCTGGTCCTCTTACCAGTCCCTCTTATAGTTTTCTACATGACAATAGGCAGTATCCTACGGCAGGGCTTGGTGTTGAAAAGGCTATGGTTATAATGTCATCATTGTCCAAAAATAATATTTCTATAAAGTTCCCTTTGTTAATAGCCTCCTCCGTTTCCCTGTGTCCGTGGAGTGGAATATCCTGCTTTGCACATGTCATTAACATTACGATGTAATACTGTCATATGCTGGCGGTTTCTCTATGAATGAAATGTTGAATGCGAGACGGCGTTTCACCGACATTTCAGCACAAAAATGTTCACTGGAAAAACTTTGCTCTGATTTAGAAAGTGCTACACAATGCTGTTGGCTGTTCTCGTGTTTTGAACAAGCCTGCCTAAAATACTTCCATGAACTCTCTAGCTATGCACCTCCGGTAAGTGTCTGCAGACTTTACAGTAGGCGTTACGCTGTAGGCTAGGCTACTTCACCTCCCCTGGTAGAGGGTGTTTCTCAATGTCTGTAGCCTACTTATCTGTACTTGCGGACTTGTGAACTTGTGTGACGTAATATTTAGTGGCCAAGTTCTGTTCCAAGAACGCGTGGGAGCATCGGATGCACCCTCTCCCAACAGAGAGTTGCCAGTTGATAGGCTGTTTGTTTAGCCATGTTCACTTGTTTGTTCATCCACATCCAAGATGGGCTGGGGCGAAATTTTCTGAAGTGAGAGATGTGCTTCAAAGGAAACATTCTTCCTTTCTTCGCTTTCGTTAAAGGGTAACCAAGCACTGAAACAACTTATTTTAGTTGATAAGTTATGTATTGGGCCACACCAAAATGCTAGTGATTGACTGTAGTCCCAATCTCGAATGTTCAATACAAAGGTTGATTTTTCTCATTTTGCAATGAAAATTACCGGAATCCTGCCCTCTATGGATTGAACGATATAAGAAAAATATGTGATGTGTCAATGGGAGCCACAACTCTCTGGTACTTTCGTCATCATTTGGTAACGCCCTTTTATCAGGACATATAAAAGGAGAGATCAAGTTCAAGACGGGCGGTTCGGATCTTTGCACAGTCCAAGTGATCTCGTTCTGAGACATCTAATTGTATAGAACCTTTCGAACTTTTCGAGTTTTGAGAATTTTTTTTAAAAATGGCGTCAGTTTGATCCGCGATAGCCTACTCAGTATTCGTAGTAGCTACATGCACGTTCAACAGTGCTACCAGTGCCTGCCCCACTAAACTTGCATTTACCAATAACAACGTATAACTTTACATTAATAAATATCAGTTACTTGTTTTAATACATTAATCCTGCATTCAACTTGTAGGCTAGGCGAAGTAAGCTCAATGTGCAGACTGCGGCGATTTGTCGTTCTTTTTGACCGCAGTAGCAGACGTTCGAGTTCGAAAGAGCAGCACATTCAATCTCGTTCAGTTTAGTCGGCTACTCTGTCTCGTCCAATTTGTTGTCCCACTTCAGTGACGCCAGATGGGAAATATTAAATTATCGTAAGCCTACGGGGGTCTTAAAATTATGTTTTTTACAAGGACATTGTTGTGCATAGACAAACGAAGAGACATTATAGGTGTAAGTATGGGCTATTTTAAAAAAACCCTTCTTTCAGTTATACCAATCGTATTATTTGGGAAATCCCAACACAGCAATAAGTAACGGGTCCTCCATGACAGAAGTAGGAATGGGGAAATAAAATTAGAAAAGGAGGACAATTCATACGTCAAATATTTAATCTGATTGGTTATCACGCCACGTTCCGCATCTCTTCTGGTAACTTCGCCTGCTTGCCGGCCTCGCATCGTCATCCAAAAATGCATTGGGAAGGGAGGGGGATACTCTTTTCGTGACAAAGCAAGGGCAGCGTATGGAAAGGGGTGTGGTAGCCAGCCATAGTCCAGCCCCTTTTTTCTGGCGCTGGATGAATTTTTTTAAATAATGAAAGAGGCGTGGTCTAGCTAAAACTCAGGGCTTGGTTACCCTTTAAGGATATTACATTGGTAGTGAGTTTCTCAACTTAGTTTAAACATGCAGGTTCAATTTCTTAACAAATGTACAATTTTGGGCTCATGGAGAGGGTGATTTGAAAAAAATATTTTTATTATTATTATTATTTTTTATTTTTTTTAAGAGGCCACAAGAGCAAAAATACAGAGAAAAATTGGCATTATAAGCCACGCCCCCAAAGAACGTTTTTTTAGGCCTGGTACATACTCTACGCAAGGAACACGCACAACGACGCAAAGAGCAACGCAGGGGGCGTTTCTCGTGTTCTTGCATAGCAAAATGTGCAATTCCACGCGTTTCTGTTAGAGGCGCTAAATGTCAATACTGTTCAATCACTGCAGAATGAACAACTACACACAAAGAGTAATAATTTCCGGTGTAAGGTTACTCGCTCCAACCAGATTAGCCTAGGCTGCCAACTAGCGGACAGGGCGAAAAGAAGCCGGTAAACGTGCCTTATGGTATGTAAGCAAAGAGCTTGTGTATGTCCCAAATCTGCGTTGGAGTTTATGTTCCTTGCGCAGAGTATGTCGCCCAGTGATGTCACAAGAGGTATATCGTCTTTGCCTGACCTTGCCACAGTGCAGTGACTGAGTTAATAGAGTTAATTTTTCTTATTTATTCATGTATTTATTGGATTATAATTATTTATTCTTACAAAAGATCAATAAAGTTTGTAATAATCTGGCAAATGAACAACACGGGAATGGGCATCACATGCATGCACAACTAGAATGCCCCGAGTAAAATTTTAACGTTACTCCTCCCTTGTCCTCCACCCCAGCTCCGTCAATAAAGTTCAGCAATGGACAGAAAAGAGCAGAAGCTCTGAGCTATCCCGTCATTGTCATGGGCCATAGTTTGTAACGGGCCACACAATGCAGTAGCCTACTTGGTTGGTAGTTAGTTAGTGAGGTCAGTCGGTCAGTTGCTTAGTCATTTAGTTTGTTTCCATTTTAGTGGTTTAACAGCGATTAGGACGGAGAACTTTTGTGTTTTCAGCCTGATGGCACAGAGTTCACGAAAAGTAGCTAATTTCGTGCGTGGGTGCAATTTGTGCAGGTAAGGATCGGGACTTCACTGTGGCATCTGGTGCTGTCCTATCCATTCACTCTCCTTCAGTTCCATCGGCATTAGCAGCCTCTGCCACTGGCCCTGGCGGAAACACTTCTCACAGAGCCAGCACAGATTCAACTAGAGACTGAAATGTGAAATATTTATGGTAAGTGATTGCTACAAGCTAACTATCAATTAATGAAATAACTTTGCTTGCTGTGAGGATAGGTCGCTAGTTAGCTAAACCGACCGATCAATCTGGCATTATACCTACTGTTAGCATCAAGCAATATTTCCCCATACGTTTGGAGGTAATATGTGACTGCATGACGTGTTGTATACATCTTATTAGGCAGCTGGGGTAACGGCAGCAATTACACTTCGTTGAGGGTGTAACGTAACGTTAATTTAAATGGCGATCGTCGACCGGGGAGGGGGAGATAAAACTTGTCATTTTATCATTAGCTAGAGCCAAGAGATAAAGAAAAAAAATGGTTTGTCAGCCCATGGTTTCACACGCATCCTAAAGAAGAGACCCAATCCTCAATCATACTTCATATAGTCAAAGGCTCTTGAGAATAAGAAGGTTTTTAGTCTACTCTTGAAACAGGCAAGAGTTGGGGCATGCTTTACAGAATATGGAAGGGTGTTCCAGCGACTGGGTGCATAATGGCTGAAAGCAGCTTCGCCAGATTTAGATTCACCCTGGGAGTAACATGGAGACCTGAGTAAGATGACCTAAGGGGCCTGGTCAGTTCATAACCTGCAACCATGTCTGAAAGATACTGAGGAGCCAGGCCATTCCGCACTTTAAAAACAAGAAGGATTTTAAAATGAATCCTAGTGGACACAGGGAGCCAATGGAGGGATTTAAGAATGGGTGAGATGTGGTCAGTTTTCTTGACCCTGGTCAAAACTCTAGCTGCAGCATTATGAATAAGCTGGAGCCTTCCCACAGCTTTTTTTGGGAGACCAGAGAAGAGACTATTGCAGTAATCTAATCTACAAGTAATAAAAGCGTGTATTAATTTTTCAAGATCAGGTTTAGATGTTAAGCCTCTTACTTTATTCAAATTTTTAAGATGATAAAAGGCTGACCTAGTGAGACTGTTAATATGACTGTTAAAATTTAGATCAGCATCTAAGATGACACCAAGATTCTTAACTTGGTCTTTGGTCTTGAAGGACAGTGATTCGAGATGTTCGTTGATTATTAATCTTTTGGATTTATTGCCAAAGGTAATTATTTCAGTTTTGTCTTTGTTAAGCTGCAGGAAGTTATGATTCATCCAGTTGTTAACTTCTTCGATACACTGAACCAGCGAGTCTATGGGGCTAAGATCATCAGAAAAGAGTGAAATATAGAGCTGTGTATCGTCCGCATAGTTATGATATTGAACATTATATTTATGTATGATACGTCCTAGTGGGAGCATGTAAAGGTTGAAGAGGAGAGGACCAAGAATAGAACCCTGCCGGGACTCCACAAGTGATACTGACCTTGTCAGAGAAAAAGTTCCCAATAGAGACAGTGTAATGTCTATCCATCAAATAGGATCTGAACCAGTCAAGGACTGGACCAGACAAACCGATACATTTTTCCAGTCTGTCCAACAGTATTGCATGATCTACAGCAGGGGTGTCCAATCTTACCCGAAAAGGGCCGGTGTGGGTGCAGGCTTTTGTTCTAGCCCAGCACTATGACACCTGATTCTACTTATCAAGGTCTTGATTGAAGAGCACGATTAGTTAATTAGTTGAATCAGGTGTTGTAGTGCTGGGCTAAAACAAAAACCTGCACCCACACCGGCCCTTTCCGGATAAGATTGGACACCCCTGATCTACAGTGTCGAAAGCGGCACTAAGATCAATCAAAACTAAAATAGAGAGCTTATTTGAGTCTGTGTTCATACGGAGGTCATTGACAACTTTCAAGAGAGCTGTTTCAGTGGTGTGATGAGGTCTGAAACCAGACTGGAAAAGATAAAAGTGATTGTTGGACATTAAGTGGCAATATAATTTTTTACTAATTTTACTAAGAAACGGGACGATAATTATTGATAATTGATGGGTCTAGATCAGTCATTCCCAAAGACTGGGTCGCAGGAGATTTTATTCGGGTCGCAAAATAAATTTGCAGAATTTCTTCCATAGTCTTTTTTTTAAAGATTTTATACCATGGCTTGGCTAAATACTCGATTCTGATTGGCTGGAGGGTGGGCATTTATTTCGTTAAACCGCCCGGCAATGAAGTAGCGCTGGCAACATTTTAATCACCGTTCTAAATGAATACGCCGTCTACGTTATCTGCTGCCAGCGCCATTAGAGTCGACACTTTTATGAATGGTATCCATAGCAACACCAACAGCTGATTAATAAAGCCGGCAAATAACGCTAAATCCGCTGATTTGAAAAGTTTGTCTTCGCCAAATATCTTAGTTACAACAACTTTAATCTAGCAAAGAAGTTTTGTGGTTAGAGGTGCAGTATTTATTCAGTTTGGAAATATGAACGTAACATAGTAGGGCTTTAGCTACCTAATGTAACGCTGACGTGAGCAACGCTGGTTGCGAATGCGAACAAGTTACTTCACAAAGCACGTTAATCTGTATATTAAAAAAACATTTTATTCAGCGAAATGTCTTAGATATGACAAGTTACATCTAACAGTAACAAACTCTGTATCTATACAGTAGGCTATTTTTTTCAGATGTTCCCATCTCATGATGCAGATCGTGAAATGCAATTTCCTTAGCCTGGGCTGTTTAAAATAGGCTGCGTGACCAAAGCATTTTTAAAAAGCAAGACGGAGAGAGGGAGGTAAATTGAGTTGCGGTTTCATGCAATTTTCTTAAGTAATGTAACTAATGACAAAAATAACCAAAATTGGTGCTAATTTTATGGTATAAAGTTGAGAAGGAACTATTTGATATATTATCGAATTGATTGTTGACTGTTCGAATTGATTGATTGACTGATAACAATAGCTGCACTTAAACAAGCCTTTGTTTTGTTCTGATAATAGGCATGAGCATTTCAAAAACTTTCAACAAGAAGCATGTTTTTGATAGTAAGCTACTGAATGTTTGTATTGTTCTGATAATTGCACGTATAACATTGAATCTAATATGAAAGGCTAGCGTACATTGTTTGTTTTACTGATGAGGAAACAACGAGAGCCTGCCATGTTAACTCTGCCTAAATGCACTTATTTTGTCTCAAGTATTAATGTGTATATTGTTTTACTGAAGATAGGAAATAAAAACAATGAGATAACCTGTTAACTCCGCCTAAATTAATTTATTTGGTCGCATTTATAAAGTATTTAACATGTGTATATATTTTCAATAACACATGCATAAAACGAAGTTGTGATTTATCAAACATAATATCTCTTTGAAATGGCTGGTTTACCTATAAGGTGATGCGGAAATGGTAATAAAAATGGTCAGGAATGTTCATTTATGCACAAATTCGCTCTTCTCAGGATTTTGGGTCGCGATGGTTTGTCATTTTTAAAAAGTGGGTCCCCAGAAAAAAAGTTTGGGAAACACTGGTCTAGATTACTCTTTTTCAACAGGGGTTTAATAATAGCCACTTTTAGTGCACTTGGAAAGATGCCAGATTGGAGAGAGAGGTTAACAATTAGTAGTACCTCTGCTGCTAAGCAGCTAAAAGTTGTTTTAAAAAACGATGTGGGGAGAGGATCAAGAGAGCAGGTAGTGTTGTTGAGTTTTTTCACAGAAGTCTCAATGATAGATAAATTGATAGGTGAAAAATGATCCATGGTTACAGTTGGGTATAGGGGGAGGGAGGCTTTTTGGCCAGACATGGAATTGCTGATGGATTTTCTAATGTTAATAATTTTACTGTTAAAAAAGGCAGCAAATTCTTCACATTTGGAGGTTGAAAGTAGTTCAGAGGGTATTGATGAGGGGGGATTCACAAGTCTATCGACAGTAGAGAATAGTATATGTGGATTATTAATATTATCATTGATGATCTTTGAGAAAAACATTTGTCGGGCACTTTTTATTTCACTGTTGTACTTATGAAGATTTACTTTAAAGCTATTATAATTAACCATGCATCAGGCAATTGGTGAGGCGCAAAACGTAAGAGTGTGTGTTGTTTGTGAAGAAAGTCTATGTTATTCCTAAACACAGATAGGCACTAACATCTCGGCCCAGATAAGGTGGGACGTGTGTCATGTCAGGCCCTTTGAGGGTATTTAATCCAGGATAGAAGACCAGTGTGGGGAGGGTTACTGCAGTGCAAGTTTGTGTTGTGTTTCAGTATCTTTCCTCTGGCCCAGTGTGATTGTAATAAACCTTTACTGTCTTTTGTAAATGTATGTTGTGTGGCGAGTTCCTACATTGTCCTCACTTTTCCTCCACGGAAAGAAGCCTCTCCTAACAGGAGAAAAAAATCAGTCATAAAAAAAGTATAATCTTTTTTTTAATGGCCCTGTGTTTGCCTGTAAAATATTTTTGAAGAGATAAAAAAACAAACAAACAGTGCATTCATTGTATTTCACTGGGATAAGCTTGCTTGTGCTTAGACTTCATAGTGCAAAAGGTACTCCCAAAAGAGAGGCCATACTACTTTTAAATGGACTTCACTGGAACATTCACTGGTTACATTCACTGGAAGAAATACTCTACTTTTCACAACCATTCTGACAGGTGGAAATGGTTGAATTATGCTTTTCTCTACAGGTACCTTGTCAGCCCATTGAATTCTATGATTTCTCATAGCAGCCATGAAAAATGCAGGCTGTTATAAACTAAAAATAGTTATTTTTTCACATTTACTGTCAGGTATATATTTTTTTGTTTGGTGCATTTTATTTTATTTTATTTTTTACACAAAAATCCATATGAAACAGTATAACGTAATATATATAAAGTAAAATATTAAGAGAAAACAGGGAATAAGAGGGAAAAAGGTAGGGAGAAAAAGGGAGAGGAACCAATAATATAAGCAGGGCTCAAAACTGTGACTGTTTTGGTCAAATATGCAACCTATAATTAAACTATGCAACCTGAAATTTAAATTGGGAGCACTGGTGTGACCACAAACAATTGTCCTGGTGCGACTGTCAGTTTTTTAAATTTTATTATTATTTTTTTATTACCTCCATGCTGGTTTAAGATTAGCTAAAATTAGTCACTGACAGCTGCCAAGCAAGCTAGCATTCCTAAGCCTAAAAAAAAAAAGTTAAGTGAACATCGATAGGCTATTAGTGATTATGGAAAGTGCAACCCCCTCGACCAGCAAAGTTGATCGAGGTATCCACCAGCAAAAATAGGAAGCGGTACACCTTTCCCAAGAGTGGCTAAAAGAATACTCCTGGTTAATGTACGTGGCGGGCAAAGTGTAGACTCCTGAGAACTGCAAAAAAAATGTGGGGTGTTGATCGTTGACTGAGTGAAACCCAGTTTGCAACATCGCTGTAAAGATAGCGGAAAAGATTTTGGAAATAATTGCGTCCCGCATAGTATGATTTGTGAATTTATCACAGGTGATATTTTTATTCAGTTCTAATAGGCTACACTTCAATTACGGTTAGGCTATGTGCATGAATTTTCAGAGCCTCACAAATTCATAATTCAAATACCAAGGGATTTCAGGCCTGTTTCATTTTGCTGAGGGTGTTTTGTGAATATTTTTCACATCTCCCCATCATCCTTATGTAAACAAATAATACCAACAATTGCCCAGCGATTTTTCATTCACTAAGCAAAAACTCAGAAACGGGATGACAAAGTGACAAAATCACCTGAAATTAACCTTGTTCATTAGGCAGAAAATTACCAATTGTTGCTATGCATAATTTATGACACAAAGGACTAACGCATTGCAAAAACACCTCTATTTATTTACCCAGACATCAGTATTCTCCAGGCTTAGGCCTTTTAATGCCAGCAGTGTACGAGCACTTTCAAACGCGGAAAGATATTAAGCACAAGAAAGCTGAGTGTGTTAGTTTACCAAAATCCATGACTGCCTTTAATTTGACTCCTTTCCCTCTTTTGAGGTCTGCCAGTTCTTAATAAGCAGCCTTATTTGTTCTGCCCTAATAATGTTCACCCATAATTACAGCTACACTGACTCACCTCTTTCTATAATTACACTTTTGCTTCCACCAGCGCAAACTCAGGCTTGTTGTGCTAATGTAGACAGCAAAGCCTTCTCTGGCCTGTAGCTGCAGCTTTTGGTGTAGCACAGTGATCAGCGTAGGCTACCTGTGCAGCTGGCGCAGGGGGTGTAGAAGAGGGCATTTGATCTCAGCAGGCTTGGGCATTACGCTGGGTGGAAATCCAACATGGTTCCCATTCCAGTGCAGAGTGCAACTCTCCCCACCTGGTGTGTGCATGTGCTGCACTCTCCTCTAAACACGGTGATTAGAAAGGCAGGTTCTGTGGCGGTGGGCTCTGTGTTGGTCATTGTTCGCTTTGATCGGAAGGCAACTTTCTCGCTGGGTGCATTGAGGTGTACATAGGCGTACATAGGTGACATAGGCAGATCCGGTGCTAAGCATAGACAACATAGGCGATCGCCTAGAGGCTCATCTGTCTGGAGGGGCTCCATTAGTCTGAAGAAGGGGCCGCCATCTGTCTGAAGCAGGGGCCCCATCTGTCTAAAGCAGGGGGCCTACTAGTCTGAAGCAGAGGCCCCATCTATCTAAAGCAGGGGGCCTATCAGTCTGAAGCAGAGGCCCCATTAGTCTGAAGCAGGGACCCCATCTCCCCAGATCCAGCCCAGGAATATTAGTGGCAAGCTGCCCTTCCACTTTACCCCTATAGAGGAGCTACTTGGACTGTGAGCTCCTCTTTATTTGAACACACTATTTAAAGATGTCTGTGGGGAAGCCATCTCAAAAAACTTACAAAACATTAAGACTAAAGGAAACAAAATGATACTAGGGGGGTATACGACAAAGCAGGATTACTGAGTTAGCTGGATAACTGCACTGAGTAAAACCCGGAACCATCTCAAATATGGAACACAGTCCAGACACTACGAGTACCTGGCCATTCCGTTCGGGCTCACTAATGCCCCCGCTGTGTACCAGGTCAACGATGGTCAACGACGTGCTCCGGGACATGATCTCCAAGTTTGTGTATGTTTACCTGGATGACATTCTGGTGTTCTCCCATGCCCCTGAGGAACATGCTCATCACACGCCAGGTGATTCAGTGACTTCTGGAGAACCAACTCTACCTCAAGGCGGAGAAGTGTGAATTCAGCCAGCCTTCCGCCCAGTTTTTGGGGTTCGTCGTGGCCAAGGGAAGACTGGAGATGGACACACAAAAAGCGAGGGCGGTCCAGGAATGGCCGGAGCCCAACAGTCGCAAGTAGCTCCAATGCTTCCTTGAATTTCTATAGGCGCTTCATCTGCAATTACAGCTCTGTGGTGGCCCCTCTCACTGCTTTTACCTCCACAAAAACGCCTTTTAGCTGGACCACGGAGGCCAGTTCAGCCTTCTTAGAGTTGAAGCACCGCTTCTCCACTGCGCCTGTCCTATCCCTACCTGACCCCAGTAGGCAGTTGTGGCGTGGTGGAGGTGGACGCCTCCAATACTGGTGTGGGAGCCGTTCTGTCACAACAAGCCAAGGACGACAAAGTGCACCCCTGCGCCTTCTTCTTGCACCGTCTCTCTGGGGCCGAGAGGAACTACTGCATTGGATACTGGGAATCACTGGCGGTGAAGATGGCATTTTAGGAGAGGCACCACTGGCTGGAGGGGGCCTCCATTCCATTTCTTGTGTGGACGGATCACCGCAACCTGGAGTACCTTCGCTCTGTCCGAAGACTTAACCCACGTCAGGCCCGGTTGTCCTTATTCTTTTCTCGGTTCCAATTTACTCTTTTGTACCTACCAGGATTCAAGAACGCCAAGCCCGACGCCTTATACCGGCTGCACGAATCGTCCGAGGAGGAGGGAGGTCCCGAGCTGGTGCTCCCATCCAATTGTGGGGTGGCCGCAGCCAAATTAGACATCGTTGGAGCCAGAAGACTTCCGGCTCCATGGTCTTCCCCAGGGGCCGGTTGCACCAGCTATACGTAATTTCAAACGTAGGCTAGTTGTAACTTAAGTCTCCACTAATTTACAACTTGCACACTACTAAAATAGAATGCGTTGCACGACAGAAAATAGTTAGAACGTAACACTACGTATAAACTAAATATTTACGCAAGCCATTGACCAGAAATAATGGCGTAATTAATAATGTTTCAATGACAGGCCGATTTGAATAACATTGACGAATTGCTTTAAAACTATGAACCTCGTCATCGCCAACAATTTTGCGATATACATTGCATTCTCCGGTCTTGTATGACGACGTTGCTATCTACGCCTGTCTCGTTTTAAGAGAGAGGACATAATAGTAGGCCAATGAGATTAACAGACATGCTAGCGGCTGATCTCCAGCACGAAACTGATAGGAACGGAGCACTTTAGCGACACTGTTAACTAACAGCTTGATCGTGTCACAGTGGCTACTAAGCTGGATTCGCTAACAGAAGTTGGCAGACAGTCTCAAAGAACTACTCCTGTAACAGTAGCTAACTAACGTTAGCTGTCCCAACAAAAAAGAACAGCATGAAGTAGCTTTCTAATAATGGTGGGTCAATGATACATAACAAATTTTGTTAAGGTAACATTCCAACGCTATTTCGCCAGCAGATTTTGGCGCTCATTCTGTGCCCTTATTGGAGCCACCCCTGGCCTCTCCTACGGGTTCCACCACGAGACTAACGGGCAGACGGAGCGGCTTAATCAGAAGCTGGGGAAGGGCTACTGTCACGTCCCGTGCCTCTATGTCTTAGTCTGTTCCTGGTTTTTCCGTTTATATGTATGGCATATAGTCGCACCTGTTTCTTTGTTCTGCACCAGATCGTCTTGTGCCCATTCCAGTGGTTCCAATTGGTTCCCATAACACTGTTCCCGGTTTTACTCAGTGCAGTTATCCGGCTAAGTAATCCTGCTTCATAGTATACCCTCCTGGTCAACCTTATCTTAAAGCAAAACTTTTGAACGTTTTTTTCTTGGTTTTCTTTCTTTATTAAACTCAAATAATAGGCAAAAATGACATTCCATGTTTGCAGTATAGCATTTGTGATTTGTCAATATTCATTTATACAAAATGCATATAAATTTGCTACTCTGCGAAAACAAGAAATTATACCAATTCAGGGCATATGAAAATGTATCTGAGTCATCTGATTAACATGTAGTACATCTGGCATGCCTGTCGACTCATTATGACAGGGGTGTCCAATCTTATCCGAAAAGGGCCGGTGTGGGTGCAGGTTTTTGTTTTAGCCCAGCACAAAGAAACCTGATTCTACTTATCAATGTCTTGATTGAAGACCATGATTCGTTAATTAGTTGAATCAGGCGCCTTTGTGGTGGGCTAAAACAAAAACCTGCACCCACACCGGCCCTTTTCGGGTAAGATTGGACACCCCTGCATTATGAGGTCACTGTCACTGAATCTCTCGATTCAGTGGTGACATCTGATGTCTGTACAAAGAGTAGATGTACAGTAGGTAATTATGGACTATGGTAATAGTGCTGATGAGAAAGTCATCATAGCAGAGTGAATGAATAATGCCTGAAGAGCTAAACCTCTAGTGGGTCTGTAGAATCTATATTTAAGTGTGATGTGATTCTCCTGCTCCAAAAAGTGCACATTACACACATTACCAGGCCCCAGAAACAACAACAACAACAACAACAACAGTCATTTAGGCCATACAAATTTGATTACTAGTTTAATTTAGATTTTATTTTCAGAAAAGTGAGGTGAGCAAGCCAAAAATAAAAGAAAGTTAACCCTCTGTATAAATATGGATTTAGATTACTAGCAAAGCCCCTCTCCTTGAACAGGCGCAGACACTGGTCTATATACCACAGTGCTTTTGGTTAATTAATGTCCTAGATTGCTACATATTAAAATATTGAAATGTTACATTCCAGTTTAATTGTTAAAGAGTAAGTGCACCCACTATATCAGCCTGTCTCCGCCTACTACACAATTTTGAAAAATATTTTGTGGGGTGAGTGAGGGAGAGGGGTGGGGGCGGAGGTGTTTCCATCGTCATTCGCATAAATGAACGTACAATGTACAAATTATTTCTTATAACTCAGATTAAACTGTCAAACTAGATGTTGCAGATCAAATATGAATCAAGATTCAGCAACTGCATGGCCTATTTCTCACCTCAAATATTTTCAGAAACATATTTTAGACTTTGGACTACTTAGGTGGAATAAGAGAGTTTATGAATAGGACGCCACGCTGAAAACATGGAGCCGAAACCAAGGTACTCTGACATCACGATTGGTGCGGGGGCAGAGTGGGGAGCAGAAAGAAAATCAACCGTTAGAGGGCAGCACCAAGACGCTTTTCTACCAGTTTCTTATGATATACAATATTATTTTAGAATTGTTAAAATAACGGAATGGATGAATACGTTTCATTATAAGGCATACAACCACATTTACAGCTAAAAATAGTGATCTAGAGTGTATTTGTTACGATCCTGATACGGGACGAACCCAAGTGCAACGACCAGGAGACAGATTACAGAAAGTGGAACTTTATTAAGCGTTGGGGTGGTCCCAAAGCTGTACACGGGAGCAAAACAGGTTAGTTAGTTAACACAGGATAGCGTCCAACTGAGGACTGCTCCAAGCCGGAGCTGGACTTGAGGAAACACGGAACTGTTCCAAGCCGGAACTGGACTTGAACGGAGGTGTCTAAAACACCGGAACTGGACTGGAACTGGACTGGAACTGGACTGGAAACTGGATCGGAACTGGACTGGAAACTGGACCGGAAGGTCCACTCAGGAAACGGGAACGGCACGGAACTTGTTCCAAGCCGGAACTGGACTTGAACGGAGGTGTATAAAACACCGGAACTGGACTGGAACTGGACTGGGAACTGGACTGGAAACTGGACCGGGAGATCCACTCAGGAAACGGGAACGGCACGGAACTTGTTCCAAGCCGGAACTGGACTTGAACGGAGGTGTATGAAACACCGGAACTGGACTGGAACTGGACTGGAAGCTGGACCGGAAGGTCCACTCAGGAACACAGGGGACGGCACGGAACTTGTTCCAAGCCGGAACTGGACTAGAACGGAGGTGTCTAAAACACCGGAACTGGACTGGAACTGGACTGGAAACTGGACTGGAGCTGGACTGGAAACTGGATCGGAACTGGGCTGGAACAGGACTGGAAACTGGACCGGGTAGCTTGAGTAACCGGGCAGAAAGCAGAGGTTAAAGGCAGGGTGTTGTGACAGGACTGTAGCTGGTGAATGCACCGCCGAGTTGGAAGGTGCGGCGTAGCTCGGGCAATACTGGCGTAAGCCGGCTGGCATGCAGAGGTCCTGGTACTGCAACACGAGTACGGGAGGTACGTAACACGGGGAGGACAAACACAGCTGCGGGAAGACTGGAACTGCGGCGTCTGGAGGTTTTGAAGGGAAACAGGTAAATGCATGCAGCAGCGAAAGATTAGCAGAGATAGCTACCAGTCAGGAAACCAGGCGAACAGGTATGAACCAGCAGGTTCACAAACACTGGACCAGAAACGGGATACGAAACAAACACGGTAGGTTAGTCAACGAACTGGCGCTGAATAGCAGCCAGCCAGGGGTTTAAATGGTGCAGGAAGTGAAGGAGAAAACGAGAAACAGGTGTGATGTTAAATCAGGAGTGATTGCCGAAGCACAGCAGTGAGGAATGTGAGTAACGAGAGGGGCGAGTGATAGGCGGAAGCTAAAGTGGAAAATGAAACCAAAAGTACCCGAGGGAGACGCCCAGTCCACAGCCAGGAGGGAAACACGGACAAGGGATCCAACATGACACGGAAGGAAACAAGGAAAACATGGAAAACGGACAGGACGGGAACGGAACGTTACAGTATTTACCCTAAAAAGAAATAAAATAAATAAAATAATAGTTAATACAACCAAATTATTGAATGTTATTTTACTTCAAAGAAAAGTTTAAAATAATTGACCAGAAATGGAAACAATTATTAATATGTTCATTGAGTAAATGCGCAATTAGATTATGACTCAAATGGACACCTAGATTAAAATATAAATGTAACGTTCCGTTCCCTTCCTGTCCATTTTCCGTGTTTTCCCTGTTTCCCTCCGTGTCATGTTGGATTCCTTTGTCCGTGTTTTCCCTGCTGCTGCAGTCTGGGCGTCTTCCTCTGTCTTGTTCGTTTTATTGTCACTTTTGTTTCCGCCTATCGCTCTCCCTACTCGTTGCATGCATTCCTCACCTTTGTGTTTTGCAATCACTCCCGGTTAATTATCACACCTGTTTCTCATTCACTCTTTCATTCCCTGCACTATTTAAACCCCTGTCTGGTTGCTAGTCGGTGCCAGTTCGTTAACTAACCTACCTTGTTTATGTCATGTCACGTTTCTGGTCCGGTGTTCTACAGTTCGCTGTTGTTTATCTGCTTACCTGTTCTGCGGTTTGGTAGCTATCCTCCCGTAACATTCGCTGTTGCATGCTACTTACTTGTCTCCCTTCAAATCTCCAGACGCCGTGGTTCCAGCCTCCCTGTAGCAGTGTTTGTTTCCCCTTTATGTTGCGTGAGTGTGTTGCGGTACTCCCACCTCCAGCTCGGGTCTAGATCCGCTGCCAAGTCCTGCCTGGCTAACTCTCTCTGTCGTTCCTGTCCGGCCGTAGCTACCTCCTGTACTTCGGTTACGGTTCCAGGATCCCTGGAGTTCAGCCGGCTCCGACGAGACCTACCCGAGCTACGCCTCACCTCCCAGCCCCGTCGGGTTTTCGCCAGCTACAACCCTGGCTGTCGTCAAAACCTCCTTTAAGACCTCCCGGTCGTAACCCTGTCTGCAGTACCCTGCTACTAACCTCTGCTTTCTACCCTTTTGACTCAAGTTGATACCCGGTCCAGTTCCTGTGTCAGTCCCGGAGAGAGATTCTCCGCCCAAGTAAAGTCCAGTTTCGGCTTGGAACATTCGCGCCGTTCCAGTACCTGTACCTGAGTGATTCACCCGGTCCAGTTCCAGTCCAGTCCCGGTGTATAGCCCACCATTCCGTGAGAGTCCTGTTCCGGCTTGGAACGTATTGCGTTCCAGCACCCGTTTCCTGAGTGGACCTCCCGGTCCAGTTCCAGCCCAGTTCCAGCCCAGTTCCTGTCCAGTTCCAGTCCAGTTCCAGTCCAGTTCCTGTCCAGTGCCGGTGTGTTGTACACATCCAGTAAAGTCCAGTTCCGGCTTGGAACAAGTTCCGTGTCGGCTCCCGTTTTCCTGAGTGGACCTCCCGGTCCAGTTCCGGTCCAGACCCGGTGCTACGCCTCCACCTACCCTGTCCAGTTCCGGCTTGGAACAGTAGGGCACTTCCTGCACCCAGTCCGGCTTGGACTTCCAGTCCTGCACCCCTTCGGTTCCGGCTTGGAACCCTCCTTGATTTCAAGTCCAGCTCCGGCTTGGAGCAGTCCGTATAGGACTTAATTTATGTTCTATGTATTTATTCTGTTTTGCCTTTCCTGTACAGCTTTGGGACTACCCCAACGCTTAATAAATATCCCCTTTTCTTGAATCTGCCTCCTGGTCGTTGCACTTGGGTTCGTCCCGTATCAGGATCGTAACAATAAATATACAGTTGAAGTCGAAAGTTTACATACACCTTAGCCAAATCTATTTAAACTCAGTTTTTCACAATTCCTGACATTTAATCCTAGTAAATATTCCCTGTCTTAGGTCAGTTAGGATCACAACTTTATTTTAAGAATGTGAAATGTCAGAATAACAGTATAGAGAATGATTTATTTCAGCTTTTATTTCTTTCATCACATTCCCAGTGGGTAAGTGCTTTGGGCTATTAATAGCACCCTTCTAATTTATTGCACTGCAGTGTAACTGGAGAAGCTGAGGTTTTCGCAAGAGGCTACCCTTTTAAAAAATACTGCGTCAAAATTTACGGGGTTTTCTTAAAGCTGTAGTTTATAATTTCAGATAAACATGAATGCTGTAATTGAGACGGATACGTCTCAACCACTAGGGGTGAAGTTTATAGAGTTAAGCCATTTTGCCACAACTTTGGAAGTATGCTTTGGGTCATTGTCCATTTGTAAGAGCCATTTGCGACCAAGCTTTAACTTCCTGGCTGATGTCTTGAGATGTTGCTTCAATATATCCAGATAATTTTCCTTCCTCATGATGCCATCTATTTCATGAAGTGCACCAGTCCCTCCTGCAGCAAAGCACCCCCACAACATGATGCTGCCACCCCCGTGCTTCACGGTTGGGATGGTGTTCTTCACCTTGCAAGCCTCACCCTTTTTCCTCCAAACATAACGATGGTCCTTATGGCCAAACAGTTCAATTTCTGTTTCATCAGACCAGAGGACATTTCTCCAAAAAGTAAGATCTTTGTCCCCATGTGCAGTTGCAAACTGTAGTCTGGCTTTTTTATGGTGGTTTTGGAGTAGTGGCTTCTTCCTTGCTGAGCAGCCTTTCGGGTTATGTCGATATAGGACTTGTTTTACTGTGGATATAGATACTTTTGTAACTGTTCCCTCCAGTATCTTCACAAGGTCCTTTGCTGTTCTGGGATTGATTCGCACCAAAGCACGTTCGTCTCTAGGAGACAGAACGTGTATCCTTCCTGAGCGGTATGACAGCTGCGTGGTCCCATGGTGTTTATACTTGTGTACTATTGTTTGTACAGACGAACCTGGTACCTTCAGGCATTTGGAAATTGCTCACAAGGATGAACCAGACTTGTGGAGGTCCACAATTTTCTTTCTGAGGTCTTGGCTCATTTCTTTTGATTTTCCCATGATGTTGTAAGGGGGTCGGGAGCGGAGGACCACACGCGACAGAGGAAATCAGAAAGTAATTCCACGAAGTGGAATTAGCTCAGACGGTAGCGAGCTAAGAAGGAGAGAACCCGAAGAAAATGGCGAACAAAGGAAGGTAGATAAATAAGGACAGAGAAATAGAAAGGGAAACAAAAGATACAAAGATCAACCCTAACTCTAACACTAAAGGGGACTTCCTGCTTTTGCTTATTTAAACCAACAAGTGAAAACAGTATCCCAGTCCTATACCTTACCGGCTACCAGTGTAAATAATAATATGGAAGCACAGAGACCGGAAAACGCAGGGCTTAAATAGCAGGCGGAAACACCAGAACAGGTGTAGGCTATAGCGTTGATAAGCGGCAACAAAACCCGGCGTGGAAGTAGAACCAGAGCCGCGAAACCACCTCCAATGAAAGGAAGCGGCAACCTGCAAAACCGTGACAGATGTCAAGCAAAGAGGCACTGAGTTTGAAGGTAGGCCTTAAAATACATCCACAGGTACACCTCCAATTGACTCAAATAATGTCAATTAGCCTATCAGAAGTTTCTAAAGCCATGACGTCATTTTCTGGAATTTTCCAAGCTGTTTAAAGGCACAGTCAACTTAGTGTATGTAAACTTCTGACCCACTGGAATTGTGATATAGTGAATTAAAAGTGAAATAATCTGTCTGTAAACAATTGTTGGAAAAATTACTTGTGTCATGCACAAAGTAGATGTCCTAACTGACTTGCCAACACTATAGTTTGCTAACATGAAATCTGTGGAGTGGTTAAAAATTAGTTTCAATGACTTCAACCTAAGTGTATGTAAACTTCTGACTTCAACTGTATATATCAACAACATTACAGTGTGCAGAAGACTAATGCCAAAATTCTAGGGAAATTATTCAAGCCAAATGTGTCAAATTCATGGAGCACTGAAAAAACTGCATTCCAGGCATACAGCAGCCTATCCATACAGATGTGATCAGAATAATCCACTGGATTCAGTTTTATTTGGGTAGTGCTCTTTCCAAAGAGTTTGTTGCAAAGCAGGTGATTAGATTTGGAGTCCCAGTGGTGTTGTTTCGACAACTGGTGTGGCAGTGACATCACATAAAGCCGGACGTGAAAATTAATTTTACGGTAGTGGACACTGTTTACCTCAATAACACTCAATATGACAAAACAATGATGTTTTCGGCTCAAAGGTTGCATCTACACAGGCTTCTGCACTTTTCAAGCAGGAAAAGAAGAAAAAATGTGTGTGCTGCTTTCTGAACATTCCGGTGTCTATATGGTCACATTTAATTTTCGACTTTCGAGTTGACAGGTGAGTGTATTCATTTGCAAAAGCTGCGCACTAATATTCAGCAGGGAAACAGATGGACTGATGTAGATCGCATCAAATTATCCAAAATACAAAACGCACACAAAATAACCCGTGGTATTTTTAGGCATCCAAAACAACAGCAGCAATGTTAAGAGTTTGACATTGCACTCTTTTTGGGTTTGACAGTGAGAACGAAAACAAAACAAGCACACAGATAAGGTGAAAGCTGGAGCGGAGGGTAGAACGCTATTTTTAGCAATGTTTCTTGGATGCCTTATTGCCACTTAAGAAACAAAGTTATGACAGTATAAATATGCATAACCACGTCACAAGTGTGTCCGTAAACCAATCACTATGATACTAGCTGCACAAGGAGAGGATTAGTCTATTGCATCTGCTCAAGAAATCAAGGAAGAGCCAACAGTGCATTACCATGCTAAGCACAGCATATTTAATTTTAAAAAAGAACACTAATTAATCATCTCACAGATTTTTATTTATTTAATTTTAAAGTGAAGCGGGGAATTCTATTAATAAAATTTGTATGGCCTGACAAATTATTATAATGATGCAGTAATTAACATCACAACATACCCTCTCTCTGACACGAATCAATTCAGCTGACTAAAGCTGTCCTAAGTGTTGTCATAAACCATGGCAGCAAAATGGACAAGTTTGCTGCTCTGCCTTTTTCTGTAGCCAATGAATACAGAATATACTTGACAAATATAATACTGCACTCACAAAAAGTAGTAAAGCATTCAGACTGAAATGTGGCCTTTAGGATGAATAGATGTCTTTAGCAGTTTAAGGTAAGGAACTTTGAAAACATACCGATATACTGAGCATTAGCAATTAAGGATTCAATACCCTTCTTATGACCCCTGGTTTAAAAATATCACAAAATCAGTTTCAAACTATTGTTCTGAAAATTGTTACAGGAGATTATTACTCTTCATGAAGCCATACTCTAATTATCAAGGCATATGAAACTAAATGTACAAAAGGTCCTATTCATAGAACAAGTGCTCATTCCATGTCTGCCCACATCCTGCAAATTAGTATGTAACAGCTATTTGTATGATAATCGAGAGATGACATGAGGGCAGGTAAATAGATGAGAGGCGGTACTGATCCATGGAACATAGGCGACCTCGTTCTCATGATAGCTAATGAGTAGCTCTAACGGGAGGGTGAAGCACGGTGCCGCGTTAGGAGACCTTGCTGTGACCGTGACATCGGCCCTCCGGATCGAGCTCCTCCACCTCCCACCCGCACATTCATATTTGAGCCCACAGCTCTGAGTCTGCCTGAAAATGTGTATATTTATTTATGTAGTGTGCATTCAAATTTGCCTGATCAAAAGTATCACTGTGACACAATTTTACACTTGGCTTCACAAATACGACCGCTAAAAATGACAGACCGAACTAGAATGTAACATGTTTGAATGTAATGTTTCAGAACCGGTTCTACTCAATAAACGTATTAATCTCCATTATGTGGTCCAATCAGGTCCATTCTAAACCCACCTACCTGTCTACTTATTATTACACTCACACCTACCACACTTCATCTCTTGGCACTTATCATACACCTTAATGCATACTTATACGGTCTAAAATTATATCAGCTTGTGTGACTTTTGTGTGATATGCAAGCCATAATGTGCATGCCTTTTAATACTGTGTTCCACGCAATGACAGCTCTCCGTAAACCATCAAAATAACAATACTTCCTGATATTTCTGCATAATTTACCTTCTGCTAATTCACACCTACACCGCCCTTTTCTACTGACAAACCTCAAAATGAAGAAACTATTGTACTTTACTTTGTTCATCCCTTTTATGCAAAGGTTGAACTTGAATAAAAAGCAAAAGACTTAGTACTGGCCAACGGAATCTACACAACAAATAAGAATAACACCACATTTACACAGACCGGAATGTCTGAGGCAAAAACGGCAAAAAAAAAAAAGATATTAATATGTATGATGGCATAGCAAAGGCTCACCTGGCATAATAATTAAACATCATTGGGTACGTTTACATGCACAGAAATATCCGATTACTGGAAGCTATCAGCTTACGCCAGTATTTATCTTATCACGTTCACATGGACATGTGATTACTCCAAAAGCCGCGTTCAAGCTACATGATTCTCTCCATAATCGACTCTGTGGAAAATGTAGCGACTAACTACTTCCCGTTGTAAGGCCAAAAATGATCCGCCCGTCAAAAATTTACGTAAGTATTATTATTAGTAGTATCATTATTATTATAGCTAGCTCGTAATTATTATAGCTAGTTATTTATAGCTAGTGGTTGATTTATATTATTGTACTAGCTAGCTTTACCGATCTCTAAATCTGGCCAATTTCCCGATAATTTCAGTTATTAATGTGTTAGCCAGCTAGCTCGTACAAACACAAGCATGTAACACTGAACGATATATTTTCACCGGTGAAATGCGTTAATTTAATAATAAAATTCTGGAAATGAGATCCTGAAGGAATCCCCGGCATGGCAAATGTTGAGGGGTGGAACAATTTTGACGTTACACCACCTCTTCTGCCTGACATGCGTAGTTTGGAAAAGCCGAAAGAAACCAGAGAAAGGTTTACATGCACCAAAAAATCGGGTTTCGAAAACACGGATTATGAACTTACATTATCGGAGTATTGCCATAACCGGGTTCAGATCGGAGTATTATGCAAGAAAACGTACCCATTGTCACACGTCGTGACACACCCATAGGAGAGAAATGTGACAGTTTCAGGTTTGCACCCTACATTGCCACATCAGAGAGAGAGAGAGAGAGAGAGAGACAAACACAAAAATTAATAAAAACACTTTCACACTTCCCCCTCACAGGTTCCGGGCAAAAACAATAAACTAAAACAACAAATATAAAAGAAACAAAATGCACACAAAGAACTTTCCAGCTCGTCGCTCGTTGAATAAAGTTCCCTAACGGCAAAATATGTAAGTTATTCTATTCTATTCAGCCGGCCAGCTTTTCCACTGTGGTTTTGGTTTCTTTTTCTTTGTCTTCAGTCACAGACAGATTGATTTCACCACAACTCGCTCTCTCTCAGCGTGTGCTCCTGGTCTTGGCCCCACACTGTGGAGACGAGCACCCTTTAAGCACCTGGGCTGTTAACACAACCCAGGTGCGTGTGCTCTCTCCACCAGTAGGCCTGGCCGAGACAAATCCAATTAGTCACTGGACCGAATGCCACAATCATGCTTTGTTATGTTTTTTTTTATTTCTTTTTTTAATTTTTATACATACTTTCATGGATGCCCCACTAGATCTCATTGGAACATGGTTTTGTGACAACAATCCAATGAGCTACCATTTCACCATTTCTCAGTGCATTTCCTTGTATTTCTAATGGCGCTAATTCAATAAAATTGTATTTGTATAGCACTTTTTATAGAGAACTGTCTCAAAGACACTGTACTGAAAAACAGAAGAAAAATTGCGCAAAAACCAGACCCGAACCCCCCAAAAAAGGAGGTTAAAAACTCCCCAGTGGGGAGAAGAAACTCCCCGATGGGAAGAAATCTAGAGAGAAACCTGGCTAGAGAGGGGGAGCCCGTCCTCCACTGGCCGGCACGGTTTAACTAAAGGTGGAATAGACGGTAACAAAATGTAATGAGGGAACTATCATGGCAATCAATCAAATGGGGGGAGCAGGTTAAAGTCTTGAGATATTAAACTAGCTGGTAAGTAGGAGGTCCAATGAAGACGTATAATATGCAATTCAGAGGGGTGGGGTGAAACATCTGGGACTCCAGGTGGCATGTACGTACGTAGATTAATGTGGAATAGGGCCGATCAATGTACACATATTTTACTGGCCATCCTTTTTCTGAGCTGCACACATTACAGCAGGCAGCTAGTGCTACTGCTCACTCAAAAATGTCTGTCACGTTCAAAAACGTCTGCCGTGTCAGAATCTGTAAAACGGCTGCTGTCGAAAAGAATACAGCTGCAGCTTTCAAACAAACTCAAGTCTTCGAAGCCATGTCACAGTGACAAAATCACTCAGGTCCGAATGACTGAAATAACACACCAGCCTTATTTCACTACAATGGCAAGATAAATTACCAGCATTGTGTCGGCATCTTTATCCAATCGCATGTCAAATGATAGGGTATATGAGAGCACTTTCCTATCATTGTTTGCTTCATTATTGAAAGAATTACGTCTGGAAGGGATCATTTGTTGGATGTTAGGAACTGAATGTTCTAAACACCATCAGGATTTCAGCAATGTTTTACCAGGAGGGTCCCATCTACTGCTTTATACTACAAAATGATTCAACAGGTTTTATGTAGTTTAGGGGCTGTTAACAAAATTGACTCTGCTTGATCAGACAAGATCGGCAGACGTGCCGACGAGTACATTTTCCCAGCAAGCCAGTAATAATAACAACACAACATAGTGAAACATTGCAGCATTGGCATAAGTAGGTTTTTAACCTGAATAATTCATACGACAAGCGAGGAATCCTGATGTTCTGAGCACAGCTCTTAAAAATGTCAGTTTAACACCGAGAAAGAAAAACATACGAGTCACTGTGGTGTTTTGGTTAACTGCAAGCGCTTGGATTCTTTGCTGTAGTGCTTAAAGGCTACGCTACAGATTTTTGACTATTTTGTGAAGACTGACACAGACGCTAAAGAATGATAGTGATGATAGAGGTTGCTGTTTATCTCCCTGCCTTTGTCCTGCACTTATGTTGAGTGGGCGTGGGTGTGATGACATCCACATCATTTACTGGTGGGGGGTGTAAATTGATTCACTCAAGGCAAACATATGTATTGTGCAGCATCTTATATGTGAAACCAATGGGACACTGACAGAATGGAACCCCTTACAGGTTGCATAAACCGTGCCATTGAGTGATGAGGTGCACTAGTTCACGTGATTGCGGTCAATTGCAATTGACTCATAGGGAATCCATACTTGTCCAGAACCGTCTTGAGTAGTTTGATCTTGTCTCATTGGAAGTAGAAGGCATGTAATGTATGTAGCAGCTTGATCAAAGCTCATTCTACATGTTGAAAAGCAGAACTAGCATACATTTGAACCATTCCAATAAGTGTGCTGAGATGGGCCCATGCCACGGAAGAAAAAGGCAGCTTTCCTGTCACAAAAGGCAGTAGCCTACAGCGGGGCTTAGCATTAAATATGGTTATGATGTAATCATCGTCCAAAGATAATTAGCCCTTGGCTAATTGCCTCTTCCGTTTCCCTGTGCCCTTGGAGTGGAATATCCTGCCTGCACATATCATTAACGTAACGATGCCCAATACAGCTTTCATGTGCTGGCGCTTTCTCTATGAATGAAATGTTAAACGCGAGATGGCGTTTCACCAACATTTCACCGACCTTTCAACGCGAAAATGATGCCATTTTCTGTTCTCGTATTTTGAACAGGCCCGCCTAAAATACTTCCAAAAACGCTTCTCTGATGTAGGCTACGCTGTATTCTTAGCCTTACTGTGGGCTACTTCACTACGCTTCTCTGATGTAGGCTACGCTGTACTCTTAGCCTTACTGTGGGCTACTTCACTACGCTTCTCTGATGTAGGCTACGCTGTATTCTTAGCCTTACTGTGGGCTACTTCACTACGCTTCTCTGATGTAGGCTACGCTGTACTCTTAGCCTTACTGTGGGCTACTTCACTACGCTTCTCTGATGTAGGCTACGCTGTACTCTTAGCCTTACTGTGGGCTACTTCACTACGCTTCTCTGATGTAGGCTACGCTGTACTCTTCGCCTTACTGTGGGCTACTTCACTACGCTTCTCTGATGTAGGCTACGCTGTACTCTTAGCCTTACTGTGGGCTACTTCACTACGCTTCTCTGATGTAGGCTACGCTGTATTCTTAGCCTTACTGTGGGCTACTTCACTACGCTTCTCTGATGTAGGCTACGCTGTATTCTTAGCCTTACTGTGGGCTACTTCACTACACTTCTCTGATGTAGGCTACGCTGTATTCTTAGCCTTACTGTGGGCTACTTCACTACGCTTCTCTGATGTAGGCTACGCTGTACTCTTAGCCTTACTGTGGGCTACTTCTGTACTCTTAGCCTTACTGTGGGCTACTTCTGTACTCTTAGCCTTACTGTGAGCTACTTCTGTACTCTTAGCCTTACTGTGGGCTACTTCACTTCCCCTGGATCTGACTTGATCCACTTCCTTGGTTTTGCAAAATTCGACTCGAGTCTGATTCACCTATGTGGTCTGATCCCAGCTGCTTCTTTTTTTTTTAACAAAGTGATTGATAGGCTATTTTTTTAGCCATGTTAGTTAAGCCGATGAAAACTAGCTAGTAGCTAGCTTGCTTGCAATAACGAGCTACGTAAGGTCACGGCGTATAATCCTCTGGCATCTTTTTAGATAAATTTCAAGAGTTTCTGATAGCAACATAATAACCAATTGCGTCATATTCACCTCCCCTTTGTATTCATAAAACTTTCTTTTTTCAGGTGTTTTTTAGGGGGAATTATTTCAAGCATCTGGCAACATTGCACACAGGTAGCCAAGCATTCATTCACGTGTTTGTTCATCCAGGACGGGGCGAATGTATCTTAAGTGAGAGTTGTGCTTAGAGTTGTGTTCAAGGTAATTCAAAACATTATACCTTTCTTTGTTTTCGTTTAGGATATTACATTGTTACTGACGAGTTTCTCAACTTTAAGGCTGTTTCTTTGGGACGCAAAATGGTCTGAGAGCGGTAGCAAAATTATAGAAAACAAAGTAGTTGCAGTTTGTTACATCAATCATTGCTGTGCTCCTATTGGTTGTTCAAGAGACTTACACAGTATGTCGATGTAGCAGCGGTCACATTGCAAGAATTTGGCCTGGAATTTACCAGATGTCTTTCGTCGGTGGTTGAAAGCTGGGGACACATTATACGATTTTTTAGCCCGATCGCTACGGGAATTTTCAACAGCCAATGAAAAGTGAGTTTGCTATCTACAGTGGTGTTCAAAAAAATAGCAGTGCGTTAAAAAAAGTGAATAAATATTTTTTAATAGCTTTTAGTTCCATATTTCAAATGTAGTGGAAACATTACACATTCAATTCCAAAATCAAAGCATTAACAAATTTTATCAAGTCTGCGTTATTCTTTTACAGGAAGCAAAGAAAAGGAATATTAATCTGTTCAAAAAAAATAGCAGTGTCGACATTTTTCTCTTCAAACTCAAACACTTACTGTATAAACTGAATAAATTTTTCAAGATTTAACTTCACTTTAAATTACTGAACTAATATTTAGTTGCATAACCATTGTTTTTGATAACTGCTGCGCATCTGCGTTGCATCGAGTCAACCAACTTCTGGCACCTAGAAACAGGTATTTCAGCCCAGGATGAACGAACTACATTTCTCAGTTCCTGTGAATTTTTGGGTTTTGCTTCAGAAAACTGCATTTTTAATGTCACCCCCACAAGTTTTCATTGGGTTTAGGTCGGCTGGCCACTCCATTACCTCAATCCTTTTTGTCTGGAACCAAGATGTTGCTCGCTTACTCGTGTGTTTGGGGTCGTTGAAACACCCATTTCAGGGGCATTTCCTCTTCGGCATACGGCAACATAATCTCATCAAGTATTTTGATGTATTCAAACTGATCCATGATCCCTGGTATACGATAAATAGGCCCAACACCGTAGTATGAAAAACATCCCCATACCATGATTTTTGCGCCACCATGCTTCACTGTCTTCACAGTGTACTGTGGCTTGAATTCAGTACCCGGTGGTCGTCTGACGTACTTTCGATGACCACTAGACCCGAAAAGAACACTTTTACTCTCATCAGTCCACAGAATGTTACACCATTTCTCTTTGGGCCAATCGATGTGTTCCTTGGCAAATTTTAACCGATTCTGCACATGCCGTTTTTTCAACAATGGTGCTTTACGGGGGCTTCTTGCTGATAGCTTAGCTTCGATCAAACGTCTTCTGACTAACAGCACTTACAGGTCATTTTAGATCATCTTTGATCTTTCTGGAGGTGATGATTGGCTGAATCTTTGCCATTCTGACTATTCTTCGAGCATTTGAGATCGTTTTAGCTGAGCATCCTATAATTTGCTGCACTTCTTTATAAGTTTTCCCCTCTCCAATCAACTTTTTAATCAAATTACATTGTTCCTCCGAACAATGTTTGGAACGGCCCATTTTACTTACCAATTCAGAAGGAAATATATTTTATAACAATGTGTGAATTATTTGCTTCCCTTCTTCCTTAATAAAGGACAATTAATGACACCTGTTTTTTCACAGAATGAATGAATTCTCTAATTAAACTCCACACTGCTATTATTATAGTCAGTTACTCAGAACAAGCAGCGTGCATGTCATGACAGCTGGGTCTGTTGTTTTTCTATTACACTACTACATCTACAAGTAAATTATTTGCCATGCAGAAATATCACTACTACTAATAACAGTGGTTCATCAGGTTACTGATGTTGTACTGCTATTTTTTTGAACACCACTGTACATTCATCATCTACACTTTATATCAATCCTCATATGTTAACTGATATTCTCAATAAAAAATTTAAAAATAAAAATAAATATTACAAACTACTTCCTCACTAGTTTGGAAAGAGTTTTGCGGGATTTCTTTCGCACGCAAAGTGAGGGGACAGAGCACATAGTAGACAGGGGTCTGAGTGGACCAGGGACAGTGGACAGGGAACAGGGAACAGGGGTTGTATTCGGACACAGCCCAAGTATTACATACTGAAAGTACAGCTCTGGAAATAATTAAGAGACCACATCAAATTTTCAGATTCACAGTTTATGGGTATATGTCTCCGATTAACCTACATCCTTGGAACTTACAAATCTGCTTCCGATAAATACCAGTATCTTCTCTTTGGTGATTTCAGACAATTTGCCAAACAGAGTTTTGAGAAAAAAAACATTGGGTACAAGAGCCGGTGTTGTTTTCACATTTATGGCACTCACATCACATCATTGGTGAAGAATGCTGGCTGAACGTGCAATGTGACTCCATTGGCCCATTTAATTCAGACTAATTCTAACTTCAGAGCATTCGCAACAGTGCGGGACATACAATACTCATGCACTGTGACGGGCCGTCCAATCACACCGCAGAGATTAATACATAAGGGCTTTGCTCTGGTAAAACTGACTGAACTGGATTAAAATATATTGCTCCTCTTGCTTTGTATGATTTCATTATCTGAAAGAGGGAGCACTTCATTGTGAAAAGATGTTGAATGAAGAATAATCGTGTACAGTAACAGCATGACTGAACAGTGATAAAAAGCCACTGCATTTACACACTCGCTTAATCGAGCAAATCAAGCCAACCGATTGCATTTGAAATACCATAGTGGCATTGTCAAATCCTTTGCAGATAATGTTTTTGCTAATATTTTTTTGATAATCCTTTGCGCGGCAGTACTTCTACTTTAGAGACTGTCATTCAATCTCTTAGGTCCTTATTAAATGAAATATAGTTTGTAATATCACACAGTATGTTGCAGCAGTAATCTGGATTTCCTCCCGGATGTAACCTTGACTATTTATAAAATTGTAAAAGGCAATTCAGTCTGAGGATTTCTTCACAGGACCTCATCGGAACTGTTAAATTTAACAGTTTCCCCCCCCCCCCCCCCCCCCCCCCTTCTCTCTGTGCCACGTCTCTTAACGCTGTGAGGATTCAAAGGAAATTGGATCTGAGGCTTCTACGAACAAAAGCCCCCCAGGGAAACGGTCAGTGCATTTTAACCCAATCAAATTATTTTCCCCCAAGCATTCACCATTTAGTCCCAGAAGTCAGAATTTCAATCCTTACACTTTCTAAATCTCTCTGGTCAGAAATGTGTTGTGTCATTTCTGTGACAAAAACAGGTCAGTAGAATCAGGCATCTAAGTGCTGGGCTAAAACAACCATCATAATTTTCTAAAGAGGTGCACCAGCATGTGTCCCCTGCCATTTCAATGTCTTTATACCATTCTAGTGCGTCTCCAGTAGATTCAGCCAGCTTATGCACCTCTGCTTCACCATTAGGGTTGCAAAGGGGAGGACAATTTCCGGAAACTTTCCGGAAATTTACCATGGGAAGTTAAGCTTGGGAATTGTGGAAATTTTGTCCAATTTTATTTTTGCAAAAGTTAGCCTATAACATGGAACTTAAATTTAGTAGGAAAATAGACAACAGCAATTCTGGATCTTGCAGCATGCTTTGGTTAAAACAACCCAATTTAATGCAAATTCAGTTGAATTTCAACCCTGCAGTGTGTATTCTTCCATAGAGCACTCAAGTGACTACGTCACACTGGTTTCGGAAGTGACTTCCCCATTCACACCATAGACATTAACTAAAACTTACTTTTAAACAATTTCTAGTGATTATGTCTTACCATAAATTTCTTGGATTGTTCAATATAACAAAATGTGTTGTTTTTCTGGACCAGCTTCGAGTATATTTTACGTTTTAGTATTTTTTTGTGAATATACCTCAACGTCCCATAATTCCCTCCAGACGGTTCAATTAAGTAAAATGGCCGAATTTGCAAGCTGGTATGCACTGCCAAAAATGTCCAGATGAGATGATGACGTGATTGGTCGAGAACCGCCCGTGCGTTGCAGTAAAGGATATGTAGTCCGTTAAAGTGGACTACAAATCGGACTACAAATCATTAATCATTACTTTAAAAAAAAAAAAATTGGAACATGAAATGTATGCTCTATATCCTTATACCACACAGGCTAATCCAGGAGCGTTTCGGCTCATTCTATAAATCAGATTTCGGGAAATTGTCGATAGTCTCCGAAGTCCGTTCTATCTGTCATAGGGAATTTACTTCAGGAAACCAAACTCCGCCCACGTCTGACGTACTTGAGTACTCTATTACATGTGCAGTGCATTCTTTTATCACATGCACAGATAATCCCTAGCATCCTGCACACTACTGCAGGGCCCTCTGCATGCACTGTGTATTCTTCCATCACATGTGCAGTGCATTCTTCTATAATTCCCGGCAACACTACAGCAAGGCTATTGAGGCCACACTACTGCATTTGAGCCCAAGGACTACATCTATTTTGAATGTAATTATATAAATTTTTTTATTTTTTGGGGAGGGGGGGGGGGGGGGGGGGGGTGTTAGGAAATACAACATTCATGTTTTTTGTTCAATGAAAGAATCCATTAAAGTTCTACCCCCCCCTCCTCCCCGTGACAAAGAGTACGCATACTGTTTGGCGTGGCAAATACTCTTGAAACGTGTCACACAAGAGATGTTTCTCACTTCTGCAGTTTGAGTTAAAGGCCATGCAGCTCTCGCAGTGTCCTTCATACACGCCAGGTCTGAAATTCCTGCGTAGTTTTTTTTCTATCAGCGTCTTTATGGGCTGCGTTCTCAAAAAAGCATTCTTAAAGTGGCGGTGTAACTGATTCAAAGGAACTTCTGTTTCCTTTGTTTCATTTTAAACAAAATATTATTTTTTGGCTTCAAGGGTCATTCAGGGGTGCTTAGACCCAAAGGCCTCCCTCAATTCACACCCCGCTTCTGAGTAGAACTCATCAAGCCATCCATACTGGCACATGTTTTTTTTGCAGGGGCAGTGAAACAGCCAAAGAAACCTTCTCTCCAGCTGAGATAGGAGCTCAAGCACAGGGCACAGAGGCTTTTGGCCATTACAGAAATCTCAGGAGCCATTAGTGAGCTGGTGTTGAGGAGGAACTCACCATCAAGGACACTGGAGCTGATCAGGGCTGAGAAAAACTGTGAGCTTCATGAGTAGAGCTTGGACAGTAGAGGGGTGATTTACTCTCTCTAGTCGACTTTCTTTTCATTCTGTCTTTTTGATAAATTGCCAAATTTACTTCTCCGGAACCGGTTGTACTTCGGTACTATGAATGCCTCACCTAGGATGTCGGTGGGACTGTTGAGATTGCATCTGAAACCTAAAGAACTACATATCAATCTGCACCCGGTGCTTTGACCTCATGAAGACAGGGTGCACCGAAATGCTATGGTGATTAAGTCTTACACTACAAAATCCACACTGCTACTGAGCCAGAATAGAAAAAGCTCATATTCACAAAACCATGACACACTGTTTGCACAACTCTCACCAGCTTCTTCATTTCTTAAAGCAGAGCACCGAATCCAGATGTGCAGCACAAATTACTGCTTTCCACTGTCATTTATTTGCTCACCTCTGAGCTATATTAATGAAGTCCCAGAGGGCCAGGTTGAAACCTAGCAGTGAATCTCTGCCAGCACACGCCTATTGTTCAACATCCTATTGTTTATAAGGAACCTTTAGCTCATTTTAGTACTGCCAGCAAAACAGTGTTTCCACTGCAGTGATTTATCAAGGGTAAAAAAAAATACATTAAAAAACATTGTAGAGTCATGATTTAACTTGTGTTATCTGTTGTTCCATGTTGTTACAGCAATATGTATATTTTACTTTGGCTTTCTATTGTTTGGCTCTAATAATAATAATAATAATAACGCCTGCCATTTACAGTTTAAGTCGGAAGTTTACATACACTTAGGTTGAAGTCATTAAAACAAATTTTTAACCACTCCACAGATTTCATGTTAGCAAACGTATAGTGTTGGCAATTCAGTTAGGACATCTACTACTTGTGCATGACACAAGTCATTTTTCCAACAATTGTTTACAGATTATTTCACTTTTAATGCACTATATCACAATTCCAGTGGGTCAGAAGTTTACATACACTAAATTGACTGTGCCTTTAAACAGCTTGGAAAATTCCAGAAAATTATGTCATGGCTTTAGAAACTTCTGATAGACTAATTGACATTATTTGAGTCAATTGGAGGTGTACCTGTGGATGTACTCTAAGGCCTACCCTCAAATTCAGTGCCTCTTTGCTTGACATCATGGGAAAATCAAAAGAAATCAGCCAAGACCTCAGAAAGAAAATTGTGGACCTCCACAAGTCTGGATCATCCTTGGGAGCAATTTCCAAATGCCTGAAGGTACCACGTTCGTCTGTACAAACAATAGTATGCAAGTATAAACACCATGGGACCACGCAGCTGTCATACCGCTCAGGAAGGAGACGTTTTCTGCCTCCTAGAGATAAATGTGCTTTGGTGTGAAAAGTGCAATTCAATCCCAGAACAACAGCAAAGGACCCTGTGAAGATGCTGGAGGGAACAGGTACAAAGGTATTTATATCCATAGTAAAACAAGTCCTATATCAACCTGGTCTCACAGCCCATTCGTATCTATTCTACGAAATTCCAGTCCCGAAAATTCGTACTTATTTTACGAATCAGAGATTACACACCACGTGACTTTACGCTTTTCTCCGATGAATTACGAGACAAAACGGAGATCCACCATTTTTATTTCACGGTCAAATAAAGCGAATGGGTAAGCTGCCGGTATTGTACTTATAGTTTGTACTTATCGTTATAGTACATTCATAGAATACCTTTCTTATTTCGTAATTGTATTTTAATGCAATATGATGTATAATTCTCGAGCTTCTTCGTCTCTGCTTTATCTGTGTGGGTTGCTATTTATAGGCTAGTCTTGTAGGCTATTACTTGCATTATTCAAGCTGAAGTTAGCTAGGTCTGTTCAGATCAGTGCATACTGCATAGGCTGCAATATGATTATTAATCGATTTAGCTTGTGAGCTAGCCATCAGAGCGTGTCGTTTTCGGTTCTTTTGAGACGTATAATATGAGAAAACCGAGCATATCTGTAATGGAAACAACCGCGTCTCCCCGTTAACTTCTGTAATAAACTGCGATTCCCGTGATTCTGTGCGCTGTCTGTGTGTATTGCCCATAGACTGCAGAGACGTGACGGGTTGGCCACTGAATCGGCTTCGTGCCCCAATGAGCAGCTCCCATAGGAATCCATGGAACCGGTAAGCGGAAGCTGCCTCCAGTTCTTTTTTTAAAATCTCGAATGGTTGAACTTCATTCATAAAACCAACAAAAGAAAGTCCTGCCAGTCTGCAAATAACAGGATTCCTAAATGCTATATGCAAAAGGTCAGTAAAAATCTTATAAAAACACATATGCCATATACAAAAACTTAAATAAAATAAATATGTGGTAGAGAGCTAGCATATACATTTCATGCTAAAATTAAATAGTTCCCTAATACATGGTATTCCTTATAAAAAAAACATTGAGAGATTGTATAAGAATTGTATAGAAATATATAATATAATAGGCTACTAATCAACATGCTTTTTAATAAAAACTTTGCAAGTATGATCATATATGATTTTTACAGACCTTTTGCATATGGGATTACCTTTGTAAGCATTTAGGAATCCTGATATTTGCAGACTGGCAGACTTTTTTTTGTTGTTGTTAGTTTAAGCCAACACAATCTCTCAAGCATGGTACACAGCAGATATAGAATGTACAAAATACGCACTGTTGTTATTTATAATAATAATAATGCAATTTTATTTAAAGCTTTTTTTTTACAGCAAAATCCTATTACACAGTTAAAGTAAAATATATAAAAACAATGGATAAATAAAACAAAAGACTTATTAAAATGAACATGAAAAAAATTCTCAAATCCAGAAGCTTGAGAAGCAATGCAATAATAATGGTATATAATATAAGGAAGACTTAAAATTCAGTAATTAGACTATCAGTTTCCTTTTCAATTTAGAATTAAACTAATTTTGTAGGCTGATAACAACAACGATAATTTTCCATGCCAAATAAGCGTTCACGCGCGGCTCTCAAGCCTACAATACTTCGGCATAACCACCAAGGTAATGTGCGTATGTCAAGTGAAGACCTGACGTGGAGCTACGACCATTTCCACGGTCAATTGGAGTCACGTTGAAATTTTATAATTCACTACTTTGTCGTGTTTTTTTATGTACGCCACACGTAAGATCAAATTTGATCGAAAGTACTTTTTATAAATGAGGCCCCTGGTCTTGGCCCTTCTGCCCTTCTGACCATCTTCTGGCGTAGACTCAAGACTCGCCTGTTTAGATTGCATCTTTGCTCCCTGAATTAATTGTTAGCATGCAAGTCTTGCTTTTTGAAATAGCATTTTAGGGGTATGTTAACAGTGATTTATACATCAACACTTGCCATGTTACTGACATTTTGGTTAATGTATTATTTAGACTTGTAC
Source organism: Synaphobranchus kaupii (assembly GCA_029718625.1). Taxonomy (NCBI): domain Eukaryota; kingdom Metazoa; phylum Chordata; class Actinopteri; order Anguilliformes; family Synaphobranchidae; genus Synaphobranchus; species Synaphobranchus kaupii. The sequence continues at coordinate 33,686,737 of CM056388.1, read as the reverse complement.
TGTTTTTTTTCAGTATACCATTGTTTTTTTATTGGACATTTCTCTTATATAGCACTATTTCTCATTCCCCCTCTACCTAACAGGTTAAGGAGAGGATATCAGCCTGCCTGGCTGACATTTCTATGTGGATGGCTACTCATCACCTGAAGCTCAACCTTCACAATACGGAACTGCGCTTCATACCTCACAGGACCTCCCCACTGCAAGCCCTCTCCATCACCGTCGACGGTACTATGGTGGCTGCCTCCCGCTCTGCAAGGAACCTGGGGGTGGTCCTGGATGACCAGCTGGACTTCATGGAGCACATCAGGGCAACAGCACGGTCTTGCAGGTTCCTCCTGTACAACATCAGGAGGATTCGACCATACCTGACCACCTACTCGACCCAGCTTCTCGTCCAGACCATGGTTATCTCACGCCTGGATTACTCCTCTCAAAGTTTTCACACATCACCCCCCCCTGCTGAGGTCAATCCACTGGCTGCCGGTCGCCGCCAGGATCAGCTTCAAAGTTCTGACCCTGGCCTACGCTGCAGCCAAAAGGACAAGCCCTTCCTACCTGCAAGACATAATACAACACTAAACTCCAGCTCGACCACTTCGCTCGGACTACGGAGCTTCTCCACCCTAGCTCCCCAGTGGTGGAATGAACTGTTCACTCCTCTACGTTCTGATCAAACACTGCCTGCACACCTCTTCAGACTCCACCTTGACTGTTTTTCGCTTGTTTCCTGTTCCTTAATTCTTTGTTGATTTTATAGTTTATAATGTCTTGTTGTCTTAGCCATAGCTTACTGTGTACTATACTCAATGTTCATGACTATGGATAGCTGCTATGTTATGATAAGAAATTAGCTCTATCTGAACTGATGTCATTGACCTTCGGTATGCACTTATTGTGCGTCGCTTTGGATAAAAGCATCTGCCAAATGAATGTAATGTAAATAAAGTTTATTATTATTATTATTTTATGCAAACTTATGCACTTTTTGCCTTGTAAGTCGCTCTGTATAAGCGCGTCTGCCAAATGAATAAATGTCTGTATTGATACACTTCTGTAATGTGATGGACCCTTTCTAGATTAAATAAGCTAAATGTCCAGCTAATAAAAGCTTAGCTTGAAAACGCTGAAGTTCAATACGTCTCTGAGTGAATTAATACAAAATTTATTTTACAGTGCATTGTGTACGCTATATATTGATGTATTGTAAATTATCTCTTCTCTTTCAAAACCTGATGGCCAATATACAGCATATAGTAATAATGTTTATCATTTTAGTCATATAAAGGTTAGAAATTGTTTATACCACAACATCTCATATTGATTACAATGAAAACACACCAATTTAAAATGGGTAGAAAATTATTTTTATATAATTACCAATAAAATCTCAGATCATGGGATAGACTACATTAACATTTTTTTTTTAAATATATCTTTTTTTTTACATACAGCTGACACCCTTGTCATTATGTATTTAAAGGGAATGCTTTCATTCCGACAAAGCTTTCACACTAGGCTACTGCATGCTGTTCACTACTGTCTGCTTATTAATTATCAACCTGCTGGATTTGGAAGGCATTATAAATATCTAGAAGTATCTAAGATAAGTATCTAAGTATTAAAAGTTGGGTTCATGTGAGTAGCGTGATCCCATTTGCAATAAACGGAGGGCAACTTCATGTGTGTTTACGGTTGTATCAAGCGGAACTACATTTCGGCGCCATTTTATTGCTTCGCGCTATGGAAAGTATTGCAGGGAATTGTAGTTTTTTTGTGCAAATTTATTTCCTATATATGTAATTATCTAGGAATTGCTAATGTATTATCTAGCTGGCAAGCCAGTTATGCTAGCTACGTTCAACCAGATCTAGGTACCTAGGTAGCTACGCGTGCTTTAGCTGTTGGTAGACAGTCTATTAATTATATATATTTCAATATTAATAGCTATTGATAGTCCAAAGTAGATGGCAGTTCTCTATCCGTAATGTCATTAAACTGCAATTTTCTGGCATGTTGACCACCCTGACATGGATTAATTAGAATATAAATATACTCAAATTGGAAACTATGAAATTAAATACAAGAGCTATGGAAGGGTCAAAGGTCACAACAGTAGGATTAGGGTTATGGGTTCCTTAAAATCTAGAGGCTTGAAATTCGGAAGTATGAATATATCCATGGCCTACATTGCATAAGCAAAAGAACAGACCCCTAGCACACATAGAAGCTCTATAGCACCACCTACAAATCTCAATTTTTTTAAAACTTTGACTCCTCCTACCTGAGGCACAAAGGCAGCCAAGGCTCCCAAATTTAGTATACAAGGACATCTCAGCACCCCCTATGACATATACATTTGCATGTTAGCATAAATTAAACTTGTCCTAATTAATTTGACTATTGATGAAAAATAGGTCTATGAAGGCTGTAAGAATGTTCATAGGTCATTTTGGATTACTGCTGAACACTGCACTCAGCTTCCCAAAATCGTAGAAGCATGAAATTTCGCTAACTGAGTCTCATCAGGGCCTCTAGCATGCACACCAAAAACCAGACCCCTAGCATGCACACAGACCCTGTAGCGCCCCCTTGAAAATGTGATTTTTTAACATTTTGGGCACTCGCCATTTGTACACCGAATGATGTATCATGCTGAAATGTCGGAATCTAGACCACCTCTAGACATACTACAAATAATATCAGAACCAGATCTCTAGCTAAAAAAAAAACGAGCAGTATATGCTTTCGACAGGGGGCGCCACTTAAATATCTGAATTAATGTACAACACTTTCCGAGGTGATTCTTAGGATCAAGCAGAGTCAGAAAACATCAGTCATAAGAACATTTCAGTAAAAATGACAATATAGGACTGCCATCTACTTTTGACTATTAATATTAATATTAAGCTATTAATATTGAAAATGTATATCCTAACTGTCTACCAGCAGCTAAAACACACGTAGCTAGCTAGGTACCTAGATCTGGTTGAACGTAGCTAGCATAACTGGCTTGCTAGGTAGATAATACATTAGCAATTTCTAGATAATTACGTATACAGGGAATATATTTGCAAAAAAAACTACAATTCCCAGTAATACATTCCTTAGCGTAAAGCAATAAAATGGCGCCGAAATGTAGTTCCGCTTGATACAACCGTAAACACACACGAAGATGCCCTCCGTTTATTGCGAATGGGATCACGCTACTCACATGAACCCAACTTTTATTACTTAGATAATTATCTTAGATACTTCTAGACATTTATAATGCTTTCCAAATCCAGCAGGTTGATAATTAATAAGCAGACAGTAGTGAACAGCATGCAGTAGCCTAGTGTGAAAGCTTTGTAGGAATTAAAGCATTCCCTTTAAATACATAAAAATGACAAGGGTGTCAGCTGTATGTAAAAAAAATATATATTTAAAAAAGAAAATTGTTAATGTAGTCTATCCAATGATCTGAGATTGTATTGGTAATTATATTTTAAAAAATTTCTACCCATTTTAAATTGGTGTTTTCATTGTAATAAATATCAGATGTTGTGGTATATACAATTTCTAACTTTTATATGACTAAAATGATAAACATTATTATTACTATATGCTGTATATTGGCCATCAGGTTTTTAAAGAGAAGAGATAATTTACAATACATCAATATATAGTGTACACAATGCACTGTAAAATAAATTTTGTATTAATTCACTCAGAGACGTATTGAACTTCAGCGTCTTCAAGCTTTTATTAGCTGGACATTTAGCTTATTTAATCTAGAAAGGGTCCATCACATTACAGAAGTGTATCAATACAGACATTTATTCATTTGGCAGATGCGCTTATACAGAGCGACTTACAAGGCAAAAAGTGCATAAGTTTGCATAAAATAATAATAATAAACTTTATTTACATTACATTCATTTGGCAGATGCTTTTATCCAAAGCGACGCACAATAAGTGCATACCGAAGGTCAATGTCATCAGTTCAGATAGAGCTAATTTCTTATCATAACATAGCAGCTATCCATAGTCATGGACATTGAGTATAGTACACAGCAAGCTATGGCTAAGACAACAAGACATTATAAACTATAAAATCAACAAAGAATTAAGGAACAGGAAACAAGCGAAAAACAGTCAAGGTGGAGTCTGAAGAGGTGTGCAGGCAGTGTTTGATCAGAACGTAGAGGAGTGAACAGTTCATTCCACCACTGGGGAGCTAGGGTGGAGAAGCTCCGCAGTCCGGACAAGCAGAGCGAAGTGGTCGAGCTGGAGTTTAGTGTTGTATTATGTCTTGCAGGTAGGAAGGGCTTGTCCTTTTGGCTGCAGCGTAGGCAGGGTCAAGACCTTTGAACCTGAACCTGATCCTGACGGCGACCAGCAGCCAGTGGACTGACCTCAGCAGGGGGGTGATGTGTGAAAACTTTGGGAGGAGTAATCCAGGCGTGAGATAACCATGGTCTGGACGAGAAGCTGGGTCGAGTAGGTGGTCAGGTATGGTCAAATCCTCCTGATGTTGTACAGGAGGAACCTGCAGGACCGTGCTGTTGCCCTGATCTGCTCCATGAAGTCCAGCTGGTCATCCAGGACCATCCCCAAGTTCCTTGCAGAGCGGGAGGCAGCCACCGTAGTACCGTTGACGGTGATGGAGAGTGCTTGCAGTGGGGAGGTCCTGTGAGGTATGAAGCGCAGTTCCGTATTGTGAAGGTTGAGCTTCAGGTGATGAGTAGCCATCCACATAGAAATGTCAGCCAGGCAGGCTGATATCCTCTCCTTAACCTGTTAGGTAGAGGGGGAATGAGAAATAGTGCTATATAAGAGAAATGTCCAATAAAAAAACAATGGTATACTGAAAAAAAAACAGTACAAGTCTAAATAATACATTAACCAAAATGTCAGTAACATGGCAAGTGTTGATGTATAAATCAGTGTTAACATACCCCTGAAATGCTATTTCAAAAAGCAAGACTTGCATGCTAACAATTAATTCAGGGAGCAAAGATGCAATCTAAACAGGCGAGTCTTGAGTCTACGCCAGAAGATGGTCAGAAGGGCAGAAGGGCCAAGACCAGGGGCCTCATTTATAAAAAGTACTTTCGATCAAATTTGATCTTACGTGTGGCGTACATAAAAAAACACGACAAAGTAGTGATTTATAAAATTTCAACGTGACTCCATTTGACCGTGGAAATGGTCGTAGCTCCACGTCAGGTCTTCACTTGACATACGCACATTACCTGGTGGTTATGCCGAAGTATTGTAGGCTTGAGAGCCGCGCGTGAACGCTTATTTGGCATGGAAAATTACCGTTGTTGTTATCAGCCTACAAAATTAGTTTAATTCTAAATTGAAAAGGAAACTGATAGTCTAATTACTTAGTGGTATAATAATATACCATTATTATTGCATTGCTTCTCAAGCTTCTGGATTTGAGAATTTTTTTCCTGTTCATTTCAAGTCTTTTGTTTTATGTATCCATTGTTTTTATATATTTAACTTTAACAGTCTGCAAATATCAGGATTCCTAAATGCTTACGAAGGTAATCCCATACGCAAAAGGTCTGTAAAAATCATATATGATCATACTTGCAAACTTTTTATAAAAAAGCATGTTGATTAGTAGCCTATTATATTATATATTTCTATACAATTCTTATACAATCTCTCAATGTTTTTTTATAAGGAGTACCATGTATTAGGGAACTATTTAATTTTAGCATGAAATGTATATGCTAGCTCTCTACCACATATTTATTTTATTTAAGTTTTGTATATGGCATATGTGTTTTTATAAGATTTTTACAGACCTTTTGCATATAGCATTTAGGAATCCTGTTATTTGCAGACTGGCAGACTTTCTTTTGTTGGATTTATGAATGAAGTTCAACCATTCGAGATTTTAAAAAAAGAACTGGAGGCAGCTTCCGCTTACCGGTTCCATGGATTCCTATGGGAGCTGCTCATTGGGGCACGAAGCCGATTCAGTGGCCAACCCGTCACGTCTCTGCAGTCTATGGGCAATACACACAGACAGCGCACAGAATCACGGGAATCGCAGTTTATTACAGAAGTTAACGGGGAGACGCGGTTGTTTCCATTACAGATATGCTCGGTTTTCTCATATTATACGTCTCAAAAGAACCGAAAACGACACGCTCTGATGGCTAGCTCACAAGCTAAATCGATTAATAATCATATTGCAGCCTATGCAGTATGCACTGATCTGAACAGACCTAGCTAACTTCAGCTTGAATAATGCAAGCAATAGCCTACAAGACTAGCCTATAAATAGCAACCCACACAGATAAAGCAGAGACGAAGAAGCTCGAGAATTATACATCATATTGCATTAAAATACAATTACGAAATAAGAAAGGTATTCTATGAATGTACTATAACGATAAGTACAAACTATAAGTACAATACCGGCAGCTTACCCATTCGCTTTATTTGACCGTGAAATAAAAATGGTGGATCTCCGTTTTGTCTCGTAATTCATCGGAGAAAAGCGTAAAGTCACGTGGTGTGTAATCTCTGATTCGTAAAATAAGTACGAATTTTCGGGACTGGAATTTCGTAGAATAGATACGAATGGGCTGTGAGACCAGGTTGCCTATATCGACATAACCTGAAAGGCTGCTCAGCAATATGCTGTAGGACAGGGAACCCTCTGTAAACCAGTAATGTACTGAGTAGGGCCCAAAGATTTTAGGACTTTTATGTACTATTATCTTTTTTCCCTGTATAAAATAAATAAAATATAAAAAAATACAATACAAGGAATAAGCCACTACTCCAAAACTGCCATAAAAAAAAGCCAGACTACAGTTTACATCTGCACATGGGGACAAAGATCTTACTTTTTGGAGAAATGTCCTCTGGTCTGATGAAACAGAAATTGAACTGTTTGGCCATAAGGACCATCGTTATGTTTGGAGGAAAAAGGATGAGGCTTGCAAGCTGAAGAACACCATCCCAACTAGGGATGTAAACGGTTATTCAGGTAATCGGTTACTCGTTCGAAATTTTAAACTCGGATAATGCAAACAAATAATGAATAATAAAAATTACGTTACACCTCCTGACCGCACGAAGGCACTACGAGGGCGCTTTAGACAAATAAACTCCATGGCAGATGTGAGCAAAGCAGGCTGTCTGGCAAACCTACACATTCCATAGTTACACTGCAAAAACTGTCTGCCTTAACCTGGTCTTCACAAGTGTTTTAGTCTTGTAAGGGGAAAAAATATGATTTTAAGTTACTTTTTACTTGACAAGTGGTGACGTGTTCTATCATAATCAGTCGGAAGTCACAGTTTAAAAATATAGTTTTGAAGCTTTTAAATGTAGCATGACAAGCTAGCGCCTTAGCTTCGTGTCGTTTTGTCTTGCCAGCTTTCACCATCAGTCACACAATCACATCGGCTGCTTTCAAGGTGACAAATGAATTGGGTTTAATCTGATTTTACTTGAAAAATATCTTGGCTTTCATGATATGCGTGTTTTAATGTCAAATGCATTGTGAAAATATAGCTTTGAAGCTTTCAAAAGTCTTATCACAAGCTAGCACTGGTCCTTTGCATATAGTTTGGAGCCAGCTTGTAGTCACACAATAACATCAGCTAACGTTACTTTCGCGGCGACAAGCTAATGTAAGTTATTCGGTTTTATATCATTTTACAGGAAAGATGTCTTGGCTTTCATGATCTGTGTATGTTAATGTCATATTCAGTTTAAAATATAGTTTTGAAGCTTTTAAACATAGCATGACAAAACACTGGAGTTCGGTTCATTTGATTTGTGTGTTCTCTTATCTTTCCCATGTTGATGTACGAATAAGGGAATATGGCCTCTGTGTCACCTCACATTTATACCCCAGTGAAACAGGAAGTCATGGATTACTGCTGGAAAGTTCCTAAACACTCTGATCAACTTTAAAAAGTAAAATATAAATGGAAAATATTCTTCAGTTACATTTTGTTCAGAAGAATTTCTAGGGGTGCCAATAATTGTGGCACACGTGGTTTTGTTAAAAATAATTCTTTCTTGATGAGGGCTTTTTTTTCTAAATTTAATTCAATTAAAGGTTGGATTTTTCTCATTTTTTCAGTGTGAGAAGGTGAATTTTTTATAACCCTTTTTACTCATCTTTACCAGGGGTGCCAATAATTGGTGAAGGCACTGTATATGTTTAACAGAGTGACTTCAGGGCTGACCACTCAACTGAGAGAGCTCTCAGTCAGTCAGGAGCTCCACTATGCAAAGGCAGCTTCTCTCTCCTCCGTTCTTGTCATCATCAACCTCTGTGCAGCATTTAACACTGTTGACCGCCATTCCCGCTCTCTTCCCTGACTACCTTGGGGATCTACGGCACAGCTCTCAACTGGTTAACCTCAATAGTGTCCCATACCAGGTAGCACGGGTGTGTGTGGGGGGGGGGGGGGGGGGGTGCACGGCAGTTTCAAAACCTCAGAACCTCTGAACAGATATCCCCAAGGGCATGGTCTTGTTACAATTAAATGATGACAACTTCTCACTTTCTTTCCTCCAATACACTGGTCTCAGCATGCAGCTTAGCTTGCCTGCCTACAAGACATCTCAAGCTGGATGGCAAAACATCACATAAAGCTCAACTCAGCTAAAACTGAGAGGCTGTATTTCCCAGCCAAATTCTGGTCCCTGCATAACTTTTCACTCAGCCTGGAGGTCCCCATCTGCTCTAAATCTCAAAGTGGTACTGGACAACAAATTGTCCCCTATGTTGGGCATGCAGATTCTTCCGTCCAAGATTCAGAGAATCTGCCCTTTCCTCACTAACAACTCAACCCAGCTCCTAGTCCAGGCACTGGTATTCCCAGTCTGTACTACTGGAACCCTCCTTGCTGGTCTCCCTGACATCAGACCAGAACATACATAACAGTGCTGCTCGCCTGATCTATAACCTCCCCAGGCTCAGCCATGTAACTCCCCTTCTCCCTCCACTGGCTACCTATATTGGCTCGCATTAAATTCAAAACCCGGTATACAACCGGGCAGCTAAAGGGAAGAACTCTTTTGTATCTTCAAGAGAAGATATCAGAGCTTCATCAGACCTTCATCAGACCTTATACACCAGCCAGACCTCTGCATTCTGCAACCTTGTTGTTTTACTGATTATAAATGGGCCTTCCATGCGATATCACACTTTTGTACTCCTTAGATTAAAACTGATGTTTTCCACTTCTATAAGAGATTGTGAATAGGAGCATCAGCTATGTGGTTTTAATAATAAGTGTGATAATTTTCTCTTGTTGGGCCATTTTAATTATAACCACCAATGTGCACAGCAATAAGAACTACAATATACATAAATATAGCATATCTGTTTAAAAATACAAATGTATTTAGTCAAAACAGTACAATACAAAACCTTTTCAAAACAATCTGTGCAGAAAATACATTTCCAATGTACCGTGATAACAAGCATGCCTGAAGAAATTGGAAGTAATTTGTCCAGGAAATAGATATTGGAGGTACATTACTCAGAAAATTGGTAACCAACTTATTTTCAAAGTTTCGTTCATCAAAGTTTTAATTTCATCATTATTTTTCAATGTAGCTGCCGACATCTACAGAAAATAAAAACATGAAACCATAATTGCAAACTGTTATCCACAAAACAAAAAGCATGACAAGGCCGACTGTAGATTTGATTCTGAATTTTAATGGTTTTAATTATTATAATTTGAGACTGCTATTATTTCTGAAAAATATTTTCAGTAATGGAGCAAACCACATAGTTGGGTCCAGAACCTCAAGTCTGTGACCATTCTCTGGCTAAGATGTTTTGATGATTGATTTGACTTCTATGGACCTTTTATAAAAAATGTCGCCCCCAGGTCCCTCCCAAAAATCCTGGGCCAAATCCAAGATGGCCACTGGCGCCATCTTGAAACATTAACTTTTGGCCGCCATCCAGTAGAGTGAAAACGTAACAAATGGTTCCACACAAAATACCATATCATCAAATATCATTGAAAAGCTTAGAATCCCAGCTATCCACCTGACATGTTTCTGGAATCTTCAGCACAACTGATCTTTGACCTATTTGTCTGTGTTAAGAGTACAGATTGCTGTTTTTCACTGCCTATAAAAGACACCTTCTAAAGTACATTTTACTTTTTAAACTATATTTTATAATTTATTCTGGTAGCATGACATTAGAGGGCCAAATCCAAGATGGTTGCTGTCGCCATCTTGAAAAATTAACTTTTGAACCAGAGCACCTAGAATTATGTATGAAGACACTTTTTTTGTGTAAGTCGACCACGAGGATTCCGATTCTGACACCAGTTTCACGTTATGACATAATTTTTACCCAGAAATCCAAGATGGCCACCATCCAGTAGAGTAAAAACTTTTGAACGGGAAGGTAAGATGTGGTCAGTGGTGTAGTAGTGCCTGGAGAAGTGGGTGTACTCTACAGAAGTGGGTATACTATAATTTAGCGAATCCATGACTACTAATTGATACGTGCACCAGTGGGGATTTAGAAGTGATATACTCTATGCCCACTAAGAAAGAAGCGGGTATACTGTGTATACCCGCATATACCCTCCACTACACTACTGGATGTGGTGTTTGGGGTTTTCCATTTTTACAGTATGTAAGGAAGGAGAATAATAATGGTAAACTATAGCTATTATAATTACGAATCCATGCCTACCAAACATGTATGGTTTAGTAATGGCAATTTATGTTTTGGGGGTAATTTCATAATTATGTTCACTGAAAAGGAATTACCCCCCAACGTTTTTGCTTTGTGCAGCGCATTGCAACAGGATAAACGAAGTCTGCATTTCACTCGAATTTACTGTGTGTGATGATGAGCGCTAACTACAAGCGCTAAGGGGAGTGAGCTAGGAGATGTACTCGTGGCGCGAGGAGTTATTGCAGAGGGCTCCGTCGATCGTGCGCTGAAAGGCAAGCATTACAAGAGGGGGCTCCATTGCTTGAGGCGCTCATGAGTCAGCTGGTAAAGGGGAGGCCCATGCCCAACCTGGCTGATGAAACGAGGGAGAACCTTGAGATTCTGAGAGATACGAGTCTCTCCCAAGAATTCCACGCTGCTGCTCATGCGGCACTGGAGGATGATGCTGACCTCGAGAGCCTCATCACCAACTTCTTCACCCAGGTTGAGGCTAGTGACATGGCGGACTACTGGAGGGACTTCCTGTCCATGACAGATGCACTCATGCAGAATGCGCACCCAGTCCATATCTGCAACTGGGATGAGTATGTCAGCTCTCTGCGCGCCATGCTGCCATGGATGGTAGCGTATGACAACAATTGGTATGGGAGGTGGCTGCCTGACTTCTGGGCAATGCTGACAGCTCTCCCTGCTGATCAGGTGGCCTTCCTTCGTACTGACTTCACGCAGTCCATCACAGGCAACCCCTACTCCAACAGGGCCTGGGACATGTGGATCGAGTGTACAATGAACAAGGGCAGTAAAATGAAGTCTGGCTGGCTCTCCATCCTCCAGAATGAGAAGCAGCTGCTGGTGCACTCCAGAAATGTGAACAATGTGGCCCAGATCCGGGCGGCTCACAACGCCCTGGCCAACCGAAAAGAAGCCAAGAGGGAGCACATGGAATGCGACCCGAAAAGAATGCGAGAAGATGAGCAGTGCGTACAGACCCTAGTCGCATGCATGCATGAGTTCGACTCCTTCCCGTTCGACCCGGCCTCATCCACCCTCCGCACCCTACAGTCAGCCATGCCTGCCTCTGATGAACTCATTGTGGACTTCAACTCAGCCCGTCTCAAGGCGAGAGCTGCTGAGATAGAGCGGAGCGCTCTCAAGGCAGTGATCGACCTGGTTGAGGTCAGTCAACTTGTGAACCTCCCCGAGTTGCTAGAACATTGTGTTGTCGAGGAGTGTGTGGCCTTATTCAACTCCAACAGCACATACAGGAAGACGCAGAAGAGCAAGCTCATCCAGAAGCTCTCTCTCTAATCTGTAGATCTGTAGATAATTCATCAATTATTTTACTGCAAGAGAGCCTTATGGAGGTTGTTTGTTTAAAGTACAGCAGTACCAAGGTAAAATGGGTTTTGACATTAACATCTTTTCAGTGAACATAATTATTAAATGACCCTCAAAACATAAATTGCCATTATTAATCCATACATGTTTGGTAGGCATGGATTCATAATTATAATAGCTATAGTTTACCATTGTTATTCTCTTTCCTTACATACTGTAAAGATGGCAAACCCCAAACATCACATCTTACCTTCCCGTTCAAAAGTTATATTTTCACTCTACTGGATGGCGGCTATCTTTGATTGGATTTTTGGGAGGGACCTAGGGGCTACATTTTTTTATAAAAGGTCCATAGAAGTCAAATCAATCATCAAAACATCTTAGCCAGAGAATGGTCACTGAATTGAGATTCTGGACCCAACTAACAGTCAAATAATTATCATTTAAAGCCCTATAGTTTGATAGTGAATGGCTGAACACAATAATATTTTAAATGAGCTTCAGCACAGCAGTAAAGCTGGCAATCAGTGTTGTGCAAGTTCACACTTCACAAGAGCGAGCTCAAAGTTCAGTTCACACAGATTAAAATGAACTAGTTCACGTTCATGTCCAGAGCCGTGATACAAACCAAAGTTCTTTCGAGTTTTTATAGAGAGCAAATGCTGTAGCCTACATCATTAATAATAGAATTTAGCCTTGCTACTCAGCGTGGATCAACCAGAAACCTTGACAAAAGTATTCTGCAAATGATATTCCGAAATGCCAACACTTTAATAGCCTACTTTTTATTGGCTGGTTGCAACCGAATTGCAGTATAAAACATAATTAATATGTGATTGTGTTCAGCTAATGACAGCAAATCATCTTATTTAAAGTGGTGACATTTTTATTTTAGAACTCTTGACCAACCACAACAGTGAACGGATAAATAAAATTTTTGTATAATAGAAGAAATAAATAGCCTAATGGTTCAAATAAACATATTTTATGGTGTCCAAATAGCTAAATCCTTACCAAGTACTATTTAAAACTAATAAAACGAAACAGGCTCCTGTACACACACACACACACACACACACACACACGCGCGCGCGCGCACGCACGCACGCACGCACGCACGCACGCACGCACGCACGCACACATCAAGATCTGGCTTGTTTGTCGGATTTGGCTGGCTATCTCTCCTATACAGCCATCTATCCACCATTCTAGGATCTGACAAAAAATAAGATTTATATTTGCATAGACTAATAAAATAGCTATATGCAAATATAACCATTCAATGTCTATTCTTAGGCCATGTAATATCTAAGCTACAATCAATGACCGACAGCGTTATTGGGGAAAGTCATGTAAACTAGATGCGATTGCAAATAGCTTGAAAAGTAGCCTAAGGGAGAGTGAACAGAAAACATTGAGCATAGGCTATTAAAAATGAGCATCAATCAGGTGATTTGGGTCTGAATAAAATATCAAAGCTAGTTTACTAACTTGATTTGCTACCAGCTGGACTCAAACGGCTTCAAATTCCAGCTCGCACCACTGGGAGAAAGAAATGCGGCTCGGGTAGTTCGAAAGAATTAAACAAACGGGACTGTATTAACCAGAAGTACCAAAAACAGATCCAGAAGTCGCGACTCCGACTCTTCAAACCGAACGGTACGGAAAGAGCCGACTCAGAAAAAAGAGCCGAACTGCCCATCACTACTCGAGTGCCATAAAACACAGTGCGTAAGCGTCGTTAATTCTCGCGGGAGTTAACGACGCTCACGTTCATGTACATTAGTTGCAAACGGATACGTTCAGTTCACCGTTCACCAAAAACATGAGCGCGTTCATGCACAACACTGCTGGCAATGTGCATGAAGTTAGCCAAAGGGAAAATTAACCATGGGCTAGAGAATGCCCCAAATACGTATGCTCCTGGGAAATCCCCCACAGGTGTCTGCAATTCTCAATCAGGACCCAGGTGAGCAGAAGGATACGAGTTAGCATATGAAAGAATCAGAAAGGTGCACTCACGAGGCAGCATATGGACGTAACACCATGATACCCGCTTTCTGACATGGTACAGTAGGTTGTTTGTGATCTAGTCCCCAGGGTCTACGCCACTAGGGGGCCTGAGCAAACAGGTTAAGAAACAGGTTCTTTCAACCAGCGCACAGAATCCTTGAGGCTATTAAGGTTTTTGACCCCAAGCAAGTTGGCACACTTGACAAGAAAATATTTAAAAATATTGCACAGAAAGGAAAATGATACTTGTCCATTCCAACCAACTCAGAAAGATAGATCTCTTCATATGGACAAGGTTACAGTGATAGGATAGTATTGTATATTGACAGCTACAGTGCATCCGGAAAGTATTCACAGCGCTTCACTTTTTCCACATTTTGTTCTGTTACAGCCTTATTCCAAAATTGATTAAATTCATTTTTTCCCTCAAAATTCTACACACAACACCCCATAATGACAATGTGAAAAAAGTTTTTTTTGAGATTTTTGCAAATTTATTAAAAATAAAAAAATAAAAAATCTGTGTACATAAGTATTAATACTTTGTTGATGCACCTTTGGCAGCAATTACAGCCTCAAGTCTGTTTGAATATGATGCCACAAGCTTGGCACACCTATCTTTGGGCAGTTTCGCCCAATCTTCTTTTCAGCACCTCTCAAGCTCCATCAGGTTGGATGGGAAGCGTAGGTGCACAGCCATTTTCAGATCTCTCCAGAGATGTTCAATCGGATTCAAGTCTGGGCTCTGGCTGGGCCACTCAAGGACATTCACAGAGTTGTCCTGAAGCCACTCCTTTGATATCTTGGCTGTGTGCTTAGGGTCGTTGTCCTGCTGAAAGATGAACCGTCGCCCCAGTCTGAGGTCAAGAGCGCTCTGGGGCAGGTTTTCATCCAGGATGTCTCTGTACATTGCTGCATTCATCCTTCCCTCTATCCTGACTAGTCTCCCAGTTCCTGCCGCTGAAAAACATCCCCACAGCATTATGCTGCCACCACCATGCTTCACTGTAGGGATGGTATTGGCCAGGTGATGAGCGGTGCCTGGTTTCCTCCAAACATGACGCCTGGCATTCACGCCAAAGAGTTCAATCTTTGTCTCATCAGACCAGAGAATTTTGTTTCTCATGGTCGGAGAGTCCTTCAGGTGCCTTTTGGCAAACTCCAGGCGGGCTGCCATGTGCCTTTTACTAAGGAGTGGCTTCCGTCTGGCCACTCTACCACACAGGCCTGATTGGTGGATTGCTGCAGAGATGGTTGTCCTTCTGGAAGGTTCTCCTCTCTCCACAGAGGAACGCTGGAGCTCTGACAGTGACCATCGGGTTCTTGGTCACCTCCCTGACTAAGGCCCTTCTCCCCCGATCGCTCAGTTTAGATGGCCGGCCAGCTCTAGGAAGAGTCCTGGTGGTTCCGAACTTCTTCCATTTACGGATGATGGAGGCCACTGTGCTCATTGGGACCTTCAAAGCAGCAGAAATTTTTCTGTACCCTTCCCCAGATTTGTGCCTCGAGACAATCCTGTCTCGGAGGTCTACAGACAATTCCTTTGACTTCATGCTTGGTTTGTGCTCTGACATGCACTGTCAACTGTGGGACCTTATATAGACAGGTGTGTGCCTTTCCAAATCATGTCCAATCAACTGAATTTACCACAGGTGGACTCCAATTAAGCTGTAGAAACATCTCAAGGATGATCAGTGGAAACAGGATGCACCTGAGCTCAATTATGAGCTTCATGGCAAAGGCTGTGAATACTTATGTACATGTGATTCTTTATTTTTTTATTTTTAATAAATTTGCAAAAATCTCAAAAAAACTTTTTTCACATTGTCATTATGGGGTGTTGTGTGTAGAATTTTGAGGGAAAAAATTAATTTAATCAATTTTGGAATAAGGCTGTAACAGAACAAAATGTGGAAAAAGTGAAGCGCTGTGAATACTTTCTGGATGCACTGTATCACGATGGGAGCTGGATATCGTGATTTATCGACAATGCCTACTTTCCTATATTTGCTCCCACCTGCGGCGCTGCAATAATAATAATAATAATGATAATGCCTTGCATTTATATAGCGCCTTTCTCACCAACTGATGACTCAAAGCACTTTACAATGAGGGGGAAACCTCAACCTCAGCCTCAACCACCACCAATGTGTAGCACCCACCTGGGTGATGCAACGGCAGCCATTTTGCACCAGAATGCTCACCACACATCAGCTGAGGTGGAGAGGGAGATAATTATTTTAGCCAATTAACTAGCTGTACCTTGAAAGAACATAGTCCCACATAGCTGAATGCACTATTAAGAGCCAAAAAAAATGCATGCCTTAGCAATAACCTGTTCATTAGGCATGGCAAAAAAAGGATGCATCTTGCAACGTCGGAGCCTACTGTCAAAAAGAGACAAGACCATTTGTCGCTTTCTTGCTCACTCATCCTTCGTTATTTACATATAGGTGTTTAGGGACTTTAGATAACTGCAACATTATCTATACCTGAAATTTTTAAAAAGGTATTAGCTTTGTGGCTTTATGGCTAATCTTTTCACTTATGTGACTAATTAGGTAAATGACCGTTGCTTGCATAACATTTAATAAAGCCTCCAACACTGGGCGAGACTAGACAACAAATCTTATATAGGCTTTAGAAATAATGTAAAAATGGTAGACCATTTATTGTAATATCTATAGCCTGCTGATAATAAAACATACATCATAGACTTTGTTGCTGGACTACGCTAAGACAGAGATGAGAAGAATATTAGGAGGTTCAGACGTAGCAACTATAAAATATTATATCATAACATGGGTCCACCAATAAATAAAAAAATCTAAAAACTAAAAGGAGGTGACAGGCGATTTACAAAAACAAATAAATGAAGTGGACTGTGTTGTAGCTGTGTTGTAGGGCTTATCTTAAAATGCAATGCTTCATCTCAACAGAACAAATAATGGCCATGACACCAGGAAAGGCTATTGCTTATTAAAGGATAAATTAGGTTACAAGCTACATCCACCCTACTGATTAGTAATAATAAATTCTTTGCGGAGCTTTTCTCACCTGAGAACTGCTTGTCATCATTTTACAATGCAGTCAAAAATCTAGGTGAATTAATAGTAACTGTATGCAGTTATTTCTCCAAACTTTAATAATAAAGTACATTTTTTATATATTTTTTGGACTGTAGAAACACTTCCATAGGCCTACTTGCACTGTGGCAGGACCACTGATTCCCCAAGGGTGTCGGATAGAGGTTCTACTGTATACCAACAAAAACGAAGGTGCTGTTCCGAGGGGCGAGGCAATAGTGTTATATATCATGATGTTTCACATGACAGAATCATGATATAAATTTTTAATAGACATTGCCCAGCCCTACATTTCTTTGATTACAAAAAATATTTTCAATGTTCAAGCTAGTTTGACATTTTAATTTTGGTGCGGCCTAGCCTCCAACCCCAACTGCAGTCTACCTTCCATCCCAGCCACAGAAGACAATCCAGCTCACAAATGATCCAGAAGGCACTTTGAAGATTGTAATGATCTCTCCAAAGGCCCACCACACACCAGCCTCCCATTCTATTGCATATCCCTATTTCAGAGGAGTGGCCTGGCCAGTCTTCCATTCTATTGGGCGTCCCTGTTCCAGAGGCATGGCCTGGGCCAGCCCCCCATTCTGTTGGGCGTCCCTGTTCCAGAGGCATGGCCTGGGCCAGCCCCCCATTCTGTTGGGCATCCCTGTTGCAGAGGCGTGGCCTGGGCCAGCCTCCCACTCTATTGGGCATCCCTGTTCCAGAGGAATGGCTTGGCCAGCTTCCCATTGTATTAGACATCCCTGTTCCGGAAGCGTGGCCTGGTCATGGCCAAAGTCAAGTCAAATCCAACTTTATTTGTATAGCACATTTCATACACACAGCATCTGTGCTTTACATAGCAAAAGGGTAAAAACAAAGAATAGATAAAATAAGTAGATTAAATATATAGAAAGTGAAGGCACACATACTGTATCTCGAACTATTATACAAACACATGGACTTACAGACAAAAATGAGGACATAAACTAATCATAGGCTATTGAAAAGAGAAATGTTTTCAGCCTGGTCTTAAAATAATTTAATGTTAGGGCATTTCTCAGGCAGGGCATTCCACTTGCTTGGTGTATAGAAGCAGAAAGCTGCTTCTCCAGCTTTCGAACTAGTCTTAAAGAATGGATAAAAAGCTCCTGCCTGAGGACCTGAGAGTTCTAGCTGGTTCATAGCTGACAAGCATGTCTTTTATGTACTGGGGTTCAAGGCCATTGAGAGCTTTATAGACCAGAAGCAGAATCTTGAAATGAATTCTCGTGTCAATGGGGAGCCAGTGAAAAGATTGAAGAACTGGAGAAATGTGGTGTTTTTTTTAGTCCCTCTTGCAGCGTTTTGAATCAGTTGCCGTTGTTGTGTGTGTTTTTTTTTTAAGAAGGCCAGTAAAAAGGCCATTACAGTAATCTAATCTACTAGTAATGAAGGCATTCTCAGATTTTTGATAAAAACCCTCTTATTTTTAAATGTTTTTAAGGTGGTAAAAAGCTGTTCTTTTAACATAGTTGATGTGGCTGTTAAAATTTAGATCAGTATCTAAAATGACACCAAGATTTCTAGGTTCACCTTTCCTTTTAAAAGACAGAGAACTGAGGTGGTCTACAATTTTCTGTCCTCGAGCCTTTACACAAAATACAAGAATCTCTGTTTTTCCATTATTCAATTGTTAAACGTTGTGAGACATTCACATGTTAATGTCATTGATGCATTTAAATAGAGACTCTAAGGGACCTAGGTCATCAGATGAAAAAGAGATGTAGAGTTGTGAATTATCTTTATAGTTAGTTATGGTAGGATATTTTATGTTTGTGTATAACATGTATAAGTGGGAGCATGTGCAGATTGAATAATAATGGCCCAAGGATTGAACCATGTGGGCCTGCATTCCGTCGAGGCCTGAAGACACACCTCTTCAGACTCCACCTTGACTGATATTCTAACCTAGGAATATCAGTTCCATGTGTTTACTAGTTCCCTGTGTTTTCCTGTCTGTTTATTATAGTTTATAATAGTATTTAGAATAGAAGTGTAGTATTGCTGATTTACCCATAGCTTAATGTGAACTACAGTCAACGTTCATTACTAGGGATAGCTGCTACATTATGGGAAGGATGTGCTTTGTCTTGTCTGTTCTGTAGTGATCTTGATGATGTCTCTGTATGCACTTATTGTACGTCACTTTGGATAAAAGCGTCTGCTAAATGAATGTAATGTAATGTAATGAATGTAATAATACCCTTTTTTGTGATAAGAAGTCACCAATGGACACAAAGAAATGCCTTTCTTGCAGATAGGTTGTAAAACAATTTAGAACAGGGCCAGATAGGCTGACCAACTTTTCCAGCCGTTGTAGCAATATGTTATGGTCAACAGTGTCAAAAGCGGCACTGAGGTCCAAGAGCATGAGAACAGAGACTTTGTTTGAATCCATGTTAATTCTGAGATCATTGACTGTGCTGTTTCTGTGCTATGGTGTGACCAGAAAGCAGACTGATAAAAGTTGAACAGACAATTTGATGTTAAATAGACAAGCTGATGGTGTACAGTTTTCTCAAGCATTTTGCTAAGGAATGGTAAATTGGTAAATCAGCCGATAGACAGTAGAAAACAGTACTTGAGTATTATTAATGTTTTCATTAATAATTTTAGAAAACAAAATGGAGACGAGCCCCTTCTACATACACTGGAACTCTGCTCCAAACAGCCCTTCCTAGTTTCCTGCTATAATTACAAAAAGACAAGTAAGCATACACAGACATAGGGAGCATTATCTATTTTTCAATACCAATTAGCATATAATTGAACACAGCTACAGCTTTAGTCAATGAAAAACTCTTTCAGGCTAGTTACCTGTGAGTCCTTAGTTTTACTATGACCAGTGTCAGGATGGGGATCCCACTGAAGCCACAGCCCTCCAGGGGGTATTCTTTCATTTGTAAATGAAGGTGAATATACAGTGTCTCCACTGCCTGGTAATTAGCCTCCACTGCTTTTTCCCCTATGAAGACTCCATTCCTTCATGCTGTCCCAGTACAGGTTCTGCAGAGGCTGTTCCAGTACAGGTTCTGCACAGGCTGTCCCAGTACAGGTTCTGCACAGGCTGTCCCAATACAGGTTATGCAGAGGCTGTTCCAGTACAGGTTCTGCACAGGCTGTCCCAGTACAGGTTCTGCACAGGCTGTCCCAATACAGGTTCTGCACAGGCTGTCCCAATACAGGTTCTGCACAGGCTGTCCCAGTACAGGTTCTGTGCAGGCTGTCCCAATACAGGTTCTGCACAGGCTGTCCCAATACAGGTTCTGTGCAGGCTGTCCCAATACAGGTTCTGTGCAGGCTGTCCCAATACAGGTTCTGCGCAGGCTGTCCCAATACAGGTTCTGTGCAGGCTGTCCCAATACAGGTTCTGTGCAGGCTGTCCCAATACAGGTTACGCACAGGCTGTCCCAATACAGGTTCTGCACAGGCTGTCCCAGTACAGGTTCTGCACAGGCTGTCCCAATACAGGTTCTGCACAGGCTGTCCCAATACAGGTTCTGCACAGGCTGTCCCAATACAGGTTCTGCGCAGGCTGTCCCAATACAGGTTCTGCGCAGGCTGTCCCAATACAGGTTCTGTGCAGGCTGTCCCAATACAGGTTCTGCACAGGCTGTCCCAGTACAGGTTCTGTGCAGGCTGTCCCAATACAGGTTCTGCGCAGGCTGTCCCAATACAGGTTCTGCGCAGGCTGTCCCAATACAGGTTCTGTGCAGGCTGTCCCAATACAGGTTCTGTGCAGGCTGTCCCAATACAGGTTCTGCACAGGCTGTCCCAATACAGGTTCTGCACAGGCTGTTCCAATACAGGTTCTGGACAAGCTGTCCCAGTACAGGTTCTGCACAGGCTGTCCCAGTATAGGTTCTGCACAGGCTGTCCGAGTACAGGTTCTGCACAGGCTGTCCGAGTACAGGTTCTGCACAGGCTGTCCCAGTACAGGTTCTGCACAGGTTGTTCCAGTACAGGCTGTCCAAGTACAGGTTACGCACAGGCTGTCCCAGTACAGGTTCTGCACAGGCTGTCCGAGTACAGGTTCTGCACAGGCTGTCCCAGTACAGGTTCTGCACAGGTTGTTCCAGTACAGGCTGTCCAAGTACAGGTTACGCACAGGCTGTCCCAGTACAGGTTCTGCACAAGCTGTCCCAGTACAGGTTCTGCACAGGCTGTCCCAGTACAGGTTCTGCACAGGCTGTCCCAATACAGGTTCTGCACAGGCTGTCCGAGTACAGGTTCTGCATAGGCTGTTCCAGTACAGGAGTGACTCAGCAGTGCACTTAAGCTCCAATCCGTTCACCCGTGACTGAGAACGAAGCTTGTCAAATCAGAACGTGTGTTACCACTCCATAGCACGGGATGAGGCACGCATATAACTCAAAGGCTGTTAATCTGCCATCTAATGGACATGTTTTATTTTACTGCGTGCAATAGAATGAAGCACGTATCTTGGTGGACCAACAAGGCTTTAAATCCTTAATTTGAGGTGCAACATAGTGATTTTATTGGTGCAATATTGATGGATAAAGGGTCGGTTTACAGCAATGGTCTACATTGCCTCCTGTGATAAAGAAAAAAAACAAAAAAAACTAGGGAAATAAAATGTATGCTGTACCTCTTTAGTACTTCCACACATATATTTGTATATACTGTTTTGTATATTGAATCCATATCAGGTGATCTGTGTAGGAATTGCAGCCATTTTTATGCACAGTCCCCCCCATTTGAGGGGAGCAAACGTAATGGGACAAATGAACATAATCTGGAAAAAAAATATATATATATTATACATATTTAGTAATTAAGGTCAACATGCCATACGTTTAAAACACAGGTGTTTAAAACAATGAAATGCTTACTCACAAACATCCTTACAATACAGTACAGTGTAATATACTAAAGAAAAAACAAGAATGCTAAAAAGTAAAGTGCATATAAAAGTCATAGAAGTTCATAAAAAAATTAAAGTGCAAATAATAGTGCAAACACGAGTCTATTGTGTATTTAACATCCGGATGTCCTGTGGTGAAAAAAAAACTGTCCTTAAAAGGTGCAGTTCTGGAGCGGATGCTGCGGTACCTTCTACCTGACTGCAGGAGTATAGAAAGCCTGTGTGCTGGGTGGGAGGAATCACTCATGCATTGAGCATCCATCCATCCATGAGTGTGAGATGCAAGCCTGTGAGTGCTTGAGCAGTCTTCACAATCTTTTGCATGGCTTTACGCTCCTGTTCAGTAGAGTGGCCATACCAACCTGCAACCTGTTAAAATGCTCGCAATAACACCAAGATAAAAGTCCTTTGCATTTGATGACTGCCTACAGTCTGCAGCCCATAGACATGACCAGACACTGGATATGTTCCCTGGTGATGCTCTCCCAGGCCTGTCCATCTTCAGTTCCTGTTTATTTCTGGGGCGTTCAGTCTTGCCTTCAGCAAGTGAAACACATGTTCAATTGGATCCAGGACTGGTGATTGACTTGGTTAGTCAAGAACATTCCAATAGCAGAATGTTTGGGGTCATTGTCCTACTGGAGTTTTAAGGTATTTGGTTGGATTTGAACAGATGTTTCTGTATACTTCAGAATCCATCCTGCTGCTGTTGTCAGCAGTCGCATCATCAATGAAGACAAGTGAGCCAGTTCCAGTGGCAGCTGTACATGACCAAGCCAGAACACTACCTCCACCATATTTCACAGATGAGGGGGGTACTTTGGATCATGAGAAGTCCCTTTCTTTCTCCACACTTTCCTCTTTCCATCACTTTGGTACAGGTTATAATCATCTCATCTGTCCATAAGACTCAAACTCTAACCTGCTGTTTAGTTTTTGAGGCTTTGCCAGTGGTTCGCATCTTGCGGTGAATCCTCTGAGGTTATGCTGGTGTAGTCTCTTTATGGTAGTCTTTGACACGTCAATTCCTTTGTCCTGGAGATTGTTCTTGATCGTTCTACTTTATCCACAAGTGGTCTTCCGTTGTCTACCAGGTCATTTGCAATTTCTGAGCTCACCAGTGCGTTCTTGCTTCCTAGCAATGTATTAAACAGTTCATTTTCACAGAATATTTTTTATTTATTTTTACTTTTGCGCCATTTGGGGGGGGGGGGGGGGGGGGTCAATGTATCATTAAAATTTAATTGATCACCATTAATGCTAACATCAGCCTGGTCTCCATCAAGATGTATCAGCACAGAGCTTTGACAACTGCCACAGACCTGTCTACTGTACTTCAAACACTCACCACTGTACTCACCACTGTACACACCACTGCACAGATTGCTTAAGACTTAAACCTCCTCTCAAAGAGCCGAATTCATAGTCTTGGAGTATGTTGGTGCTCTGTACACTTTATTGGCAATTGTGTATATTATCACTGGAGGCAATAGACTGTTTCACTTTTATAAAGCCTGCTTCATTTCAAACATGCCCATGTGTCCTACTTGGGACTAGATATCTTGTATCACTCTTTCAGCAGAGCTTGTCCACAAACTGTGTGGTACTTAGCATACCATTTGTAAACGAGTGTGATTGATAGATAGACCCTGCCTTAGTGTATTGTATAGAGTGCAAAATTAATATTGCTATGATCTCTTAAGGATATAAATCTAATTTTCAAATTATAACTCCAGATCATATACTTACATCATACATCAAAATGTTATAATGTCATGTATAAATGTAATAAACGTATATCCCTGAACCAATTTATCAAAAATAATTAATAATATGCTTCCATCTTAATACGCATGCAAATAACTGAGTATAAATGAGAATATTCTTGTTCTGCACTAACTAAATATGAACTATTAACATTTATCAATTGCCTGTACAGTGTAAGGTCATTTCAAATGAACATCTAGGGAATGCTATCCTTAACACTATTAGCATCAATATTAATAAGACATTTATATGGAAGTCACTAAACTATATCTAAGGTTTGAAACTTAAGCAAGGTTTGAGGTACAGTGGAATACAAGGGCTGTAGCAGCTTGTCAGTGTAATGGGGCGTGACGTGTGAGGTGGGAGGAGCCAAACGCAGCAAGGGGATTCATTAAGCCCTTAGGCCACTAAGGCGGGATACCCCGCAGATAAGGGAGGAGAATACAACGAACACACACACCACAGCTACAGACCGGCTCACTGTTAAATACCAAAGAGTATAAACACGAACGCCTGGTCTCCTAACCAGAAAACCCAACAAGGCGAAAGGGAACAAAGAACTGCTACCCCATACTTCTACAAGCTAAGTAACCAACAAGCAAGCCGGAAATAACAAACGTCCTGTCTCGATAACGAGACGCATAATAACAGGCGAGTAGCACAATGGCACAAACAAAACACACAGCAAATAAACACAGAACTAATACCTATTGGTATAGGGGGAGGCGAAGGAAGAGATAACGTTCCGTGGCTACTTCCATTAGCTAGCAGTCACATGCAGAACATAAAGGGGGTAAACGCCCGATCTCCCAGGGGGAAGAAACATTTTACAGGCGAGCCGACGGAGCACCGCAGTCCCATAGCCTTACCAGCAAAAATGACTGAGCTAAAAATAGAAAACCACGCCCAAGCCTCTCAGACAGGAGAAATGTAATGAGGCGAAGGAACAGATAATTAATGTTCCAAGGCTTAGAGGCTCGCAGTCACACGCAAACATGTCCACAACATCGCCCGGTCTCCCTAAGAGACGAATTGCACCGAAGGGCGAACAGAACTAAAGTTTCGAACAGGATCGCCCAAATCTCCATACACGGAGAAAAAGCACAAAAGATGAAAGGACAGCTGCACCGAAACCATCGGCTAACTGACTAACACAAGCACAAGCCCTGCCTCTCAGTAAGGGGAAATGTAACGAGGCGAACAGGAACAGAGATTTAACGTTCCATGGCTAGTTTAATAAGTGCGCAGTCTAATGCAGCAAACAAACCTGGGTAAACACCCGATCTCCCAGGAGGGAGAAACATTTTACAGGTGAGCCGACGGAGCACCGTCGTCCCATAACTTTACTAACCAAAAGACTCACGCAAACTTAATTAAACACACGCCCTAGCCTCTAAGTAAAGAAATATGTAACAAAAAACCCAGACTCACAACAAAGGGGAACGTAGTCCATGAGAAGGAGACAAAACAGGGGATAAACGTACCAAAGCTAGGCTACTCACTGGCTCACCGTAACACGGAAATGAGTAGAAGCAAATGCCAGGACTCACAGTAGAAACCATTAACAGGCGAAGGGGAACAAAGAACAGCTACTCTACACTTCTACAAACTAAGCAACCTAGCAGAAGCAAAACGCCCGATCTCCCATGAGACGACATGTACCGAGGGGTGAACAGAACTACAGTTCCAAACAGAATCGCCCAAATCTCCATACACGGAGAAAAAGCACACAGGCGAAATAGAGCAGAGATTTACGGTCCCAAACTTCTACGAGATAAGGAACTACCAAGCCAGTAAGAAATAAGCCCTGCCTCTACAAAGAGACGTTAAAAATAGGCGAGTAGCCAAAATGGTACGAGAACTCACAGCCAACAATACACCACAGTACAAAACAATAAACAAACAATGAACAATTAATGTCGAAGCCCCGAACGAAGGAAACGGTAGGCTATATATCTCTCAGGTGACTACGCACAGGTGAAAACGCTTAACAGAAGCTCCGCAAACTCAGCAGGGCGGAGCAAGCATCTACCAAAAGGGCAGCGCCCTCGCGTGGCCACCGAGGAAAACGACCGCATAGGGAAACAGGGTTCAAAACCATGACAGTCAGAGCTCTGTGCAGACATACCTTGATGGAGAGCAGGCTGACGTTAGTGTTACGGCTGATCATTTTAATTTCCTGTCTTTTGGGGCTTTCGGCAAATGCAAACATTTCACTTAAAACATGTTTTTGTGATTAATTTCCTTAGTTTTTACACCAGGAGGTTTAATTAATACTTGGTATTATCATACATGTAACCTTTAACTCTATAAGCTTCACCCCTAGTGGTTTGAGACGTATCCGTCTCAATTACAGTATCATGTTCATCTGAAATTATAAACTACAGCTTTAAGAAAACCCCGAAAATTTTGACGCAGTATTTTTTTAAAGGGTAGCTTCTTGCGAAAACCGCAGCTTCTCCAGTTACACTGCCGTGCAATAAATTAGGAGGGTGCTATTAGTAGCCCACAGCACTCACGCACCCTCCTCTGGCTACAGCCACAGACTGTAAAATGCATCAAATGCACCGTTTATACACGCTAAGAAAATCATGTTGACGTATAGAAACAATAATATTTTTTTAAAACGTTGTACAAATGAGTATTCGCCGTTTTCCCTTGCTTACTGTACTATATACAGTACCTGATCCACTTTCGGTTTAGAAGACACCTCATTTTTTGCTCCAAAATCTCTCGTATAAATATGTTTAAGAAACCAAGTACTTACCAGTATATTCAGCTACAGCTGTTTTCTCATGAACCCTGAAGAGTTTATCTTTTTATATTTCGCCAAAGTCCCATACAGTCGACATTTCCGCAGTGACCTCCCCTCGCACTGAGCGCTGAAATTCGTTGCTGTACTTGTGTGAATACGCACGCGCTTTCGTACGTTCTTTTTTAAACGTATTTAAATACATTAGGCGACGTATGTTATGGTTATTATATATATACTGTATGTGACTATTCTGAAATAAATGTATTCTGTAGCAAATTTCTGAATGATACAGCTTCTTCTTCAGTTCAAACTTAAAACCATGGATTTTGCAGGGAATATTTTTTTAGATACTGACATTTAAATAAAACTAGTAGAAACCAGGAGAACATTGCCTCAAAAGGGCCAAAGTAAATAGGGTTAACTGGAAATTATTACCATATGAAATTCAAAACATCATCCAAAAACAAGTATTAGATTGTATAACTTAATAGTGTATCAAATGTTTAAATCATATTACACCACTACATTGTGTATAGCACCAGAGATATCCCACCAAAACACACTGCTATAAGCCCGCATTCATGTCGTATTGTTTTGCAGCGGTGTCTAACATATGGAAAGCACATATCATAGTTATCAAAGAAATTCATAATAACTTCCCCCTATGTTCAATAGCTTTTCAGGAAGAAGTGAGGAAAATCAAAATTATAACACAAGATGTAAGAGTCAACTTCAATTTCAGTTCAGTCTTCATTTTAGAGGAGCCAACTTCCTTCCTATTACGTTGACCCTTCTCCTCATCTGTTAAAAAATAAGTCAAATGGCACTTAATTCATAACTGACTTGTCTATTGAATTATCACATTGTAATGTCTAGTTTTGACATGTGATTACAAGTTTTTTTCTTTCTTGTATATTTTCCCTCCCACTCTTTTTCTTTCTTCTTCCTCTTCCCCTTTGCTATTTTCCCACCATATTCAGTTATTTTTCACTTCTTACTTTTACTTTGTTATGTTTCTTTATTTGTTTGAATTTTTTGTCTGTCTTGTTAAGGGAGCATACTCGATAAACCCCTCAGGGTTTCTTTGGTCTTCCAAAGGTCTTTAGCTTCTCATGACTATATTCATTACAAACAATAAAAATGTATGAGTACATTTAAGTATATTTCATATTTTACACTATTCATGTGTGCTAAATAATAATAATATGAAAATGTGTATTTGTAGTCCACCTGTGAAATGGCTAGGGTTGCCACCTTTGACTCACAAAAAACCTGGACACCACATTTCATAAAATAAATAAATAGGTTATGTTGCCCACAAACAAAGAGAATCTGTCCATGTAAGCCTATATAGAATTACCCAAAGCAAATAGGTCTATGCATTGAGATCTCTGAACAGGATTTTTATGAAAAGAAATGACTCCTTACCTATTGCTTCGATGTACTTGCTCGCTCCCTCAGGCTGCTTTTCTAGTCCACTAATAAATAAGTAGGTCTACATTAGGGTTGCATTTTATATGCTTAGTCGAGAGGCAATTACAGGCCTAAACAATGGATTTTACTTACTTAGTTGCTTGCTACACTGTGTCAAAAACATACTAGGCTGCAGACTGCTTAATGAAATGAGGCTATAATATAGGCCTACTATTTAACAATAATATAGGCATACTGTATATGGTATATACACAAACTAGAGCCTCGTCAAATTAGTCAAATTAGCAATATCTTACCTCTTTTTCCATTTGTATTTGGCATTTCCCTTTGCTACATTTCCCCTATTAGCTGCCTCTGTCCCTCAATGGATGACTTGAAGTCAGGGCATGGCAAGTTCAATCTGACCTGGAGCTCCGATCATAGCAACCGACAGTCTGTTTCTCTTGTCGGACCACACATCCTCCATATGGCTAAACAACTCTGCGTTGGCGTAGCTGACTGGTAAATGACACAACTTTGATCAATTCAGTGGCTCCACCTTCCTTGTTGAAAAATGAAAAAATAGACCCACTTCTTGTCTGAGGTAAGGTCTTTTGGTAATGCTTTCAATCAGCTCATTCAGAATGGTTACTTCTTGGTACAGCTTAGCAGTGACATCCAGAGCTAGTTTATCCACTAAAAGCTCAAGCTCAGACCACTGCACTGAGCTTCCTTCATCCAGACAGAGACAGTCAAAGTGTGCAATAACTTAGTAATTGAAATCAAAGTTAGCCTCAATATACAATGCTGCCATCATTCTGAATTGTCCCTGTTGCTGTGGAACAAGTTCTCTCATGGTTCGTTTGGTTTTGCTACTATATAATTGGTCAGTGCGATGTGTGTTCAATTTATTGAGCAACCGGTTCAGTACACATCCAGGATAATAGCATCCTCGCAATTTCCTAATTGCAGAATCAAATTCCTGCATCACATGTGCAAGAATGACAGGACACCGTTTGGCAACTGTAGCGTCATTCGCATTGCCTTCTGCATCATCAGCACCACACATAAATGTGGGCCTCATTCATGAAACGTTCCTAAATACGCACATACAGTACATTAACGTACAAAACAAGTTGTTGCAAAAAAATTACGCTGGATTCATCAAACCATATGGGAAAGGCAGATTTGTTCATAGTCCGTGCGTATGTTCATACATTCTGAAAATGACAGACGCATGCACCTTAGCATAAATCCACGTCCATGAATTGCCATATTTGGAAATTGCAAAAGGTTCATACAGAGTCAAAATGACCCAGAAAAAGCAAAAGAAAGAATTATTCCAATGCTGAAATCAAGTTTTATTAGCAGATGTTCAGTCAAGAAAAAAAAAAAGTTTTGTTTTGTCCGTTCTGGTGAACAGGGCATGAACAGGCTTAGGCAACACAGAGGATTTAAAACACAACAAGGAATGGTCACAAAATGAGTCCATTAAAAATCCACAATAAAGAGACATGAAAGACACAACAAAAATGAGTTTTTGCAGACCAACAGACAGTGAGACACAATGGCTGGAGGTTTTGCACTAGAAAGTGTTGGAACCAATGTAACCAACCTTCCCTAATTGAGGGCAATTCCAAAGTCTCCACTTGATACAATACCAAAACCCTAGTCAATTGCCTTCAATGTCTTCAGCAAACAATGGGATCGAGAATCCCAAGAGAGTTGGACGTTGAGACACAACAGCCAGCGGTTTTGCACTAGGTAGCATTGGAACCATTGTAACCAACCTTCCTGAATTGAGAACAATTCCAAAGTCTCCACAAAACAAAACCCGGTCAATTTGCCTCCAATGTCCTATTCCTCCGGATCTCCTCTGTTGTTGCGAATCTTCATGTTTACACAACTACTTCTGGGTATCACAAAAACACAAGTAGTTTTCACAAGGTACAGACTAGAAAGGTAAAGTAGGCACAAACCAACATGCAGCTTACTACCAAAATGTTCCTTCTGGAAACGAGTAGTTTGTCAACCAATTGCATAAACAAAGCTGCATACAAAATACGCAAATATGCTCGCACAAAGCAAAGTTAAAACCGGCTTTTAAAACGGGGAAATCATGCAACCAGTAAATACAACCAGCAAAATGTGCACCCCTACAGGGCAGGAACAACTCCGACAAACTAGTAAGTGCTGCATAGGCTACTACCTGAAACAAACACCACAATGCGACAGCACGGCAGCAAGCTGGCAATGTGCATGAGGTTATACCAAAGGGAAAGCGAACCAACGTCGAGCTAGAGAACACTGCAGATACATATGCTCTCTACCACAACAGGTATTGCTGATTTCCAATCAAGACTCACGTGAGTCGAAGGAAACGAGATAGCTCAAGAAACAATCAGAACGGCGCCCTTGTGTGGCAACACAGGGATGTAACACCCCCACCCATAGACAATGACTAATCTGTCTAATGAAAAAAAACTGGACAATAGCAGACGTAGACACTGAAAATGGAGCGAAATTCCCACAGCACCCTGGTTCCTGGCTACCTACCCAAAACTTTACTAATGCCTAACTGTCTTCATTGAGGCGTGCTGGGCACAAGGCCACTTTAAAAGCTGAACTCAGAAACCTTTGGCCTACAAGACTGAGACCAAAAGCCTTGAAATGCGTACCCCACCATGGACTTAATCCCCACCCAGGATTACATCAAAATAAAAAAGGCAAAATAATAAAGTAGTGGGCCGATGGAAAACCAAACAAGTTTGATAAACTGGCTCACTCGGCGGCTACCTAGCAGGGTTGCTCGGAACAAAAAAAACAAAAACAAAAAAAAAGGAACACTCACCATAAACTAAGACACAAACCTTAACCGACACATCACAAAACAAAATAGGCTAAATAAGAGTTAGCCTCACCAAAGGTTTAGGGGAATCTAACACCGATCCCAGACGCGAGGCCCCATTCGTTACCACAAAGGGGAGAGTTTTGGATGAGCACCCATTTGTTACCACAAAGGGGAGAATCCCGGACGAGCTCCCATTTGTTACGACCATGGCTCAATGGGCCGTAACACAAAGGATTTAAAACACAACAAGGAACAGTCACAAAATTAGTCCATTAAAAGGTCACAATAAAGAGACATGAAAAAGGAAAGTCACAACAAAAACGGGCTTTGCCAACTGAAGTGCCACTCAAAAAGAAGTTGTCTTGGGTCTCACCGGGCCGGACGTTGAGAAATACATTTTGCATCACATATGAGCTGCACATTGATGTGATAGGCCTTTCTATTCATATCTGCAGACCTGTCTTCAGATGGAGCCTTGAGGCTACGTGTGTGCAGTACAGTCTATGGCACCGATAACATTGAGCAGGTTGTCAATTTCATAAAAACCCAAAAACGACTAACCAGCCATTCATCACATACTTTTTTGGTGGGGACCTATACCCTCCTCCCCACCAAAAAAGCAGATGCACCCAGAAGTGCAATAGCCTACTTGCAAATGTGTCCAATGTGGGCACAACTCAAACCTAGCTTGATGTAATCGGATGTTGGAATTCCGATTCCAGAAGTTGCATAAAGTGACTAGTGTTACCATAGCCTAAAGTTCTTACATCGTTATAGATCTCTGCACTATTGTAAATACACACTGACCGATTTAACCAGCTAACAATAACAACTTATTTAGCAATGAGCTACAATAGATACTACCTATGAAAAGTGTAGATAGCAAAAGTTGCTGACTTTTTATACATCAGTCAAGAAAACAGATAAATACTCCTGCTTGCTGCAGTGGTCCTGGTATATATAGTTGGCACAGCATCCGGATTCAAAATCAGCATTTTTGCAAAAGCCATCAAATTTGGATTAGATTCTGTAAACAGTCATCTGTAAAATGTGCACTACAAACATGGATTCTCTCTATGCTATCAGGAGAATCCATGTTTCTACCAGATGATTTTTATAAATAAAACCCAACCATTTTTGTTTTAGGATGGGCTCCTTTGGTAACGAGTGTAACAAACCTCAGGATTGCATCCTAAAATTTTAACAAACCAACTGTCACACCATAGGCACTTATCTGATTGACAGACAGGCCGTTGCTTTCAGTGTTAGACACAATCTATTCATAAATGGCTCGACTATATTTTAAACTAAAGCATTTTAAACTAAAGAATGTGGGTCACCCTGGGTCAGCATTAACAATTCCGCATATTGGTCATTCTTTAGCCAATAGCTATTAAAATTAGCGGAACATTTCATTTTATTTTTGAGTGGCCGATCAGTGGATTCTCCCCCCTCTTCATCCATTTCACCACCAATTTTGCTAAAGAATTTATTTCGCTAACGTTAGCCTACAACTAGCTAGCCTGTCTGCTTAGAAGTTTCGTGCTCGGGCAAGTCCGCGAGCGGAGCGCTAGCCACCTACTGATGTAGCACAAAGGTTAAAGGGTATGCCAATTAAATAACCAAACACAGCTTCCTCTTTACTCAACACGCGAGATTTCAACACTGTATATATTTTGCGATAATGGAAACTTAAATAAACAATTTTAAAAGACTAGATCTTATAAAATCCGGGACATTTGGGGTCCCGGGAAATGCAATACATTTTCTAGGAGAGACAGTCAAAAACAAAGACATTCAAGGGAAAAGTTGAACGGGTGGCAGCCATTTTAGAAATGGCACTGAGATGGCTTTGAAACGGCGGAGATATTGGTGTTAAAAAAATTGCTGTTTATTTTTTTGGAGAGCTACCGCGCTGTGCCAACATCACTTGGCTGTGCGTGGTAAACGTCGTTGCTAGGAGAGCAGTGTCTGGCTGTCACCTGTTGTCTAAAGAGCAGCTTGCTTGATAATTAGTCATCATTAAACAGAGTGTAAAGACAGGGGGCTTCTATGTGTGCAGTCCAATTTCAAAGAAATGTCTCACAAAGACTTCCTTGCCTATTTGATAAGCAATCAGCTACTGCTGCTAATCAGCAGAAAAACTGAATAAAGGCTCATTAAAATTATTCTTTTTGAGGATTTGTCACAACATCCCGCCCACCCGTCCTATTTTCTGAAAACCAAAATATGGCCACTCTAACCTGAGTCTGGTGCGATGAGAAGTCTCTTTGGTTTGTGCGACAAGCAGGGACAATCCAGCAAGTGGGTTTTAAGCTTAATGTTAAGGTTGCCATTTTATCAATTGTAATCTTACAGTTTCTCTAAATGTGATGACTTACCTTGCATTTACTTTTCCACATCCTCTTGTCGGCATGTAAAAATACAAAAGCTCTTTATTCAAATTATTAGTGTGCATGTAAACCTAGCCAATGTGTGCTGTGTGACCACACAGTACAACACAGCACATACAATAAGCATGGCTTATTCATAGGCTACTGTATGCGTCCAAGCCCAAGTGAATCATTTGGAAAAGCTACATCTTGGTAACAAGACACAGAAACATTACTTACAGTAGGCTGGAGAGCAGCTAAGCAAGTATTGAAGTCCGGTGGAAATCCTCTGATGGTTCAACGACACAAAGACATATCATGTTTTACACAATCATACGAAATCTGCCATAGAATCAAATTTGTGGAAACGACATTTTGGTTGCACAAAAAAATCTAGAGTGAGACTACAAGTGCAATATGGCATTATTCATTAATATTATAATAAGAATACAGATAGTGCTTCTTGAGTGAAAATCTGAAAAGCCTCAATTATGCAGAAAAATAATATGCATGGAAGCTGTTGTTTGTTCAACAGGCAGAAAGGAAAATAACATTGGAGTATTTGTGATGCAGCAGGGAATGTGTCTGCAGTACCTGACTAAGCAAGACCCTGGGGCCAAGCTGACTTTCTGGTCTTGTTAAGAGCATCGCTCTCTAGGTCTCTAACAGCCCCCTTTTTCAATGTACGTCAGTGGTACCAATGTGGTCAAAAAACAACAATAAAAAGTCAATAATTTCTTTCCCACAAGAAAATGTAGTCATATGTTTCTGTGGATACGACAGCATTACTTAGTGTAACGTAAGATGCGGATTATGGCGTAAGAAAGCAAACCTGATTAAAAAACATTTGTCCTTAAACTAGAAAAGAATAAACAAACACAAATAACATGGTTCCTCTTCTCAAACAGGCTCGTTTTCATCAGCACCATATTCATTGAGACTGTTACTTCTCAACATGAGGCCACAGGAACGAGAAAATGGATGCCCTTGCCCCCTTGGTCTCATGTGCTAGCTTCTAAATGGACAGAGACAGCAAAACCAGATGACAAGAAGACAATTCATCACCGGACCGCACAAAAGAAATTCCAGGGCCTCCCAGAAACAAGTTTGTTGCTAATAGCAAAGGCCATCTACAACACAGACAGGTCATCTGCAACAGAAATTCCACCGGAACTCCAGTAAGACTCATGAAACTTCCCTGGCATATAGTGGACGTTTAGTCTGCATTTTGATTGTATTGACTTGCAAGTCATACTGTAATAATAGCTATAAACTTGTCTCTGGCTAGCAAGCTAGCCGGTAGCCTATCGTTCTACAGCTAATACCTGTTCTAACTAACCAAAGCAGGCCTCACAGTTTGCTCCGCTTTTCTAACAGTTTACTAACATTAATGTGATATGGTCTCATTTTGGCTTACTGTGGATAGTTAACATTATTTCTTGAAAGGAGTACGTGAATTTGGTTATAGTAATTTTAGATCAAGACCATATTTACAATCTAGTAGCCACACGCAGTCAGCTCACTCCACGTTACTCCTTTGTTCTCTGAACACACACACACACACACAGAAATGCCCCAGTAGGCACACAACACTTCTACCGTCCTGTAGAATGCAGTATTCTTGTTTTTCCTTGTTTAATAAATCTATTTTTGTTAAACGTGGTGTCTGTTTTGAAGTCATATGATATGAGCATGAGAGCATGCGCATGATAGCATGAGAACTCTATACCTTCAACCCTTATGAATTATAAGTTATTAGTGCTTTGATGGTAAATTGTAGTAGTGGTAATTATAATCCATAATAATCTAATGAGACCAATTTACTTTTAAAGGTTGTATCAGCGATTTTGGGTGGAAACATAAATGATCACATTCATCTGATTTTTCCTCACGATCCGCTAGCTGCCCGCCCCATAAGCAGGCCGTCAAAAAACCGCGTCTCTGTAGGCAGCCTATGCTCCGAGATCGTACACAAAAACAAATGGTACTACCACTCAAAACCAAAATAAACAGTATTCCAACCAATCACAATGATCTGCACAAACGTGACGTCACTTCTGAAGCGAAATCCCAAACAAACATACTTATGAATAATTATGTTATGTTTTAAAAAATAGTGTTCAAGCATCCAGAATTATAACCACGTTAATAACGTTTGTAAGAAACCAAACCGTTTGTAAATCCGTCAAGATTTCAGCGAGATAAGAGTATTAGCGTTTGTGCAGATCATTGTGATTGGTTGGAATACTGTTTATTTTGGTTTTGAGTGGTTGGTAGTACCATTTGTTTTTGTGTACGATCTCGGAGCATAGGCTGCCTACAGAGACGCGGTTTTTTGACGGCCTGCTTATGGGGCGGGCAGCTAGCGGATCGTGAGGAAAAATCAGATGAATGTGATCATTTATGTTTCCACCCAAAATCGCTGATACAACCTTTAACCTAATTTAGGAATAATAAGGGTAAACCTCACACGTTTTATTTATCTATCCTCGCTACTACCACAATTACTACCACAATCTTTGCTTCTTGTTGAACACATTATGACTATTTTTAACTATTTTTCCCAAGGTTTTAATTAATGTGAACATTGACTGATTGACCGTGTTGGTCATTGAAACACACACACTGAGCAGACCAGAGTAGGATGGGCTCCCCACTCGAGTCTGGTTCCCCCCAAGGTTTCTTCCTATCTGTCCCACCCAGGGAGTTTTTCTTTGCCACCGTCGCCCTGGGCTTGCTCTTGTGGGGCTTTTGACCAGGGTTTACTGTGAAGTGTATTGGAACAAATTTTGCAAAATGCATGATACAAATACATTTTATTTGATTTATGAAGCATTTTTTTTCTTCATAGGCACGTAACCTTATTGAGACCCCAAACAAGGCTGACAACATGTGAACTGATCTGTTCCTTCATCTTCTCCCAAGTGAAAGAGAAAATTGAGGAGAAATCGGAATGCGGGAGACCATTTAAAATGTTTCTGTTGGCGTGAATCGGCTTTGCCGATGGAGTTTTCCCCACTTTTTTTAAACAGTGCAGAACTTTTGAATTTCCAGGCAGCAGCACTCTCTAATTAGCGAAAAACCTGTGAAATTGCACTCCTTTCTGATACGTTTTTTGTTGTTGTGTCATACTGTATGGATCATTCACAGCTGCCCCCCTAACCCCGATGCTTTAGCTGTTAACTAGCTGCAGTTGGCTGCATGTAAACATATCCTCCGCTGAACTCCAACATAAATTAGCATTTTCTACCTATAGTGCATTCAAATTTATACCGGCTATTCTGCTGCACAACCTATTATACACGCAAAATTATAGCCTTCTACCCATTTAATTACTTGCGTCTGTTAAACATAATTTGTATCATCAAAGGATCATAAAGGTCCGTTTGAAACCATTTTCTGTTCTCTTCTTTATTCAGTGCTCCTAATTAGGGATACCTACCTAGTCATGTTAATCAGTGAGTGCCATTCTAGTTATTCACTGTTTTCTTATGTAGCCGCTTACTGAACGTTAATGGTTGTCAGTCCAATAACGTGTCAATAGTTTAATCTAAAGCTGTGCAGCGATATTAGGCTAGAGGTAACATTACACAGTAAGGTGAACAGATCATATGATAGCTTTTTTATATTGTGTATTTTAACACAGCGGGAATGCTGTATTGACCAATCTGCATCCCAGAACTATCCGTTTTATAAAGGTGATATCGACTGGTCTCACTCGCCAAATGGCCGAGCGCCCCCTTTCTTAACTCGCCTGTCCTCAGAATCACTCGCCCAGGTGAGTGGGAAAGGTTAATTTCATGCCTTGCTATGTTTCACTTAAACCACCAACATCACGGTCCCTCCATTCCAGGCTCCGTTCTCGCATACACACGAGTCCCGTCTTCTCACCCTTATCATCATTAGCTGACGAACACCATTAGCATCCGGCCTCCACTGCAAATCAACTTTAAAATTAATTCAGAAGCCGTAACTTTGATGACTTCTTTTTTGTTGCTGTTTATTTCTGCAGGGCAGGCTGTGTGACAAGCACAGAACTCAAGAACTAGAAAGGCAACTGCCTTCTCAAAACGGCGCTTTTTCCACGGCCCAAAGTTTTTTCTCTGACCAACGTGACATGTCACGTGAAGGTGGTCATTTTGTCCCTTTTGCAGAGAGCAATGGCTGCCGCTGCAAATCTAGAACCACGACCAGAGCCACCGCGGAGTGGGCTTTTTGAGAACAATTGATGTTATGTGAAAATCAAAACAATAAATACATAAATTATAGAATACATCTATGGTATGAATACATTCATATACATAAATAATGATTGTTGTACGTGTTTGTTTATTTACCGTCTGTGGTATTGCAGTCGGTGATCCCAACTGCTTTTTCAAGCTTTCCGTGAGCCTACTACCATAGCGTATTTTACAGGTAAGCTATAGCCTCCGCGGAATGTCGATGTTAGACTGATAATAATGAACTATGGTGATTTTTGCAATGTAACGTTGTGTTCGACAGATTAATGTCGAAGGCTAATGTAGAGGCTATCTTGTTAAAATCGCCTCACAGCCTAACGTTCCTGCAAATTCATATAAATGAGCCACGAATAGTTAACGTTACTAAAAATTTTTAATATCTATGTCGTGAGCTAACTACAGGCAGAGAGAAATAAACAGAAAGAGACAATAACTCCCGGCATACAGCCAAAATATAGCAACCCAGAAAAGTGTTACTGTGTCATGTGGTTAGACAAAAATATAGGCTATTTCTGCATGCCATGTATTGAATGTGAAACATAAACGGCTAATGTTTGACCAACCTTTCCCATATTAAAACAAATTTCTTTCCAGTCCAGCGCCCACCACAGACCCACTGAACAATCGATGTTATGTGAATACCAAACCAATAAATACATAGCTACATTAACGTTATGTGTATGATTACATTCACATAATTAAATAATGACTTGTTTATTTTGCTTCATCCGCCGTCTGTGGAATAGGCAAGCTACACTGGTAGATTCCGAGTCCCGACCGCTCTCTCCCATTGAACCAGCCTTGCGCGGCTAGGTAACGTGAGTGTAGCCTAAATTATGAGAAATTGTGATGAAAATGGCCACTGTGATAATTGTACGTTATTCTGTCATCACTGACTTGTTCACCAATGTCTCTTTTCACTTCCAGTAAATCCGCTACAACAGAGCTATTAGTAGCAAATTAATTTAACCTGTGATGCTTCCAGTCAGTGTAAGTTGTTCAAATCTGTGGGAAATGTAATGTTCTACTACATAATTGAAGTTCACATACAGAAGACTGTTAGGAATAAATTAGGATCAGCCTTGAGTTTGTCCTAAGACCGTCTGGTCTTAATCTCATAGACCATATACAGGGGGTGGACAAAATATCGGAAACACCAGATACTGAAAAAACTATTTCATAAAGCATAAAACAGCTGCTATATGTTTGCTCCCATTTCTCTTACCTATATTTTCTACCCTCTTTTATGACTGGCATGCCATGTATACATTTTAGTTTCTGCCTTGTTCGGTTTTTGTTTTTATTAGCTAGATCATAATTGAATTGATCATAATTGGCCATTAATCATATTATTATCAAATAATACTAATTCATCAATTAAACGCTGTGTTTGTGTCTGTAATAATAATAATAATAAACTTTATTTGTATAGCACCTTTCATACATAAAATGCAGCCCAAAGTGCTTCACAACAATAAAAAAAAAAAAAATACAGAACAAAAGCAATAGAAGAAAAATAGACATAAAAGACAATAGAACATTTACGAGACAATATAAAAGGAAATAAGATAAAAACAGATAAAAGGCTACAGTGCATGAATAGATAGCCCCGGTTTCTGTACACCAGTGTGTCTGTGTGACTTTTGTCCCTCCTTCGAGGTATATTTGCCCATGGGTGGGAGCAGCGTACAGCCTCCACAGTTTGAATCACTCCGCAGTGTGACGAACCCGTCGGTCCCTAGTCAAACTTTTAAGTTGAGCGCCCTACTGGCCTCTTTCTATGTTTTGATTTTCATTTGACCATGGATGGGAGCAGCATACAGCCTCCACAGTTTGAATCACTCCGCAGAGTGACGAACCCGTCGGTCCCTAGTCAAACTTTTAAATTGAGCGCCCTACTGGCCTCTTCTTTCACCCCACTATACAGAATAAAAGAAAGAAAATAAATAAAATAAAATAATAATAATAGATAAAACAGCTTTAAAAAGATAAATAAGCTTAAAGATAAATAAATTAGACTAGTACATGGTAATAAAATAATTTTAAAAACACACATCAGTAGAAAATGAAATTAAAATTAGAATTAAAATTAAAAGGCAGAGCAAGCTAACTGAAGGCAAGTTTAAATAGGTGTGTTTTAAGAGGTTTCTTAAAAGTGTTAAGAGTTTCTGCCTCTTTGATATTGCCTGGTAAGGCGTTCCAAAGCCTAAGGGCATAAAAGCTAAAAGCCGCCTCACCGCTTCTCTTACGGTTTACTTTCGGAATCACTAAGAGAGAAGCAGTGGAGGATCTAAGGGTTCTACTAGGCACATGTTCCTGAATGCAGTCACCTAAGTATGTTGGTGCTAAACCTTTTATCGTTTTAAAAACGAGAAGAAGAACCTTAAAATCTATTCTAAAACGCACAGGTAGCCAGTGTAGTTTAAGGAGTGTGGGGGGTAATGTGGTCTCTCTTTTTTGTGCCAGTCAATACCCTTGCAGCCGCATTCTGAACTAACTGTAGTTTTTTAATGCTTTTTTGGGGGAGACCAGAGAGAAGGCTATTGCAGTAGTCAAGGCGACTTGTGATAAAAGCATGCATAAGCTTTTCTGCGTCTGCTTGTCGGAGGAGAGGTCTGACCTTTGCAATGTTTCTTAAATGAAAGAAGGCAATTTTAGTAACATTTCTTATATGGGGCTGTAATAAGTGAGAACACTGTAGAGCTAATGTAGGACAAAAACCGAAAGCATTTTGGTCCAAGACAACCAGAGATTTCACGAAGTGAACAGCTAAATAAAATAGAAGATCATTGAAACTGGTCTAGAATCCAACACTTGCACGTAACGAGTCACAAATATGGCCCAATTGTTAATTATTCCTTTTCAGTTAAGTTTCAGTTAAGTGTACTCACTTATTACTGATATTACAACGTAATATGTAATTAATGATTTATTAGCATTTCATAAGAACATGACTAACAGGCAATTATGGTTGATTGGCATAATTACAAAGAAAAACAAGTCATCATATAAAATGTACACATGGCAAAGATTCACAAAATAGCATAGATAATCAGGTTAGGAACAGAGGTTGAGGTCTTGCGTCGCAAACATGTGGGAGGTGTTTTATGTTTTCTGTAAAACTGGTGTTTCCAATATTTTGTCCATGCCCGGTGACGACTATGCTGACACTTACAGGACAATGAACATTAAATAAAAATTAAATAAGTAATATTTTTTTAAAATATTTTCACTGCACCATGTTTTTGTCATCCAAGACACTTGCATTATGTAAAAAAAAAAAAAAATTCCCCAGGTCTGAGGAGGATATTTCAGTATCACAAATCAAACAACTAAAGCTGGGGATGGCCCAGGTAATGTCCTACTAAGCCACTCGTTGCGCTGCCTGCTTTTTCCATCTTCTACCTGCATGCTTGCTTTGCGTGTCCAATCCTGCAAAAGGCTCGTCGCAGACACGTAGGATACACACTCAAGAGATCACGTAGGGGCTTCTGATGCCTTCAGAGCAAAGGCAAACAAGTAAACAAAACAGAAAAATGAACAATTTCTCCAAGGACTAGCCTGGATCTGTTCACCGACATAAAACATACAAAGACAGTTGATGTTGTTTGTGTTTAAAAATAAAGAGAAGAGTGATTATTATCATTCTCGTGTCTGCTGGTAAAGTGGAAGCAAACACTAGGGCCTGAGGCAATAAAACTTCAGCCAGATTATTCAGCTGTTATTCGTTTGAGTAACTTGACTTTATTCCACATCACAGTACCCTATATGGTATAAGTATGTAGGTAATGCTACACTATTCCTTACAGATCAACTAATAACACAATTTATCTAGTAGGCTATTCAGGCTACACAAATGAAAATAGGCTAATTATATGTATATCAATGCATCGCTCTTGTATGAAAGAAGACGTGTTGTGTGAACAGACGATGGTCCTATCAGAGGCTAG
The DNA here is from genome assembly GCA_029718625.1 of Synaphobranchus kaupii. Lineage (NCBI taxonomy): Eukaryota > Metazoa > Chordata > Actinopteri > Anguilliformes > Synaphobranchidae > Synaphobranchus > Synaphobranchus kaupii. The sequence goes on along the minus strand of CM056388.1, from coordinate 33,645,352 downwards.
TTCTGACGTTTTCGTTTGTTTACATATTACAAAGAGACGAGAAAGGTAAATATTCTCCTGAGCAATTGCTAATAATAATAATAATCATAGTAATTCAGCAAAGAGAATTTGCGTTAGCTCATGAAACTGATGTTTTCAACCAAAACGCATAGCATGTTTGGTTCATTTCCTGCAATTGGGTCGTATTCTCACTTCCATCGAACCGCACCAGGGTTCACTTGGACCACCTCTCGCAGGTGATCCGAGATCGGTTGTTTGATGCGCACACGAGTTCAATTGCATGCGTTGTCACCTGCCCAAACGTACCGAACTAAAGGGCTAAATGCTCCAGGGTACGATTAAATTGTACCAAACAAGGCAGGCAGGTGTGAAAGCACCCTAAAGGAACTGAGTTCTGGAAACTGAGTTGTTTAAAAAGAGCTATGTGTGAGAAAACAGCCTTAAAGAGAACGTTATTGTTCCAGCGAGGGACCTGCCCTTGCTGGAACAATAACGAGCAAAAAGAAATACTTGGAATGAAATGCGTCGCAGCATGTTGTTTTTAAATACAAACACCCTAGATTACCAAATAACACTGACAGATGCCTACAAAGGAAAGACACATTTATGCTCTTTAGGCAAAAGAAAGAGGCAAAACAAACTTTCTGTGAAAGGGCTAAAGAAATAACTCACCAAGGGGTGCCAATTCTAAAAATTATATAGAGATAATATACAGGACTGAGGATGTACACACACACGCACATGCACACACAAAAACACACACGCACACACGCACGCACGCACGCACGCACACACATATATACACACTACAGGGTGTGGAAAGGACACTAAATGACCTATGTAACATACCTGGAAAAAATTCACTCCATTTTATGTTGTTTGCATTTGTTGTAAATGGGTGCTCTGCAGAGGGTAAAAATATAATTCTTCTATTCTTAAATTTTCTTTTAAAGCAACTTGCGCATGTAATACAGTGATTGGCTGGGGGGAAAAATCAGACCACAAGCCAAAAAGCTCTGACGGTCATATAATACGTAAACACCACAGTTGCTGATAACTTTGTTGCGCACAGAAGGTCTGTTTGGGAAGCCTGGGGAAACATCATCTGTAGCGGCTGCTGTAATTTGCAATTGCTGTCAATATTTTGACTGAACTCCAACCAAAGTCAATTATCTAAAGGACAGTGAAAAGGGAAGTTGGAAAACTGGCACAGACTTGCAGTGCCATTAGTGAGGCCAGTGTGGATCCCACGCCCTAAACGGGTTGGTATCTTTTCAAGAGGTTTGTGACATCTTCGCTGTGTCATCATTTCAAACAAAAATTGTACTTTTTCCTGCAACATCATTACTCTCTGTTTAAAACTGACCATTTATATTCCATACAGCAGTTGTGGCTTGTTCAAGCTCTAGTGCATTTACATAGAGGCATTTGGCTGCATAAAAAGCCCTTCTTAAACACGGCTTGATTTAATTTACGTAACATTATTTCAACTTAATCTTTCTAAACAGCCAGATTCTCAGTATTAAATCAATTCTAACAGAATTGATATGAGTTCAGTAGGGAGAATACATATATTATTAGTCAAAAATACTCGAGTCAATTTCACGTTTAGCTGTTGTGTTCTGTGCCTTCCACTGAAAAGTCCCATATTCACCCCAGAGATAAATCGATTTTTTTCCTCAATTGTGTCTTACAGATGTGTCTTTTTCTCTTCAGAAATACACTCTAATCACGAAAATAAATGAACAAAAATATGTATGCTCAATTTATTCTCGATTCCAGTCTGTACTGTGTTCCCATCTCCCTATCTGCAACACTCTCTGCCCCCCCCCCCCCCCCCCCCCATTGTTTGAATAATGTGGGACAAAAAACACAAAAAGGCTGTCCATAAAAAAGTTGGATAGGATTCATGGTTTAGTGATAAAACATTGTGACTGACAGATGTACCGAAGGCGAATAAGGATTTCAATATGGGTCTCCGGAGTGATGGGTTCCCTTGAATCCAGACAATGCCAGTGCCCTTCTGTGACACATAATTGGCAATGATGTCACCCTGGAGGGAAAGCCTCCTGCAGTTGGCAGGGTAACTTCTGACTCTTGCCCTCTTGCTCCTCCCCTGCAGGATTGGACATCCACGGGCTGGCGGTGACATCACTCTAGCTGGCCAGCCTCTGGGGAAGTGGTGCATTGGTTTAGCTGGCAGCTAGCAGACAGCAAAAAAGAGTGGACACTTGCGCTCGTCGCAGCCCTCCCATATGTCACCAGAAGACTTTTGGCAATATGAAATTACCCATTGCTGTGATTGGGCAATCTGTTTTGGAAAGGAAAATGCAACAAAAATAAATTAAATATGCATAAGTTAAGGAGCGAATATCAGAATCACTGGCTGAGCCCCTTCAGACAGGCCTCTCTCGTTAGTTACAGTAATTGTAAAATCTCCTTCATTAATACTACAAAACTGCCATTAGAATTTTTTGCTGGCTGGTCAGAAATGTTTCTACTTCTAATTATGTCTCGTCTTTGTAATCGAGGCCATTTCCAGGACCCATTTGCGGTAGAACGCTGAAAGTCAGCTGTTTTTTCGGCAGATTGGAGCCGCTCAAAAGGACAACCGCTCATTCATCTCAACACAAACGATGGACATAAAGAGCGCGGCAATTAGGGTCGTGCCATTGGCTTCCTGGGATGAGACTGCATGGCCATGGCTCTTTTTCCCCAAGCGTCCTTCTTCTTTAGTAGCTTCCTGTGATGTCACGGAGGAACAGCAGAGAGGGCCGCTCGTACTCCTCAATCCCAGTCGAAAAGCACTTGATCTTCGTCAGAAGCCAAAAGGGTCTTTGGGACCTTGGCCAGTGATAGGCTACAGGCCAACATAGCTGAGGCTGACTCATCATCAGCCTGCTGTACTTGCTGCCTTCATTGGCCCTGATTATGAAGCCCTTTTTACATAATGGATTTAGCCTGACAGACCCCTTATGCAAATCACAACTACTGGGGCCTTAACATAAGCCCGAGTTGTGCTTTGTTTGTTTTGTAAGCCCCAAGTGAGGGAAATAAAACAGGCTGTTGGTTTGTTGTGTTGTTGCTCAATCAGGGTCACCCTGCACAAGAGACTACCTGAAATTCCACCGCAATCCTATTCAAATTAATGTTTTTATTTTAATTCTGTTATCTCCCCATTGTAGGAAACTCAAGTTCTGTGAAAAACAAACAAGTTGGCGGATTTGTTTAGTTTATTATTTTTATCTTGTTCTTTTTCTGTCGATGCAGTAGCAGGCTCAGGATTAAGAAAACAGACAAACTGGTACTATCAGGGAAGGTCTTATCCTGTAGATATAAACTATGCAGTCGCTCCTCTTGAAAATGGGTGCAATTTAGGGAAAATTAAAGGAATGTTGTATGACTTTTATAGACATGCATTTTTTTTTCTTGTTTTGTGACTCAGACGACAGATAATCATCGCAAAACCTCTTGATCCCTTAATCAAAACATTTATATGTTCAAATCTGTCTATCATCAGTCTTTTGTCCTACTCTAAAGATTTTTGCGCTTTTAAAAAAACTGCATGTGCTGAGCGCAAAAGATTGGAGCTACCATTAAAATGAATGGGGAATATCAGACTTATGAAGGTGAAATTAAACTTCCCTGATGATATTATTAAACTTGATTAACGCTCGTTACGTTTCATATGAAAAGCAGATTGTGAAAATATGTTCAATTATTAGGAAAATAAAATTAAATAAATATTTCCCCAATGCTTCTAGACCAAAACAATCATTGTCTCACAAACTGCTCCACATAATCAAATTTATGATCACAAAAAATTGACCCATGAGGTTTTCTTTGGTTGTCAGTTTTCACCATTGAATTCAATGGGCAGAAAGCTCTTTTGCACTCAGCAAGCATATTTCCGGGGTGCTTCACTACCTGGCCCATCCCACCCTCTCCAGTTCCTAAATATGCTCTCTATGCTTTTACATTATAGGCTGTACTCCATTCGCAAAAGGGAGGCCTCCCAAACGTGACCGAATGGGCGTGTTCTGCACTTGTTTTGCACACAAAAAAACGGCAGCAGGATGTCGCTGCTTTGCCCGCTAAAATCATAAGGCGAAAGTCTGCGAAGCACTTGTGGATGACGTCAAACGCCAACGAGTGGTTCTAAATAAGCCATGCTGGTTTTTGGATGTTTGATTTGCTTATGCTGCAAGCTGCCAATTAGGGCGCCTGTTTATACTCTATTCCAGCAGCAAGCGCCAGCAGCAAGCGCCTCCCCAACCGCCACGTGATGCGGGATAGCCCCAGATGGTCAAAACGAGTCCACCCATAGTCTTCATCCTTCCTGAGTGGAACCATGGTTCACTTTGGCTTTTTATGATTGTTACGTCCCCAGATATCTAACTGGTGCCCCTAGTGGCATGTGGCTGGTGTTGTCTTTTATTCTTCTTTTGACTAAAGGATTGGCAGCACCTGTGCAAAACCCCCTTATAAGGAAACTAGTGAGGGCCAAGAGGGAGCTCAGTCTGCGGCAACTACCGGGGTTCCTCGGTGCCTGTGTTTCTGTTTTTGTTAATATAACTACTTTTGTTCCTCAATAAATTAGTCTATTTTTGTAAACATCTGGTTTTCCGTGCTTTATGTTACGACTCGCCAGGGGAGGGCCGTAACAATGATGTTTGTTGTTCTCTGTATGCGTATATATATGCTTAAGAATTATAAGAATATAACAAAGAACACAAAGGCTGGCACATTTTTGGATATTCATCCAAGATGGCTGAGACAAGGCTCTCACGTTGGCAAACATTCTCAAACCCATTTAATATAAACAAGTTATTTGTCTGACAGGATGAATTTCAGTTCTCACAACCCCAAGCGCTAAGCCACAAAATTTAATTTAACAAGAAACTCAATAAGGAAAAAAATTATTCCCTCCAGAACCAGCCGGCTCATGGGATGTCGTAGGTACTCACCTAAATTAAAAAAGCTGCAATAAAAAAAGCACTTTCCCACCTGGCTTTACTGATGACTTCCTCTTACAGAACAGAGAAAAACATCCTGTGCAAACAAGACCCATTTTGATCAGGAAAGCTCATCCTGGATTTATTTTTTATTTTTTTAACATTCCCATAGCCTTAGGAAATAAGAAGATATAATGATGAGAACAGGCCATCAGCATTTACTTAAAACCCAGAGAGTATCCAGCACTGCATCAAATCTGCACTTGAACATCACAAGGGTTTCTGCCTCTACAACATGACCTGGCAACCCATTCCACACACTCTCTATGTAAACCATTAAAATAAGAATACCTACTGATATTTCTGGGTAATTTACCTTCTGCTAATTCATACCTACACCGCCCTTTTATACTGACAAATCTCTAAATACTGTAAGATCCACAAATGTGTTTCGTGCATTGGTAGCACACACACAGAAACCTGTGTTAATGTGTAGTGTAATTGCTGATATCTGAAAATTAGAGGGTAATTTAGAAAATTACATGAATGTATGTTTTTGCCGTTTTTACAGACCATGAATATTTTGTATATATATTGTAGCTGCAAGCAGCAACAATGGTTTGTCTGTTTTCAGTGAGATAAGTAAAACATTTTAATTTGAAAATTAAATGTTGAAATGTCACTGTGGTGGCCCAATTTTTCACACATAAATTAGAATTGAGCAATATATGAGAATCAACTAATCTTAAAGAGACTGTACACTTTTAAGGGGCACATTTGAGGATGACTGCTGAAAGAACAACTTTCTATCTATCATAAAAATACTTTGACAGGATGTGGGCTCAGTTGGAGCTCAGACATAGCAAGTTCATGCAGGGGAATGGCATTAGCCAGCCGTGACCTCTATCAACAGTATTGCGTAGAGGCATGGGAGTGAGGTTTTGTTAATCTAAAAATGGGTGGAGCTGCCATTCGCTATCAGTGTCTCACTGATCTCCACCAATCATCGTGCTTTGTTGGGGAGAGCAAAACCCTTTCATTTGTTCATGCAAGTCCATGATTGTCGGACAATTTTAGTTCTAGTCATAAAACCCCACTCTCCCAGCACTAGTATAGGGACAATTGGCTTCATCCCTCGAGAAGTTTGAGCTGGGTTCTGTCAAGGGTTCCTCACATTTACCACTATATTATTTCTTCCAATCAATGCACCAGTAGCCTGCAAGGTGCCTGTTGTTCCCAGTGAGAGATGCGCCTCTCTCTTTTTTATTTTTTATTTTTTAGAAGTTTATTTCAGGGACAACGTACAAAATAAACCATTAGTCTCCGAAGAGAAAAGATGCATTGCACTAGATTATAGCTTTTGCTATTTTACATCTCCCAGTCCCTTGTACATACAATATAAAACAATACAATAAAAACATACAATGTAAAACAATACAATAAAAACATACAATAACATATTAAAAGAAAACCCTACGGTCAATGAGCCTACTTACACAGAAGCCAGAGGCCCCCAGTGGTTGATTCTCGTCATGCCCCCCCCCCCCCCCCCTTTATCCTACTGAAAGTGGGAACAGGATTGACTAGCTAGCAACTGTCCTTTCAGGTGAGCTTTGAAGGTGTCAATTGAGCTGCACCTCCTCATCTCTTCTGGCAGACTGTTCCACTGAGTTATTGTCCCCAGCATGTGATACAGTATGCCATGTGGGAGAGAATCATAGCGTGCATAAATGTCTTAGCTCTGTAGCATGGTAATAGTTAGAGGCTTACAGGTAAATGCATCAGAGGCGTGTATGTAAATGCATCAGAGGCGTGTATGTAAATGCATCAGAGGCGTGTATGTAAATGCATCAGAGGCGTGTATGTAAATGCATCAGAGGCGTGTATGTAAATGCATCAGAGGCGTGTATGTAAATGTCAAGGTCAAGATCAACTTTATTATCCCAAAATAGAGTAATTAAAGTGGGTCCCAGTACACAAAAATAAAATACACAAACAATATATCACACAGACCAAATAAATATACAAATTTCCCTCCAAAACCACTACTACACACACTACTACCTACACATACACCGCACATACACATACTCAATATAATTTATCACAAAAACTACGTTTTAAGTGAAATGTTTGGTTTACCAAAAGCCTCAAAAGACAGGGAATTAAATTGATCAGCCCCAACGCTAACATTAGCCTGCTCTCCATCAAGGTGCATCAGCACAGAGCTTTGACAACTGCTGTAATTCCCTGTACAGGGAATTGATCAATGTTACTACCCAGTTATTTGCATAGTATTAAGATGGCAGCATATTATTAATTATGTTGATAATTTAATTAGTGGGTTAAATATAAAGGCCACTGCAGCACCACCAATGCCATCTCTACTGGCTCACCACAAGGCTCTGTAGTTTCTCCAGTGTCATTCACACTCTACACAGATGACTGCCAAAGCAACTATCCTGAGATCACTTTCATCGAGTACTCAGATGACACAGTAATTCTGGACTCATCCAACTCCAACAACAAGCTTCAATCAGCTGTCAGCCAGTTCCAACAGTGGTGTGAAGTCAATTTCTTGGACTTGAATGTGGAGAAGACTAAAGAAATCTGCATTGATTTACAGCGTGAGCCGTCCCCGCTGAGGCCCCTTACCATCGGAGCCAAAACAGTTGAAAGAGTGGAGGAGTACAGATATCTGGGTTCCATCATAGATAATAAACTGACCTTTGAGGCAAACGGTCATTGAGTGCATGCAAAGCGTCAGTCAAGGCTGTTTTTCCTCCGGAAACTCAGGAATTTGGACGTGAGCCAGTCAGTACTGCAAGCATTTTACACCGGCATCCCTGAGTCAGTCTAACAGCTTGGTTTGGCTCATGAAGTGAAATCAGGCAACTGAAGCTGGAGAGGGTGACAGTACGGGCTAATAAAATCATAGGGAAACAACAAAAACCGCTGAAACATCTGTATGAGGAGTGTACAATTAAAAAAGGAGAGACGATTATGGACCTTCGATCACATCCCTGAACTCTCTCTTTGAGACTCTTCCATCAGGTCTAATATTAAGGTCCTTGCCCCTTACATTACATTATAGGCATTTAGCTAAGCACGGAAAACCCTTAAAGCAGGGATAGGCAACTCCAGGCCTCGTGGGCGTATGCAGGTTTTTGCTGCCACCAATTACTAATGACTTAATTAGCCCAATTATTTACATTATCTGATATTTTAGTTACATTCTGCGATATGAACAGAAGCTGATGAATGTTCTTGTGCCTGTATGCATGTATTGTAGCGTTTTATTGTGGTCTAATTTACGAGTGAATCGGTGTTGGTGTATATGACTAATTAGCTGATTGAGCCAGGGTAACTGGTGGCAGCAAAAACCTGCATACACAGTGGCCCACGAGGCCTGGAGTTGCCCATCCCTGCCTTAAAGCCAAAAGAGCCCCAAACAGCTTTGTCCCTACAGCTGTTAGACTGCTCAATGACACTGCACATCTCAAGACAGTAAAGGCAGATGAGGAACCGTTATTGCTTTTGATGCTCCATTTTTCATCATAATAAATAATTAAAAAATGTAATATTATATAATTTTGATCATAATACTACTAATAATAATTTTAATCATAATCATAATGTATTCCACTCCACTCATACCTTCACTTTAATGTAAAACACCTGATTCAATTGTCTTTATTTAACATGTTTGTGTTTTGTGGGTCTGCCCCACTGTCTGTGTTTTTTTATTGCTGGCAACGACAACTGAAGTTCCCTCACAGGAAAATAAAAGTTATTCCATTCTATAAGTTGGACCAGTGAAATTACATTATAACATTACACATATAAGATTACATTATAACGTTTGTATGTATGAAGTAATAAATAGTATATGAGTATTAGTAAGTAGTATATGATTTGGAGTTATGAGTTAAAAATTAAATATAATACTTGTTATTATTATGCACGTAACCTTCACTGGAAATTATTACCATGTTCATTTCAAAACATCATCCTAAAACAAGTATTAGATTGTATAGGAGTGTATCAAATGTTTAAATCATATTTTGCACTACATAGTATAAGTTAGCACCATAGGTGTGAGAAATATCCCACCCAAACACACTGGTATAAGCCCAAATTCATGGATTATTCGGTAGTGGTTTTGAACATACAGATTTTACCCCCAATTTATTTGCATTTACAAGCATGTGAATCCTTCAAAGTGAATAATAACATTACAACATCTGTGCTAATCATATCAATGTGTGCTAGGTAGCTTGACCCGATCAGTGGTTGTCAAGGTATGACAGGTTAACGTTAGAGTCTACAGGCAACCATGCTAAAATGAACATTTAAGTTGCTGTGCTCAGTGTAATAAGAGCAGAAAATGACTGTAAAATTGGTTGCATAAGCTTAGAAGCTTGTTCTCCATCATCACCAGTATGTATGGCTGGTTCCATAGTGGGAATTGAACAGAAAATATTGGCAAAGCATGGGGGGGTGGAGTTGTATATAAAAAATTATAATAAATTAAAAATTATAAATAAATTTAAAAAAAGAGTGACTGGACTTTGTACCTACATTCGGCTCAAAAAATATTTTTCCTCATTGGTCTCTTAGACCACCACTATGTGGTTTAAAATTGTGCATATCAAGGCTTAAACTGATTAAAAAGTTGAGCCTTTGAAATTTGTACTGTGAGCACAATTCTATGGAAAACAATTTCCATGCATGAATGATTTCGTACCTCCATTTATTTGTGGATTGCTTCAGGATGAAAATAAAACATCTGAGCAGAATACACATCCTTAACTGTACCAAAAGTGCCTGCACATTTCCCCATTGTCAGAAGGTAAAAGGTGGCATTACATTCTTCTCAAGCTTACAAATGTTATAGATTTATTTCATAGATCATTAAATACATGAATATTACCAACAGTGTTTCAGTCTATCACTTTTGAAGTCCACAGTAGCACTAGACTAGTCTGCTATACTGGTCCTGGAGAGCCATAGGGCTTGGTTTGTGGCTCTCCAGGACCAGGGTTGGGGACACTAATAGACTCTGTGGCTCTACAGGACCAGGGTTGGGGTCACTAATACACCCTGTGGCTCTCCAGGACCAGGGTTGGGGACACTAATAGACCCTGTGGCTCTACAGGACCAGGGTTGGGGTCACTAATAGACCCTGTGGCTCTCCAGGACCAGGGTTGGGGACACTAACAGACCCTGTGGCTCTCCAGGACCAGGGTTGGGGTCACTAATAGACCCTGTGGCTCTCCAGGACCAGGGTTGGGGACACTAATAGACCCTGTGGCTCTCCAGGACCAGGGTTGGTGACACTAATAGACCCTGTGGCTCTCCAGGACCAGGGTTGGGGACACTAACAGACCCTGTGGCTCTCCAGGACCAGGGTTGGGGACACTAACAGACCCTGTGGCTCTCCAGGACCAGGGTTGGGGACACTAATAGACCCTGTGGCTCTCCAGGACCAGGGTTGGGGACACTAATAGACCCTGTGGCTCTCCAGGACCAGGGTTGGGGACACTAATAGACCCTGTGGCTCTCCAGGACCAGGGTTGGGGACACTAATAGACCCTGTGGCTCTCCAGGACCAGGGTTGGGGACACTAATAGACCCTGTGGCTCTCCAGGACCAGGGTTGGGGACACTAATAGACCCTGTGGCTCTCCAGGACCAGGGTTGGGGACACTAATAGACCCTGTGGCTCTCCAGGACCAGGGTTGGGGACACTAACAGACCCTGTGGCTCTCCAGGACCAGGGTTGGGGACACTAATAGACCCTGTGGCTCTCCAGGACCAGGGTTGGGGACCCCAACAGACACTTTGGCTCTCCAGGGCTTACAGACCGCTGCACTAGGGTGTCATATGAGAACCTATGAATTCACAAATGGTGAATTATTGTTTGCCATATCATTTGGTATATGCCTGATTAGGGGCACCAGTTTTTCTAGGGCACGTGACCCAAAATGACAAATTGCATTGCCATCTAAATCCACAGGTGGTCACTGTCGGCATTCAATCCTCAATTACGTGCAATTTTAAATATTGCATGTGAGAAATTACAGAGATGATCAAGTCAACTGAAATTATATCTGTGGTCACTTGATGAATGAACAGAAAGCACAAACAATTACAGTTGCAATGTTTTTCTGTACGGAAAATGAATTGCATCCGATTCAAATTATTCATACCAATGCTGTGCACCATGATACCATAAATTACAGTTCAGTGGTGGATAGCATGAAACAATGCCTATTGAAATTTGAGGTTCATTTCAACAATGTAACTGCATTTGCCTCGGATAATGCAGGGTACATGTTGAAAGTATTAAATTAAATATTCAAAGGCTTGATGCCAAATGTGGGTAAGTTAATTTGCAATGCTCAAATTGTGGCGGTCCTGAGTGGCTTTTAGGCTAGCAAGTTCATCGGAGCAGTCAAAAAGATTTTCATGCATTGTGCAGGTAGAAAGTCGCACTACATGACTTTCACAGCTCATTATAAAAATCTCTGTGGATCGATGAACTGAAAGCAGAGTGGGAAATTGCTGTCGGTCATCCTCAGCTTAATTAGTGCCAATGGATGTACAGTGCAGTCCATAAGTATTTGGACAGTGACACATTTTTTGCTGTCTTGGCTCGAGCATGACTATGAGGGTGAAGTGCTGACTTTCAGCTTTAATTTTTATTTTTACATCCATATCAGGTGAACCGTTGTTCCAAAGTTTCTTTGCATTTCTGGCACTAAATTATGAAAATAAGCTAATCTAAGTCAGTATTGTAAATGGTACAACTGTCTTGTTTCATTTAAGCTATTTACCAAGTCTCTGTGATCACACCTGGAGTTATAAAGCCTGAAATAGAACACCCCCTAAATAGGTGAGAATTGACCAAATTTGGCTTCTGCGCAAAGGGGTAAATTCTTTTTGACCAAATACAAGTGTCTTGGATGACAAAAGCACATTGCATTGAAAGTATTGTTTTAATTATTATTTATTTAATTTTCTTCATTGTAGCGCAGGTTTCAGCATAGTACTTGAGTTCTTGAGATTAAGACCAGAGACCCGTGTCCCCTACAGGGGACAGAAATGAATCGGCGGGTGTTAGCGCAATATGATTTGTTTGAAGACGGTCATGCAGTGAGATGGTAATGCTCAAGTTAATGAAGCCACACGATACGATGAGTGAGGGGTTCATGAGGAGGTGAAGGTCCTCTCGGCCAGACATGGGAACTGAGCCCTGGCCTCCCACTCCCCAGGGAGACGACATCACCGCAGACCCCAGGCTAACGCAAGCTTTATTTCCACACATTCATCATGAGCAAGACGCAAAGACTACGAGCTGTGCCATTTTAACTACAGAAAGGGTATCAATCCAAGTCATAAAATAACAGTTTAGGAAGTATTCAGAATGTACAGTATGTTGCCAGGCAGACGCTAATAAGGCCTGTGAATGTCAATGCTGACAACATGGAGACCCATATGAACTTTCTATATCCTTCTGGAGACCCTGGCAGGAAAGTTTTAGTTTGACATAACACAAGTGTCATGGACTCCAAAACATGTTGCATTGAAAATATTACAAATATTAATTATTATAAATTTTATTTTATTGTATTGTAGGTTTCAGCATAGCATATATAGTATAATATATGGTTCTTGAGATTAAAGACCCGAGCCCCAACAGGGGAAAAAATTTATGATTTTCCTGGTCTTAGGAGGATATAGAGTTCAGGCAAGAGCACGGACACTTAGGACCATGAAGAGGAACGGTGGCTCCTCCGGGGTTCTTTTCTTACAAGTGTTTTATACACATTATTACAACCAGAGACCACCAATATAGAAAGAGAAAATTAATTTCTGGATATCTGTAAAATCTAAATCCTAGCAATCACTCACCCTAATCCACCAGCCAGATATTTACTATATTACTATGGAAATGTTGATTTGGATTAGAATTCATATTTATATAGTGTTTCATGTTATCTCTCTCTTTATCGTACAGACTGTTCCTTCAGGTAAATCGGGGTGAAATGTTAATTAAATGTCAGTGCATACACATCTGTAAAATGGGGATTTCAACAGCTTGATTTTACAGGTCAGAGGGTGGAGAACACTTTCATTCTTGAGAAGGGCCTAATGTTAATTATATCCTCCTCGGCTAAGACCCGCTAATTCATTTTTATCCCCTGTAGGGGACATGAGTCTCTGGTCTTAATCTCAAGAACAATATATTCTGCTATGCTGAAACCTACACTGCAAGGGACATTCAGTAAAAATAAAATAAATACTATTTTTAAAAATATGTGACCAGGCACGAGGTTCAGATACATGTCTTGCAAGCGACCATTCACCTAAATTTCTAAATTCAGATCGTTGTGTAAATATGTGATATTTTGTTAAATATAGGGACTAGTTAGACCTCCAGAGCCCACCACACATAAGAAATAACTTTCTCACCATAAATGTCAGAGTCCCAAACAAAACCTTTGCGTGTTTTGTGATGTCCTTCATTGATATGGTTTTAAAGATAGAGATTATACTTTATCGGTCTCTGTGATGACAAGTTGCAATATAACGTAATACTGATGCTCTAGTGTTATAATGTATCCTTTTCAAAGTATTCCTTCTGTTGTCGAAATTAGCTTTTTTTCTTCTTCTAGGGAGTGGAATACTGTAGTATTTGAAATACCCACCGAACAAACTACTTTGTTTCTCCTAAACAAAGTTGAAACATAACCGAGGGTAATAAAATCATTCACAACGTTTCACAATCCAGGAGGCTCCTGGGATTCTCTGTTGCGTAATATTGTAACATTGCTTAATTAAATTACGAATGGGGAAATTACGGAGTTAGATAGCTGCCAAAACATTTTGTAAACGTAAATTGAGATTCGCAAATGTAACTCAAATTGCAAATGTAAACTTAAAATCGTAAATTGAGATTCGCAAATGTAAGTCAAATTGACTCCGAAGTCACAAGGATGGAGCAGGAAGAGTACACGGTGAAGGCGGTAGCACAGGGGCAGCAGGGGTGCTGGACAACGTGGGAGGGTGTCGCGAATCGGGCAATCAACTGGGCGGACTTCTGGAAACAGCCACAGGCCCGACTCGGCTTTCTCATCAGGGCGACCAACGACACCCTGCCCTCCCCCCGTAATCTCCATCAGTGGTTAGGCACGGAGCAGGCCTGTGACCTCTGCGGGACCACCAATGCCTCCCTCCAACACACTCTGGCAGGCTGCAAGATCGCACTGACACAGGGCCGGTTCAGATGGCGGCACGACCAACTGCTTAAAAAGCTGGCAGAGCTGGTGGAGAGGAGGAGGCAAGAGGCGAGCCAGGAGAGTCCAACGGGAAGCCAGCAAAGGATCCACTTCCTCAGGAAAGGGGAATCTGCAGATACCACCAGCAGGAGACCAGCACCCAAGCTCCTGTCACCAGGGGTGGAGTGGACAATGGAGGTGGACCTGGGCAGGCAGCTTCATTTCCCAGGAGAAATTTGTAGCACCACACTGCGGCCAGACATGGTGCTGTGGGCTGCGACCGAAAAATCAGTGCTGCTGGTGGAGCTCACAGTACCATGGGAAGAGGGGTTGGAGGCAGCCCATGAAAGGAAGAGGGCGAAGTATGCAGACTTGGCCGCAGAGTGCAGGGAAGGCGGATGGAGCGCGAGGCTCTGTCCAGTAGAGGTCGGCGCTAGAGGCTTTGTGTGAGGCTCAACAACACGCCTACTCAAAGATCTAGGGCTACGGGGAAGAGGACTGAACAAAGCCACCAGGGAGCTATCCGAAGAGGCTAATAATCATTTTGTCTTTCTTTGTGCACCAAGTGAACCTGCTTTAATCGGTGACTTGTTGAAGTCACTGCACTGATTTAGATTTTTAAAAATTGTACCTAATGTTCTACAAACTGATCTGACACAAGACCTTAGGGCAGTTTAACCATAAAGCTCTTTTTTCCTCAACGTATTACAAGTAAGACTCAAACTCAGTATTCAAGAGTTTGCCCATTCAGTTATCAACTGATGTTAAACAGTCACATGTTAGATAGGGGGGGGTATTGATACATTCCACCTTTAATCTTCCATTAGTCCTCCAAGATTCAGATGCAAATTAGTTTGGGGGCAGACAAAAGAGAGAGCAGCCATGTTTCCTCCAAGCATTCATATGCAAGGTATTGTCGGATAGCTAACAGGCAAGAAGCAATTACCTGTTGATGAGGGCTATGAAAATGTATGGGCACTCCTTGAAGTATTATTGCTATATTTTAATAGGGAGAGCAGTTATGAATGTTTTGAAGCTACATGAGTCATGCCAAAATAATTACGGAAGTGGAAGAATGAACAATGATCAGGGTCTAAAGCTTAGGTTATATTGAGGTTATATTCCTGTAGAGATCCATTCAAATGCAGAGAAGTTATAGTATCGCTTGTAATAGTACCAGAATATAAGATATCAAGAGTCTTTTGATATTGTTGGGTCACAGACATCAGGAAGTCATGGCATACAAAGGATATGCAATCAAATATAAAAAATTATTACTTTATTCTACATTATGTTAAACTGTCCAATATTTTTTGATGCCAGAAAATGGGGGGGGGGGGGGGCTATGTACAAAAGGTTCTATCATTTCTAAACGGGTCATCCGATATGTATGAAAATACCCTCAAATTAAACCTGCACTTCAATCGCGAATTTATGAATTTATGGTATAAACACTATGATAATTAAACTTATTCAAAATCACTTCAGCAAGCACTGGGTTATGGACTACACAAATATAACAGTTTAATACAATAGTTCCTGGTTTGAGGATCTTTAAAGCCAGTTTTCTCAAAACTGTGTTTTGCGAAATCACAATATTCAATATATCTCCAGAAATATTTACTCAATCTCATCGATTGATACCTCATTATGTAGCTCTGATTCTGTACATGAGATGTAAATCTCAAAAAGCCTAATTTTGAAACATATATCTGAAGCATGGATCCAGTCATATATTTTCACTGCAACATGTTTTTGTTATCAGTTGTATTATGTCAAAAAAAATTAAATACTTAAACCGTTTTCTGCTGGGTCTCAGGAGGTTAATAGAAACTGATACAGGCAACATAAAAAGATAGCATACTGCCATTGATCCGATGGGATCTCTACATCCTGCCCCCCTCCCCCCAAAAAAATATCATTACTCTGCTATCCTTGTGTATTTTTCCCACTTTATTCAGAGGGAAACAGAGAGATGGGATGGCACTACATGGCCTCCCCTGAAGTTGTAAATTTAATGCGCTCTTCCTGTTTCTTAATTATCCCATCGACAAAACAGATTATTTAGCTTGTGTTTCACACCCAGTTCCTGTACTTGACTCAACACACTGATTTAATTCCTCTTCTGACAGCAATATGATGATCTGGCTGACCAGTACCAATTTTCTGGCTCATGATGCGGCAGAAACATCCCAATGTGTGTGACCGATGGCAGGTGCTGATCAGCCAGTGGGAAGGTACTGTACTAAACATCCCAGAGACACATCTCAGTGATTACCCACTGCGTGACTAATTCCAGTGTGTCACAATGGCTAGTGTTTAGGAATGCATTACTCTGAACAATGCCTCAGCATGCAGCAAAAATACATGGAAAGGCGACAAAAGCTCATGGTTCAATCATTCATTAAGGTTTTAATTTGAATTATCACTTTTTTAGATTTTTTTGTTTTGATTAGCATCATCTAAACGCTACCATAATAATTCATGAACCGTTATTTTCACGAATAGTTTTTTTGTGCATCGTGTAAGTTGCTTTTGTAATACGCACTGAGGTATGTGGTTTGGAAGACACTGTTTAGGACACACTCTAAAGGCAAAGGGATTTTTTTCTGCCTTTAAAAGACAGGTGCTCATTTTTTCTTTGCAATGAATTGAGGGAAAACTCAAGCTGGTTCTTAGGAGGATAAGAAAATTGAAAATGTGTTCCAGGACATTAAATTCATTTAGCAAATGCTCTTATCCAGTGCAACTATGCAGGAGAACAAGTACATTCGCTTTAATAACATGAGCAACAGGGCCAGACCTGGCAAATAACTTTCCCGGACCAGCAAGCGCAACTAAACTAAAGCGCAAACTGAAAGTCAACTATGCCAACCCAGAGCTATTATGCTAATCATAAGTACACACAGATAACCAGGGGTCGGCAACATGCCCAGGGCATACACGGGCGACAGTGTCAACGGTAAAACTTGATGTTTGCTGTTATTTATTCAAAAACATAAAAAACTGTAAAAGTGTCAATTCAAAAACATAAAAAATGTTTATGTTCGCGCAGTCCCATAAATTTTGTGTCCGTCGTGGAGAAAGATGGTGCCGACCCCTGCAGATAACATCCATAAAAAATCCCATAAAAAGCCATAAAACCATAAAATGCTATAAAAAAAACCCTGAGTTAATGACATGTTAGTGTGGAAAGTTTGTTCTTGTCCCAAGTCTCCTTCAGTATATCCAGCTGAAGGATATATCCAAATCTGGGCTTTGTTCCTATAACTTCTATAACACAAAAAAAAGTGGTCCGTTGAAGGTTTGGTGAAATATCCCTTCATGCTCATTGTATTAAGAAATGGTATTATGGTGCCTTGCAGCATCCCTAATGATAGGATATTGATCATATTCAAATTACTGCTGATATGCAATATAGAGCAAGCATTCAAACAAGCATTTCAAAATATTTGTGGTACTCAAAATATAATCATATTTGTTATTAAAATATAAATTATCATTGGGGCTAGTGTATGGATGGGCCCCACAGTCTGGTATCTGTTAAAGCATTGTTCTATTGCAGCCATAGGACCCACAGTCTGGTATCTGTTAAGGCACTGTTCTAGTGCATAGATGGGCCCCACAGTCTGGTATCCGTTAAGGCACTGTTCTAGTGCATAGATGAGCCCCACAATTCAAATGAGCCAAACTTCAGCTCTCTACACTATCAGGGATTTCCAGTACTCCATTTTTTATATCTGACTGGTATACAGTTCTGTAGCTATGTTGGTCTACTGTATTTCAAACAAAATGTACTCATCACTGGGCAGATTGGTTCAAACCTTCTCTCAGGTATTGAGAGGATCCTCACCTTCTCAATAACTATGGTATGGCAACTCCTCTGCACAGGACAAGAAAAAATAGGATAAACTGGTATGCACTGCATCCAAAATCACTGGCTGTGTTTCCACCTCTGGTTGGAAACTACCAAACCAGGATCCAAAAGAACGGCTTCAAAATTTTAAAAGAACCTTCTCACCCTGCCAACAACCTTCCATCTCGGAAGAGATTTAGAACCATTAAGAATAGGACAACCAGGTTCATAAACAGAATATCCAGAAGCTGCCCGAATCCTTAATACCTCAACTATGTATTTTCAAAAAATAAATGAATAGTGCAATAGACCAGGGCTTAGGGGCCACCATCGATAGAATTACATTTTTCACTAAGAAACACATTGTACTTGCTCAGCTAACATTAACCTTACACACAAGAGTGTGCAGACCTGGCTAGCTGACAAATCACATAGGCTATAAGTATGAAACTCAGCATGCCATGCTTATGTTCGGGTAATAGGTTGCTAAATCTGGCCATGTATCTGGCCATGTTCCAGGTAATTTCAGTTAGTTACTGTGTTTGATAGCTAGCAGTCGCAAACTACCATTACCCAAGGCTATCTCCAGTTTTTGGATGTTGAGCCTTGCAACTGAATATTTGTAAGAACACCATTACAAGATTAATTGCTTGTGTGCTGGTATGCAATACTTCTCCCTGGTAAACATCTGTGCCAGGCTCTTCCAGTTTTAAGTAACTTTTTTCCCCAATATAGCAAGCTGGCTAGCACCACATAGCAATGGAAGATATAGCTAGCTATTTAACGTGGCTAACAGATTATTTTTTGTTGCATTGTATCTTACCAAAAGCAACCCATATATACTGTACGTTAAGTATTCATTTTTAGCTGATAAACCATGCTTCCGTTGTTAACGTTAGCTATTTGCGCAGACCCGGCACCAGCTCAACTTGACGAAGGGGGCACTTGAAAATGGAAAGGGGGCACAATTTTTTGTATTTAAGATAGAAAAACTCATGCCTGTCAATCATAGTCTACACATCTGCACAAGTATTCCACACAAATTTATGCTGTGGAGCTATGCAGTAGGATAGGCCTATTATGGCTTAAACGCTGTTGACCAAATAATATACTTAGCCTACATCACCATTACAGAATCAAGTTGAACACACATACCACAGACCACATGGCTACAGACTACATTTATCAACAAATGTTAACACTGGTTATAAAATTGGGTAATGTTCAGAAGTTCAGCACCCTTCCGTACTATTAGGTAGGCTTGTTGAGTAGACAGGATGAGAGTTGTTAAGTAGGTAAAATGTTCTCAAAATATAGTATACTTAAAACCCCCATATGATACACTTACTTCCGGGGTTTCGCTCAGTATATTTGGGAGCACACTTTTCAAGAAGTACACAAACATTTTGGTCGCATAAATATGACGTGAAGCTTCGTTTTAAAAAATGAGGCGCAGCTTTGCTGACATTTTCCTTCAGTAACAACAAAAACAACACGTGACATGGCCGCACAAGGGTGGGACGTCTTACGACACTTCCACAGTACGGTTGGAAAATAGTATTGAGGATTTTTTTTTTTGCATACAGCACGTCGCGGCTAAACAGTACACATTAAACAGCACACATCTGCCAGTACTCTGTACACAGGAGACAGGATGCAGTAGATAGGGGTCTGGTTCAGACACAGCCTATATAATATGTAGAGACAGTGATGCCAATAGAAACCAATGGGGAGCACATCCGAACCAGGAAGTTTTAATTTTGTGCTCATCTCACATGTGCAGTTGTGTCCTTGGAGTCACATGTACAACGAGGATGGCGTAGAAAGTGACGTGAAGACGGCTACGTCAAAACCTTACGAGTATGTAATTGGTTGCCAACTAGTGCGCAAAAATACGATGTAGGCCAGAAAAAATAATATTTAAAAAATTAATACCCTTGTCTGTGTGGTAAGAAAAAAATATTTGACCAAGGAAAACAATGCACAGAAATTTTAATGCAGAGTTAACATCAATATATGTATGGAAGTAATTTATTTTTGCTGTCAAAAATGAATGGAGCCCAATGGGAAAACTGGCTTTTGGAGCGCAATTATAGATATCAGCAGAGGGCGACATTATATCTGGTGCTGAGGTTGAGAGCCGAAAGCTGGCCACGCAATCGCTTTAAAGAGGGAGTGGTATGAATGTTTTTTTATGAATTCATGGTTTAAACGCTATTATAATCAAACTTATTGAAAATCGTAGCAAGCACTGGGTTACGGACTTCACAAATATAACAATTTCATACAATAGTTCCTGGTTTGAGAGTGCATTTTATGATGAGAAAGGGCAATAGTGTCAATTGCAGTAAATGGCAATTAAAAGCCATTAATCCTATGTTCAAAATTTTTGAGGACCCCTGTCAGTCAGGGCCCTTGGATTCATCCTAACTTTCTCACCCTTACGGCGCCCCTGCATCCAGAACCTGGATTTTAATGTTTAAATAGATTAGGGATCTACAACCCTGGTCTGCTGGTTTTTCCACTTTAAAGTGTTAAATCTCCAGTAACCAGGGGGTTGTTTCATGAAGCGGGATTAAGGTGATAGCCAGCAACTTAACTTTTGTAAATATTTTGAATATCCCAGGCTCATCTAATGGGATGTCATCAAATTCTAAATATTCAAACTACTTTAACTGATCAATTAATTTCAGAGTAACCAGGAAAACCAGCAGTCCCTGTGGCTCTCCATGGAGGAGCACGGTTGCAGACTCTGAAATCGAGCTTGACTGTGGAGGGTGCAGGGCGTGTGCATCCTACCTGTGCAGGAGTAGTCATCCACTCTGGTGAATCCTGGCAGGCAGTCGCAGCGATGGCCCCCAGGGAGATTCACACAGACAGTGTTGTCATGGCAGTAGTGCATCTGGGTCGCACACTCATCAATATCTGAGACAACGAGAGCAAAGAATCCATCAGAGAAAAACTGTCTTCTCTTCAAAGGATGGCTTTAACTGTAACATGAGGGATTTTTAGGATAAGAAGCGACTGAACCAGTATTTCATATTGTTCAGGTGCATTTTTGTGTCAAAACATATATATATATTATAGGTTTTGACACAAAATATATTTTCTGGATTTATCCAGCTCTTTATACTGAAAATGTCTCATAACCCGATGAGCAATAAAGTTTGGTCAACAGCACCACGCAATGAAACCATAATGTTGTGTTCATGAATGGGAAAAAAAACCCTTCATTTTCTGTGAGAAATAAATTTTGCGGATGTTTCCAAGCAACATAGTGGCTCCACTTATAATCCTCAAGTCTTTTGGCAAGTATGAAAAATTGATAATGCGGTTCCATTTATTCGATGTAAAACCACATAATACATACACAAAATCGGCATTTCAAATATTAAAGAGTTAAATAATCCTGCTCAGCTATGGAATATAATTGAATCTGCACTTTGGTGACTGGGTGGTACCCAGAGTTTATTGACACAGTGAAAAACTTGAAAGTTTGTGAATGTGAAAGGAGCTTAAGGACTTGCAGTTATGAGCCACTCAGTTCACTCAGCAGGGGAAGATTGAGTGTCCTTGAAGGAATTGAGGTAGAAAGCTATTATTACTAACATTAAATGTGGCCTGTAATGAGGGCCGATGAATTACCCTCTGGTATGATTATACTGGCTGCCATACATAACGTGGTCTGCTCAGTTTAAATTGCCTTGGTTTTAAAATGTTGAAGGGGCTGGCTGTGTGTGCAACTAGCTCTACTTAAGGCCTGTTCTGCCAAAGGGTTATGAACCTGAACACACTGACTTTGAGTCTGGTCCTCTCCAAGCTCGGATCCTCAGCAGGAGAGAGTGACGGTGTGACACGTCCCTGCTCGACCATGTGACACAGGACAGAATCCTGCACAGGCAGTGTGACAGAGGACGGAATCTTGCACAGGCCGTGTGACACAGGACAGAATCCTGCACAGGCAGTGTGACAGAGGACGGAATCTTGCACAGGCCGTGTGACACAGGACATAATCCCGCACAGGCCATGTGACACAGGACAGAATCCTGCACATGCCGTGTGACACAGGACAGAATCCTGCACAGGCCGTGTGACACAGGACAGAATCCCGCACAGGCCGTGTGACACAGGACAGAATCCCGCACAGGCCGTGTGACACAGGACAGAATCCTGCACAGGCCGTGTGACACAGGACGGAATCCTGCACAGGCTGTGTGACACAAGACGGAATCCTGCACAGGCTGTGTAACAGAGGACAGAATCTTCCACAGGCTGTGTGACAGAGAACAGAATTTTCCACAGGCCGTGTGACACAGGACAGAATCTTCCACAGGCTGTGTGACACAGGACAGAATCTTCCACAGGCTGTGTGACGCAGGACAGAATCTTCCACAGGCTGTGTGACACAGGACAGAATCTTCCGCAAGCTGTGTGACACAGGACAGAATCTTCCGCAGGCCGTGTGACACAGGACGGAATCCTGCACAGGCCATGTGACACAAGACGGAATCCTCCACAGGCTGTGTGACAGAGGACAGAATCTTCCGCACAGGCCATGTGACACAGGACAGAATCTTCCACAGGCTGTGTGACAGAGGACAGAATCTTCCGCACAGGCCATGTGACACAGGACAGAATCTTCCACAGGCTGTGTGACACAGGACAGAATCTTCCACAGGCTGTGTGACACAGGACGGAATCTTGCACAGGCCGTGTGACACAGGACAGAATCCCGCACAGGCCATGTGACACAGGACAGAATCCTGCACAGGCCGTGTGACACAGGACAGAATCCTGCACAGGCCGTGTGACACAGGACAGAATCCCGCACAGGCCGTGTGACACAGGACAGAATCCCGCACAGGCCGTGTGACACAGGACAGAATCTTCCACAGGCTGTGTGACACAGGACAGAATCCTGCACAGGCAGTGTGACACAGGACGGAATCTTGCACAGGCCGTGTGACACAGGACAGAATCCCGCACAGGCCATGTGACACAGGACAGAATCCTGCACAGGCCGTGTGACACAGGACAGAATCCTGCACAGGCCGTGTGACACAGGACAGAATCCCGCACAGGCCGTGTGACACAGGACAGAATCCCGCACAGGCCGTGTGACACAGGACAGAATCCCGCACAGGCCGTGTGACACAGGACAGAATCCTGCACAGGCCGTGTGACACAGGACGGAATCCTGCACAGGCTGTGTGACACAAGACGGAATCCTGCACAGGCTGTGTAACAGAGGACAGAATCTTCCACAGGCTGTGTGACAGAGAACAGAATTTTCCACAGGCCGTGTGACACAGGACAGAATCTTCCACAGGCTGTGTGACACAGGACAGAATCTTCCACAGGCTGTGTGACACAGGACAGAATCTTCCACAGGCTGTGTGACACAGGACAGAATCTTCCGCAAGCTGTGTGACACAGGACAGAATCTTCCGCAGGCCGTGTGACACAGGACGGAATCCTGCACAGGCCATGTGACACAAGACGGAATCCTCCACAGGTTGTGTGACAGAGGACAGAATCTTCCGCAGGCCGTGTGACACAGGACAGAATCTTCCACAGGCTGTGTG
Organism: Synaphobranchus kaupii; assembly: GCA_029718625.1. Classification (NCBI taxonomy): domain Eukaryota; kingdom Metazoa; phylum Chordata; class Actinopteri; order Anguilliformes; family Synaphobranchidae; genus Synaphobranchus; species Synaphobranchus kaupii. The sequence continues at coordinate 33,621,673 of CM056388.1, read as the reverse complement.
ACACAGGACAGAATCTTCCACAGGCTGTGTGACACAGGACAGAATCTTCCGCAGGCTGTGTGACACAGGACAGAATCTTCCGCAGGCTGTGTGACACAGGACAGAATCTTCCGCAGGCTGTGTGACACAGGGCAGAATCTTCCACAGGCTGTGTGACACAGGACAGAATCTTCCACAGGCTGTGTGACACAGGACAGAATCTTCCACAGGCTGTGTGACACAGGACAGAATCTTCCACAAGCTGTGTGACACAGGACAGAATCTTCCGCAGGCTGTGTGACACAGGACAGAATCTTCCGCAGGCTGTGTGACACAGGGCAGAATCTTCCACAGGCTGTGTGACACAGGACAGAATCTTCCACAGGCTGTGTGACACAGGACAGAATCTTCCACAGGCTGTGTGACACAGGACAGAATCTTCCACAGGCTGTGTGACACAGGACAGAATCTTCCGCAGGCTGTGTGACACAGGACAGAATCTTCCGCAGGCTGTGTGACACAGGACAGAATCTTCCGCAGGCTGTGTGACACAGGGCAGAATCTTCCACAGGCTGTGTGACACAGGACAGAATCTTCCACAGGCTGTGTGACACAGGACAGAATCTTCCACAGGCCGTGTGACACAGGGCAGAATCTTCCACAGGCTGTGTAGCCTCAATAATGGTCCCATGAGCCCTGCCACACGCATGTCACCTCCCAGTCACTTTTAGGATGAACCAGAGGAAGGCATAGGGGGAAAACGCACACGCTAGCAGAACACATCTCCTGCCTTCTGGATAGAGCAAGGACAATTTCAGATAATAATCAAGTTTCCCAGCATTAATGTAGCATGAAAGACATCCTTACAATCACATTAAGAGCAGCTCTGGCGACATTAGCTAGCTGAAATCAAGACAGACTATAATTCAAAACTAAAAGTGGAATATCTTTTTGCCCTCTTATTTTCCAGCATATTTGGAAGTGCTTAGTCTACAAACATAAATCAGGGGTGAGCAACTGGGCTGGGTAAATTCCACTTCAATTCAGGAAATTTAATTAAAATTTAATCTACAAATTTGAAAAATTATAATAATGTTCTGTAGGGAGTTACCCATCCGTTAATTCAATTTAAATTAATTTTGTCAATTGATTGAATATTGCAGTGGAATTTACCCTAACCTTGGTTGGAAACTCTGACCCTGGTGTGAATGCAGACTTTTGTTTCCACATATTATCCTGGCTTAATTAGCAAATTAGCTGAATATACCCTGCAAACAATTTAAAATAGGAAAATGAGAACAGTCTTCAGCTGTCAGTCTTCTGAGCCTATGAATAAACAGAGCCAAAATGTCAGATGACAAAGGGCTGGGGTAATGTAATAAGAGTAGAAGTTGGCATGAAGTTCAGAAATAGATGTGGCTCTCCTCAGTCACACCGGCCCTAAGTTCTCATATCTACAGACACTGAGATCTTTGTAAACTGACAACTGTCCTTGTCGTGTAAGGATTTACCTCACAGTTCATCCATATATGAATACTATATATGCGTATAATTAGGGTGCTCCTTCCAAAAAAGTGGTTTTGGTAAATTCTTTGCTAGGGGTGGGGGAAAAATCACAGAATGAACATTTGAAACAGAGGTTGTCCTGTGTGTGTCCAGGGTAACACATCCTTCTGTCTCCAGGGTTTTCCATGGGCTCCTTCCCAAAATAAATTCTGCTCTGCACATGCTCAGTATTCAAAGCATGGTGGCTGAGTGAAGGCCTGTGACGATGCAGGGACCATTGTTTTATGGCGGGAAAAATGTATTTCTCTGATCGCCTGCACTCGAAAACGCATTTATTTTCTGTGGATGCGGGCCATGCCCAGGATGACCCGCCATCTGGAACAAACACTGCCCGCTTCCAGGATTTGGTGGGCTTGTATTAGAGGATTGATGTTGGGGTTAATGGAAGCACAATCTCATCTGATGGATGTATTCCTAGTAAACACAAGGCAATGAAGACTGGCATCTATTTACTTTGTACGGAGTTCTTCAACTACATTTCCCAAGGGGCCAAACTATTTTAAAAAGAGCCCCACGGTCTGGTATCTGTTAAGGCACTGTTTGAGTGTATGAGTGGGCCCCACATTCTGGTATGTGTTAAGGCACTGTTCTAGTGTATGGATGGGCCCCACAGTCTGGTATCTATAAAGGCACTGTTCTAGTGTATGGATGGGCCCCACAGTCTGGTATCTGTTAAAGCACTGTTCTAGTGTATGGATGGGCCCCACAGTCTGGTATCTGTTAAAGCACTGTTCTAGTGTATGGATGGGTCCCACAGTCTGGTATCTGTTAAAGCACTGTTGGAGGTTGCAGGAAATGAATAATCATGTTGCTGATATTGACTGACTCAGTGAAACGGTGGATGGCGAGCTAACCTTTTCAGCCACATGGAGACTGTAACTACCTTGAAGCCTGACAGAACATGACATAAACCGTGCCTTTCATCACCTTTCATCACCTTTCATGCTAAAAGAAATGATGTTGGTTTTTTCTTTATTTAATTTGATTGTAAACACAAAGATGCTTGTTTAGTTTAATTTCATGGAGTGAGTGTTTCCAATTTTATTTTAGTTTACAAATATGTTTTTTCATGGCTAGTTTTTGTTTAGTTTCAGGTTTATTTTACGATAATAAACTCGTTCTCAACAATCAAAGAGCTAAGACTAAGTTTTACGACGGTCCACAAATAGCAGTTGAATAGCAGAGTTTTAAGGCTATACCTTGCTTCTGTTAATATTTGTGCCGGCCAGGGTATTATCGTTGGTATCTTAGAGAAATGTCAAAAGCTCAGAAACTTTTAATGATAATGGTATGGTGTCTTAAAGGGGTCAAATGTTAATCAAGTACCAAAAGGCAGCAAACCCCAGTAATGGTGACGTGTGTCCAGCTGTAGTGGTTTACTACATCCACGGAGGAGATTCTGCAGGATAGGCTTATGGCTTGGATTCAATTGAAAGTTGCCGAGTTGCCACAATTGACTCACCAACAGGTATATTTGTAAGTATATTTGTTTTGCAAATGAAAGCTGAGATTGACTGAACCCAGGCGTAACTAGTGGACGTCCCAGCCCCAGAAAAAGCACAAGCACTAGTTTAGTTTTGTCTTACCCAGGGCTGGCATTCTTACAATGCTGCTCCTCCACCATCTTGTCCCAGGCAGCCTTGGGGTGCATGCTAATTATCCGGGATTAACTCCCCGCCAGATTGGCCCGGTCCCTGGGTATCCTTTTCAGAAAGTAGCACAATGGCGGGTGCTGGTTGAGAATGATAATCTCATTGTTGAAGCACAATGAGGACAGGGGCTGAAAGGGAGCCCCAGATTGGCCTGCATTGCGCTGGTGGAACCTGCGATCCTGAGTGCTCCCGTCGGACGGACGGGAGCAGGGCCAAGAGAAAACATTTCCAGAGCAGGCACTTATTAAGCTTTTCAAACTCTCACTTAATTTACAAGTTTTGCAGATTTTAAATTGAACTCAAAGGGGGAAAGAACAAGGAATATCTAAATCAGGGGTTCCCAATCTTATCCAAAAAGGATGCACTGTGGGTGCAGTTTTTTTTTTCTTTCAGCCCAGCACTACAACACCTGAGTACTTATCATAGTCTTGATGGAAAACAGACTACGATTAGTTAATTTGTTGAATCGGATGTCGCAGTGGAATAAGGACAATGAGATGTGCTATGTAGGCTAGCTTGTTATTTTGGGAGCCTATCAGGAGCTGTTTTCTCATGGAAACCCTCACCCAGCGGTTGGCTGCTGGCACCATTCGATCACGATTACTCACCTATTATCCATTTAAGCTATATGAAGACATTTACCGTATGCAAGTAATTTCACAAGTTGCTCCTGATAATGTTTTCTGAATGAATGATTGTCGTGTGAATGAATGGATGCGTCTGTGATCAGTGATCTGCTTGCTGTTTATTTAACCCCTCGTGCAGAGGCTTAATTTTGCTAATTTTCACATTTTTTTACCGTTCTGTTTAAAGCTTTATAACTCCAGATGTCAACGTTACACACCAACAATGGCTTAAAATCAAGAACACCCTGCTACAATTTATTATTAATTGCCAAAAATGTATTTATTTTCATAATTCATATATAAATTAGTGGTAGTGAATACACAACCCCAGTGAAAAATGAAGCTTCACCACTCTAGTTTACAGTGAACCCCTGAGAGTCAATGATGTGAATAAGGTTAAAATATATATATACAGTTGTGTTAAAAAAAATAGCAGTACAACATCAGTAACCTGATGAACCACTGTCATTAGTAGTAGTGATATTTCTGCATGGCAAATAATGTACTTGTAGATGTAGTAGTGTAATAGAAAAACAACAGACCCAACTGTCATGACATGCACGCTGCTTGTTCTGAGTAATTGACTTATTCATTGAAAGGGGCATGTTCAAAATAATAGCAGTGTGGAGTTTAATTAGAGAATTAATTAATTCTGTGAAAAAACAGGAGTCATTAATTGTCCTTTATTAAGGAAGAAGGGAAGCAAATGTTTCACACATTGTTATAAAATATATTTCCTTCTGAATTGCTAAGTAAAATGGGCCGTTCCAAACATTGTTCGGAGGAACAATGTAATTTGATTAAAAAGTTGATTGGAGAGGGGAAAACTTATAAAGAAGTGCAGCAAATTAAATGATCTCAAATGCTTTAAAATGGCAACAAAACCCCAAAACACGCAGAAGAAAACGAGGAACTACTGTTAAAATGGATTGAAGAATTGTCAGAATGGCAAAGATTCAGCCAATCATTACCTCCAGAAAGATCAAAGATGATCTAAAATTACCTGTAAATGCTGTTACAGTCAGAAGACGTTTGATCGAAGCTAAGCTATCAGCAAGAAGCCCCCGTAAAGCACCATTGATCAAAAAAACGGCATGTGCAGAATCGGTTAAAATTTGCCAAGGAACACATCGATTGGCCCAAAGAGAAATGGCGTAACATTCTGTGGACTGATGAGAGTAAAATTGTTCTTTTCGGGTCTAGTGGTCGTCGACAGTACGTCAGACGACCCCCGGGTACTGAATTCAAGCCACAGTACACTGAAGACAGTGAAACATGGTGGCGCAAAAATCATGGTATGGGGATGTTTTTCATACTACGTTGTTGGGCCTATTTATCGTATTTCAGGGATCATGGATCAGTTTGAATGCATCAAAATACTTGAAGAGATTATGTTGCCGTATGCCGAAGAGGAAATGCCCCTGAAATGGGTGCTTCAACAAGACAACGACCCCAAACACACGAGTAAGCGAGCAACATCTTGGTTCCAGACAAAAAGGATTGAGGTAATGGAGTGGCCAGCTCAATCCCCCGACCTCAACCCCATTGAAAACTTGTGGGGTGACATTAAAAATGCAGTTTCTGAAGCAAAACCCAAAAATTCACAGGAACTGTGTAATGTAGTTTGTTCATCCTGGGCTGAAATACCTGTTTCTAGGTGCCAGAAGTTGGTTGACTCGATGCAACTCAGATGCGCAGCAGTTATCAAAAACAATGGTTATGCAACTAAATATTAGTTCAGTAATTTAAAGTGAAGTTAAATCTTGAAAAAGTTCTTCAGTTTATACAGTAAGTGTTTGAGTTTGAAGAGAAAAATGTCGACACTGCTATTTTTTTGAACAGATTAGTATTCCTTTTCTTTGCTTCCTGTAAAATTAAGCAGACTTGATACAATTTGTTAATGCTTTGATTTGGAATTGAATGTGTAATGTTTCCACTACATTTGAAATATGGAACTAAAAGCTATTAAAAAAATATTTGCACTTTATTCACTTTTTTTAACGCACTGCTATTTATTTGAACTGTATATTCTGGTTCACAAACCTCCTGGCAACATGTGCACAATATATGAAAGTGATATGCATTACTGCTCAATTCCCAGGAGGCAATTTGAGAGTCTATCTTGGTGTCAAAAAATCTGTCCAAAATGGATAACTGCATCACAGTAATTCAGAAGATACTCAAAAAATGTCAACAGATATACGTTTTTTGACTCATTGGAAACATACTTGCATTCATATCATTTGAGAATTTCCAACTTTTCAAAAAGATTAGGGGAATGGATATAGGTGTCCAAAAACATACCCAAACCTATCCAATCCTATGGAAACCTACCCAAACTTACCAAACCTATCCAAACATGCATCCGCAATTTATAACTATTGGTGCTCTGGCAGAGAATGCAGACAGCCGACAGCTGGATGCAGACAGCTGGAACAGTTCTGGGGGGATGGAGTCCTGTCAATGGTCCAGCTGTGCTCTGGGGGTCCTCTGTGAACAGAAGCAGAACTGATGGGACTGCACATCCTCATCACTGATGTCATGCCATCTGTCCTCAGGCTCTGGCTCGCTTGATCTCTTTTTGGCAGTGTGCGTGGTGAAAGAGATCGACCCCTCTTCGGTCTGGTCATAGCTGTCCTGCAGGAACGCATAGCAGCAGGCGTGGGAGTAGGAGCAGGAGTGGCAGCAGAGGCAGCAGATGGACCAGATGAAGACAGGAGATGGGAGGAGACTGGTGGTCGCTGAGAGGTGGCCACAGAGGAGAGACAATGGGCTCTATCTTGACGATGTTAGCACATGGTCTAAAACGCATGGTGCAAATGCATTTAGGGCATGGGGTAGCTAGACGTAGCTAAATTTCTGTAGCCTCAATACACGCCATATTTCAGGCCACGTTAGCTTCATGCTAAAGCTAGATTCATAATTCCCTTGAAACATACCACATGGTCTCCGTACACCACGTGTTCTGGCGTGAACCCAGACGCACATACAGAAACAGAACTGTGTATTCTAACATGCTTCATTCATTTTCTACACTTTGTTTTCCTTTCCATATTCACTGCTTTTAGGATGTTAGTTTTAGATGTGTTTGTCAGTTAATAATTGTATTTTGTTAAACCTGGTCGGTCTGATTGTTGTTTGGATAAATATTTGAGCATATCCTCCAAAAGAACTTACACCTTCAGATTAAGATATTGATTATTATTTTAATAGTTAATATTGAAATTCATAATCATGATTTAATAATTAATTTTATGAGACTGATTAAATATACTTTTGCACCATTGGGTCACCACATGAGGTTCTGTATATGTATATTCTCATCACTAGTTGGCGCTCGTGTGAGGGTATGTATATACAGTATATTACTGACATAACTGGTAACCCAGTGTGAAGCGATATAAATTTATTTATATATTGTGCACATTCATTGGTGCCTCCATGTCATGACTGTTAAGACGTTAACTATCTGCCTTCACTACCAAATTCTTAATGTACCTAATGACACTACACACCGTTGCTAAGGTTATAATGTTCTATATTAGATAAAAGAGTTGACATTGAAACCAGAATTAACTGGAATGAATGAGACATGTTTGCAGAGCGTGGGTGGTATTACGCATTGACATTTCAGATAGTGTAATAGCATTATAAAGTGTTGTGTATTTCTCAAATGGATTGTCCCAGACAACAAATGACCACTGAACTTTGAAAGGGACATCTCTACGCGTAAAACCAATGGTAGGATTGAATATTTGTTTCATATTTAGTAGCAGATATTGACAGTAGAATGACGTGGTATAATTACACAAGAATTTCATGTTTATTTTGCATTTGAGTGAGCAGGGCTTTTCACAGCTTTTTTGTCATACGTTCAGGTTATTGTTGGGTTTATCTTGTTGCTATTACGGAATACAAATTGTTGGTGGTATTTTTGGTTCTTATGAACTCACACAGATGCTATTGTCCACTATGTCATGCATGGATAGGTATAGTTACAGGCGAGACTGGGTGGGGGGTTGCTTGTTAAATGGACAATAGTGATACTTGACAGTGACACTGTATTTGGCAGATTTGTCATGAATAGTGCACTAATAAAGCTAAAACATGGAGTTTGACATTTCCACTCATAGTTTGGTTGCAGGAAAAATTAATATCTGAGTTGAGCAAAATCTTGGCGCTGGCACCATGGCCACTAGGAGATCTGTGCGAAGGGGTTAATGTCTCCCAATTGTCTTGCCTTTTATCTCTGAATATTAAAATACTTGTGATAATCTTCTCATTTTACAGCTGGAGGTAAGTTTGTGAAGTTTAAAACCTTATGGGGAACTACCTAGAAAAGTTATATTTTCTCATGTTTTATACAGCTACAGCTCCTGGGGTCAAAATGACCCCACACAACAACTTTGTATACAAGGTAATTATGATAATTGCATGTTTACTATTTAATCCCACCAAATTAGGAAAAATCAAACAGGATGAAAAGTGAGATTAACTGATGTCAAATAGGGAATAGGGTCAAATTGACCCCAAAAAACCTTGCCCTTATAGACGGTTTGCTGTTGCAATAGCCTATGACGAATAATGCACAACTAAAGTAGGCTAGCCTAAAAATTACTTGTGTTGCATTTGGTATTTTGTTGTGTTTTTGTATGGAACTTCAGTGCTGTAATGTACTTAATTGCTTGATTAACCAAGGTTCATGCAATCCAGATCAAATGTCTGTGGTCATCAGAAAAAAAAACAACACAATTTGTATGGGATTTGCTTTGGGGCTGCCATCTTGTCAGTTTGGGTAACTAAAAACGAACTGCTGGTAGCTCAGCTTGGGAACCACATTTTAAAGTAAGCATCTACCCCTGCCCCTTGAGAGATTTCTTTTAAAAAATCGCTCTTGAAATTGCCACTGCATCATTATGGCAACACATGTATCCATTCCCAGCTATTATTCTTGTGTGTTATAATCTCTTGAAACCAATTTTCATTGAACCGGCAGCCGGGCATGATGGCAGGAGTGTGTCGCGGACGCTAGCTCCTTCAACTCTAGCTAACTGCTCTGTGTTAACACAGTGCACACAATCAGAGAGAAGACGTCACAGATAACCTCACTCACAACAAAAACTGTTTCTTGTCAAATTTTAATTAACAGTGAACAATTTTTTGTTCACTCCCAACAATTACTTTGACTACGAGTTATGGGAAACTTAAGCATTTTCAAGTACAAACCCCAATTCCAGTTGGGACAGTATGTGAAATGCACATAAAAGCAGAAAGCAGTGATTTGTAAATTCTTTTTTACATACATTTAATTGAAAACAGTACAAAGAAAAGATATTTAATGTTTTACCTTATCAACCTTTTTTTTGTAAATATGCGCTAATACTGAATTTGATGCCTGCAACACATTCCAAAAATGTTGGTACAGGGGCAAAAAAATGTTGGTACAGGGGCAAAAAAAAGACTCTTGATATCTTATTTTCAGGTACTCTTACTTAACTTTTTTAGAATTGGGGTTTGTAGTTTATTCAAAATTCAAGCATATTTCTAACCTCTAAAACTGAGCTTTCAGAATCAGGCATTTTCAAGACTTTCAAGGATCTGTAGGAACCCCGTAGACAGCCAACTTTTTACTGTAATTACTCAAAATTTTACGCATGCACTTTTCAACTTTATATCGTCATTACGCAAAATTTAAATTTTACTCATGCGCGTAATTATGTGAAATGCGCTTTTCAATATTCACTATTTACGTATGCACTTTTCAACAAAGGGGATCAGGCAGCCAGCCAGCCAGCCAGTCAGTTACCTGTCACGTCCCGTACCTCTGTGTCTTAATTCAGTTCCTGGTTTTTCTGTTTTAATGGCTACACAAATAGGCAGACGCCCTGAAGTTAGGCAGAGTATATTTATTAACTTGGGAAATTTGTTTCTAGGGAGAGATGATGGGATTTTTTCCGGTCGGAGCAAGCATCGATGCATACTTCAAATTTTGAACAAACGGAGCACGCATCCGGGTACTTTATCCGTGCTCCTTTTTGGACACACACGCCAAGATGGATGCATGCTCGGAGCATGGAAGTATGCGATTTGGGACACAGCCTGTGTTCTATTCTGTATTTGTATTCCATTTCACGTTTTCCCTTTTTCCCATTTCGTGTCTCCGCCTCCCACACCTGATATGTGTTTCCTTATGTTGTATCGTCTCACCTGTTCCTCGTTATCTCATCATCAGTCTGGCATATAAGCTCACCTGTTTCTCTGTTCTGTGCCAGATCATCTTGCACCCTGCATTCGTGTTTGTCTCATTACTTTCCAGCGGTTTTTCCTGCCTGCTCCTTACCTGTTCCGAGTTCCTGTCTCCAGACCTGTTTCGTCCCGTCCTGCTCCTTTTCTCCTGCCTGCCTTACTTGTCTTCGTCCAGCCCTCCTGTTCTCCAGCCCCACGGATTGATCTTCCGGTTCCGACCCCTGCCTCTTCTGGGACTTCGCCCTGCCTTCTCCGCATTGCTCTGGTTGTTTGGACTCTGACCCCTGCCTGGACTTGACTACGATTCTGCCTATCCTGTATTGCACTGTTTGCTGGACTTTGACCCTTTTCTGTTGAATCTGAATAAAGCCTGATTACAACTACATCTTGGTGTCTGCGTGTGGTTTCGATCGGTTCTCCTAACAGTTACCCACATTCAGGCATTTAGGCTCGCCCACTCTGCGTCCGGGCAAAAGGTCAGTGAACAATAAATACAAAGTATGCATTTCTCAAATCGTGGCATATGATCCACAAAAATGGTTTATTGGTTTTTGAATAGGTTATCAATGATCATGCATGCATTGCTTGGGAAAGCCCCGAAATTAGCAACTCACCATGGACTGACACACCCACACAGCGGCTCTCCTCCCACTTCGGCGCACGGCGAGTCAAACAGGCTCAGGAGCGTAAAAATCCAAGGCAAAATTGCAATTTGGCCAGTGCAATGGCTCGCCACACGCCATGCGCCGGCCAGAAAATAAAGCCCTAAGTATCCTTGAGCAAGACACCCAGCGCCTAATTGCTCCCGACGAGCTGGTTGAATGGGTGAATGAGAGACATTAATTCTAAAGCACTTTGTCTAGCCGTAGTTGCTGGAAATAGTGTTATATAAATGCAGTCCATTATCATTTAATTCACAAAATGGCTCAATCACCAGTGACTTGAGTGCATTGCATTTAACTTTGTGTAACAATTTCTGCAAGCATCGCTTGTGTTACATAGATTGCCTTAAGGAATAAGCTTTTCTCATGTCTGATTGCTTGTCTATTTCAATGGCCACTCAACTTGTAATTTTTATTAAGTAAATAAAAACAATTCTTAAAAGTTTGTAACTCAGAGTTAAGGACAAAGTGAATCCCTCTTTGATTGAATAAATGCCTGTGTGCATTTTATTCTCAGAAGTTGATATTGTACAGGAAACATGAATTACTTGATAAAAGCCTTTTGGGAAAAGATCATGAGGTCATATACCAGTGTAGCTGCAAGAGTAATCAGCAATTCAGTTTGTACATCCTTAAGTGAAAAGACTCCTACTGCATATTCTCTAACAATAAATCTATTAATTCCGCTTTACTTGGCCTATAGCTTTTCAAATTAAAGAGGAAATTTATAAAGCTATCCATCCACACACAGACTATCCACGAAGGAAGGGAACCAAAAATGTGATGTGTGAGCAAGACAGAAAACGTGTTACAGTTCAGTGATGGTACATTGTAAAGAGATAGACCTACTTATGTATTAATAGCAATACAGGCCTGTAAAGAGACACTTAAAAAGATCTTGGCTCTGATTAATGGGCAAAGCCTTTTTCTGCTACCTTAAAAGAAGCATGCTCACCTATGTGCCCCTCAGGAATAAAACACATTCAGTCTTTTCCCTGGGGAAAAATAAATAAATTCTCCACAATACCAGGCTACAAAATGGCGCAAAAAATGTCAAGGCAAATGGAGTATATTCAGGCTACGTAAGGAGAATTGGGGTGCTGCATAATAGCAGGAACATGGTAGAGGATATGATTAATTCCAGAGACCTGTCTGATATTGTAACAAACAAACACAATGACAACCCTTTTGACATTGGCCAATTTGTCTACATATGCCTCCTCTTATCAATATTCATTTTTTCATAGCTGTAAAAAGTGCTTTGTCCTTACATTTCCTCAAGTCAGATTAGTGAATGTTATTGCAGTATTTCAAGATTTTGTCAATTTGATTTCGTTATAATCCAGCATTGGGTAGGGGGTAATATTATCCAGTGTAAGATATCTACTCTTAAATGCAGTAACTGAATTTGTGATATCATTTTTGGGTGTGATGCTAAGGAAAAATTAGCATGAAAGGAGTTTTATATTTGTATGTTTCTGTGCAAATAACAGCATCGGTTGTCGTAGGTGAGCAAACTAATAGCAAGGGTGGATGGACCACATGACCATGAATCGATCAAAGGGTGGATGGTTGTACTCAGGAAATGTGTACAGGCTCAGAGACAAACAAACAGCAGACAGAGAGAGAGAGAGATAGAGAGAGAGAGAGGACCTCATCCAGGCCCCATGGGATTCAAGCCCCCCCAGTGGGATCCAAGCCCAGGGGGATCCAAGCCCAGTGGGATCCAAGCCCAGGGGGATCCAAGCCCAGGGGGATCCAAGCCCAGTGGGATCTAGGCCCAGTGGAATCCAAGCCCAGGGGGATCCAAGCCCAGTGGGATCTTGGCCTAATGGGTCTGGTTTTTACCAAGTTCAGTTTTAAATAAAAACTGTTTTTGGAACTGTGTTAAGGGTAAGACTTTACAATAACATTCAACATGAGTCAATGCATTAACTAATCTATTAACAAGGAATCTATTCATGTTAACTAACAATCAGCAAACGTATTAGCAAACGCTGTAATCTGTGTTCATGAAAGGTAGCAAGGTTGCATTACCCACCATGTACACCTACATTCACATTAACAAATAATTTATTAGCATTTTATCAAAGCATATACGATTCTCTTACGATTCATGTTATCTCAATGTTATTGAAGTATGATTTATTCTTTTTTGGTCATCACAAGTAATGTTTCATATACTGACAGGAAATACTTAAGGAAGTATTTCCTAAAATGAACAAAGTGCTCACTAATACAAACCCCAATTCCAAAAAAGTTGGGACAGTATGAAAAATGCACATAATAGCAGAAAGCAGTGATTTGTATATTCTCTTTTACATATATTTAATTGAAAACAGTATGAGGAAAAGATATTTAATGTTTTACCTTATCAACTTTATAGATTTTTGTAAATATACGCTAATATGTGGTCTTAAAATGGACTTGTTTTTATCAAAACAATCGTGGTTAATATTTCACGTATTTTACACGACTATTTTAACCCACATCAAGAGAAAACTCATAGAAAAATGATATTCCCTCACTGAGTGTATCATTAAAGGATTAAGCACTTTTACATCTTATTTTAAAAAAGTTTTATAGGGAAACCAGAAAGACAGAAAAATCTGAATCCCTTGTGTGTGTGTGTGTGTGTGCTTTGCGTTACAGTGTCAGCGATTTTGATCTTCGATTTGGAGTGGTGCTTTTGCTGTCAGACAGCCGACTTAACAGAGAAAAAGGTTCAACATCCAGAAAACAAGTTTGACATTTTTGGCGAGTAATAAAATGACAAATAGAGTAACCAAGCATAACGGCAGCGTGGAAAGTGGCGGAGGAGAAACTGAGTGAAGCGATGTTAGGACACGGGTGCTCCAAGGTGGCACCATGACAGTCAAGCCTGCTGTAGCCATGCTTGATGGCAGGAGAGGGGCCGGCTGGAATGGTTTAAAAAGGAATACCAAGACGACCTTACAGGGGAGTCAGTGGTCATCAGGACACAAGTCATTCCACTCAATCATGTCAGGGCTGTACAGTCCCTCAATCTCTCCTCACAAAATATAGGTCACTACATTTTACTAATTATGTTCATACCCTCAGGGACCTGGCAGTATTTACATTTTTTTGACTTAATACAAGTGTCTTCGTTGATAATGTTACAGTGAAAATATTTTCAGCAATTTTACTGAATTTTTATACTTCATTTTTATTGAATGTGGAAGACCTGGGTTCGAGGTGAGTAAGGCTACATGGTCCGGTATCGCTACGACCATAACATTCACCGCAGGTAACGTTACAGAACCGGAAAACATGTTTAACTGCTCCGGATATAGGCAGGACACTGCCCTTCTCCCCCAAACGACAGAAATACTAAAAAAGCCGTACTTTTTTTTACTACTGTAGTCATTTTTACCTCCCGACGTTCACAGCCAAATGTGAACATGGCGAGAGAAAATTAAGAAGCCATGGTAATGAGCCAGTACGGAGTTTCTATTATATACCCTCAGTTCAACAAACATCTGGTTCATGGTTACTCACTTTTAAAAACTGTGTTACACAAGGTGCTTCCTCTGGCTTTCCTGAAATACAAATTCTAGTCTTATTTTAACGTTAAGACATAGGCTGTGACCGAATATGATCCCTTCACCCCTTTGAGGGTGGATATTTGAGTGATCTTCGTCAAAATGTTTTTGAGTGGGTGACTTTCCCACAAATGGGGGTGTCTAATATCCCCTGATGAACCCTTATTTCTGGGGTGTGGTTGAGGGGATTCAGGAGCACACTCATCCGACAATTTCAGGAAGCAAACTTGGAAGTAAAAACTACAACTTGAAGTACAAGAGCGGGACATATTACGAACTACTCTTTTTATTTTTGTTAATTCTATCTTCATTCATAATCTACACTTTGTAACCATTGTCATATGTAAACTGTGATTGATATTCTCAATAAAAATTATAATTAAAAAAAAATATTACAAACTACTTCCTCACTAATTTGGAAAGAGAACTTATTTCGCACACTGCTTGCAAACTAAGTGTGAAATGACAGAAATTTCCTCAGGAAACAACACATTACTTCAATGAATGTCTTAAAACAATTGAGAACAAATGACACCCCAGAAAGGAAACGTTTATAATTGGTTGTCAAGTACTATTTAGCAAATGTACAGGTTTTAAAAATGTCTAAAAATGAAAGATTTCTAGCAGCATAGCCCATATAATTTGCATTTACAAACAGAAAAAAATAATATATGCATATTGAGACATAGTAAATATCAGGTATATAGATTTTTACAAACCTATGCAGACATACAGACGGGTGACAAATTAAGGGAAAAACCCCTACAGTGAGGGGGTCTGGTGGCTCTGTTATGCTGTGGGGGGCATTTTCCTGGCATGGTTTGGGACCCCTAAGAGGGAAGGGTCACTGCAAATCAATACAAAGTTATTCTGAGTGATCACCTTAATCCTCTGATGAAACATTTCTATCCTGATGGGAGAGGTCTCTTCCAGGATGACAATGCCCCCATCCACAGGGCACGAAGGGTCACTGAATGGTTTCATGAGTATGAAAATGATGTGAATCATATGCTATGACCGACGTGTTAGCGCTCTCCACCACCATCAAAACACCAAATGAGGGAATAACTTTTGGAAGATTGGTGTCCCATCCCTCCAGTAGAGTCCCAGAGACTAGAATCTATGCTAGACTAGAGGTAGAATCTATGCCAAGGCGCATTGAAACTGTTCTGGTGGCTCGTGGTGGCCCAACACCTCACTGTCATGGTTTTCTGCCTGCTCTGCGCTCCTGTCATTATTTCTCGTTCTCCGGGACTGATTCATTATTTCCTACAGGTGCACTCCGCACTACTTAAGCTCCGTTCCCTCGTTGCTCTGTGCTTTTGTGTCATTCTTGCCACGCTAAGCCAGGTAACGACGGTATAGGATTCAGGCAACTACTTGTCCTTTGGCTAATTGCTCAAATTTATTTTTATTTTTTAAAAAGTACACGTGGGACTTGCCTTAGTGGGTTTAGAAGTTTTCTTTCTTTTAAAAGTTTCGTTTTCCTTTCTCCCTTACAGTTGAAGTCGGATGTTTACATACACTTAGGTTGAAGTAATTAAAACTAATTTTTAACCACTCCACAGATTTCATGTTAGCAAACTATAGTGTTGGCAAGTCAGTTTGGACATCTACTTTGTGAATGCACAAGTAATTTTTCCAACAATTGTTTACAGACAGATTATTTAATTTGTAATTCACTATATCACAATTCCAGTGGGCCAGAAGTTTACATACACTAAGTTGACTGCGCCTTTAAATTTTTAATATTTGGTTGCATATCCTTTGGCTTTGCATGCCATGACTTCCTGATGTCTGTGACCCAACAACATCAAAAGTCTGTTGATATCTTATTTTCTGGTACTCTTACAAGTGATACTAAAATATCTCTGCATTTGAATGGATCTCTATGGGAATTGGGGGGTGGGACTAGATTTAGCTGTAAATTACACTGGAACAGTATGGAACACATGGTTGGCTAAATGGCTGTAAATCATCAAGGGTCTGACGTATCAAACAAGCCTTAAATCATCACTACCGCTGCCAGAAATACAGTAGATATGGATGAATAACTTGAAGGGTTTCTTCTCCTGACTTATCTTTCCATAGAGTTCAATAGGAAAATTTGTCAGGAGAAACAACCCTTAAAGCGATCCATCCATATCTACTGCATATCTGGCAGCAGAGTGATGGTTTGAGCCTCGTTTGAGACCTCAGACCCTTGATGACTTACAGCCATTGTACCAATCATGCATTCCATACAAACCCAGATTTGTTTATTTTCATAATTTAAGTCAAAATAAACTTGCCACAAATGCAAAGAAACTTTGGAAAAAATTTTTTTAAAATATTTTTATTTATTTATTTTGTTTGCTGAGAGCTACATAAGTCCATCCATCCATTATTTAACCCACTTATTCCTGGTCAGGGTCGCGGGGGGTGTTGGACCCTATCCCAGCATGCATTGGGCGAGAGGCAGGAATGCACCCTGGACAGGCCGCCAATCCATCACAGGGCACACACACCATTCACTCACACACTCATACCTATTGGCAATTTATAGTCTCCAATTAGCCTAACGTGCATGTCTTTGGACTGTGGGAGGAAACCGGAGTACCCAGAGGAAACCCACGTGGATACGGGGAGAACATGCAAACTCCACACAGAAAGGTCCTCGGCCGGGATTCGAACTCGGTACCTTCTTGCTGTGAGACAGTGCTAACCACTGCACCACCGTGCCGCCCAGCTACATAAGTCAAATTGGTAATATATATACATTTCCTGGATCATAAACTCCATTTCCACACGTTTTGCTAAATCTGAGGATGATATGCAGAACTACTAAAGGTCTATGATGCAAAATATAGCAGTGTACCCTGTTGTCCATTAGAGTCTCCAAATCTATCCAAATGGCTAAATTGTGCACTGCTCTAAATAAAAAAATTATGATATATTTAACTACAAATCAACAGTTTTGGCTCATAAAACTCACTTTTGCATAATTTTCAAGTGGGAATTATTATATTTTCATCAGTATAGGAGGGTAGATATCTATGGGTCCAAATCCCCTATGCAAAACATGTCATAAAATGAATAAAATTAGTTTTGTCCATTATAAAGCATATACATTTGCTCCTTCTCATGGCTTAAGATAAAAAAAACATTCATATCACAGTGTTACATACACCTAAATATGTTGCCTAATCATTCACTCTTGCACCTGAATAAAACATCACCTGTCCCTGTACTCTACAGTATGTATACTTTTGTCCTGGGATTCTGTAGTTTTTTTAATTTTTAAAATGTTCCTATTCATAATGACTCCAAAGAGATTTTTACCTTAATCTACCACATCAGCGCACAGTAAATTGGAATGAGAATTTGTCATGCCCTAAGAGAAGTATATACGCCATAGCCTATATTAGGTATGATAACATGAACATAAAATAGTATTCCACCAACTGCAAAATGCTGCCAAATGTTCTATCTTCAATGAACATCGGCAGCCTACATCAATAATACATTTAACGATTGCACTACAGTATGTGAAATGCACTCAAAATGCGAAAATAACAATAGGGCTATCAAACATATTGGAGAGTGCTGGAGTGGAAACATGAACGTACATATGTAGCCAGCGAGACCAATGGTATTTCAGGCGCAAAAATACTTACATATCGGAAAAGGGAAACTCCCCTCCCTAATCCGTATTCGATAGAGCTTGCGTAATACTAGACCGTTAAAACGAAAACTGGTTACGCTGGGCTGTAGTAAATTGTTCAAAGCACCCTAAAAGACATGGCATATACCGTTGCTAAGGTTATAATGTACTCTATTGGATAAAAAAGCTGTCAATTAAACCAGAATAAACTATAATGTATGAGACAGGCTTACAGGGCATGGGGGTATTACGCGTCGACGTTTCAGATAGTGTAATAGCGGTATAAAGTGTTGTATATTTCTCAAACCGATTGTACCAGACAATAAATGACCACTGAATTTTGAAAGGAACATCTCGATGTGTAAAACCAATGGTAGGATTGTATATGTATTTCATATTTAGTAGCATATATTACTAGTAGAATACATTGCCTTTTATCCCATCCCCTCACACTTACTAAGACACTATGTTGGTTTTACCTTTAATTTATCACCCGTCTGTATGTTTGACCCATTAACGTAGCCTACTGTATGTTTGTGGGTCAGATGAAGCAAAATAAGTGCAATAGTGAACATGTCAAATAATAACTAATGTTATTTGTGAACACAATAAATTGTAGGCTCTGTAGGATCACATAGGTTTCTATTCAATAACAATTAATGTACAGTAGGCAACATTAATGGGCCAAACATATGTCTGGATAGGTTTGTAAAATTCAATATTTCTGCTATACTGCTTACTACTTGGCAGTCTGTGAGAGCGAGTAGAATTTTGCGAGAGAAATCTGGTGCAGAACTTTGCCCTTCCCTACGGTCAAATTCAGATTTGACCTCCCATAACGTGGACCTGTCCTATGCAGGATCTGACCACTCCAGCATTACAAGTTACAAAAATCACAGTTGTTGAAATGTAGCTCTTTCAGCTGCAACAGCTGTGTTCCTATGCAACAACTTCACCTTTCTTTGGTCTCGTGCATTTTATTGCAAGCAGGTTGCTCAAGTTGCCTCAAGATAATGGCTAACCTCTGCTCATTAGATCTAATGTAGCCAGCAATGTTTGAGCGTGGGAGACCAAAGAGAATGAAAATGATGGATGCATTTGTATAGCTGAATACATTTCCACATTAGTTAGCAGACTCCTGCCATTTTCTCCAGCCTAAACAGCCAAGCAATAGTCCGCAGTCAAAGTCATCACTGCACGGCCTACTGTAACCTCAACCACTTTGCAATTATGATGACGCCGCAGGAAAAAAAAGCATGGTTAGTAACTTCACCTTAATGAAAATTATGAGGATGAAATGGGTGCTTGGCTTTAAATTAAATAAGTTAATGATGTCTGTGATAAGAAGTCAAAGTAAAGATGACTGTCACAGCGACAAAGAGCAATACAGGAGCCTAAAGGACAAAAGGTTCTGAGGACACATTGACCTGAAAGGTGCTACCAACCAAATGTTCCAAGGGTGCTTTCTCATCTAATAGTCCAGTTGCTCAATCCAAACCATGATACAGTACATAGTTTTTTTTTTTTCATTGGTCCGGATCGCATTCACACAGCTCCAAACCAAGCAGACCAGGATTTGTACTTGGTTGCAAATGTCGTACGTTCATTGGTCAGGAATTGAGTGGGTAGCCTACACAGAAAAAAACATCCACTTCTACCCCTACCACAGAAAATCACTGGAACCCATTTCATTGTTGCATTTATAACCGTTATCCTCCTTTGGTGTTCTTACAAAAAGTGGAGCTATGAGGAGGATAATTGAGAAAGACTGACTCCGGGTGGTAGGTGCAAACATGCATGCAATTACACATTTTAAAACTAAGAAACGTGCTTTTTTTTTTTTTTTTAAAGGAACACGCAAATTCACAAATTAGTTGACAAATAGAGACCAGTTGGTCATCAATTAAACGGCTCATTTATGATGCAATTGACACATGTAGGCCCTGATAATTATAGAAAGCTGCAAGAGAACTTAACCTCATACACCTGAAAGACAACCATAAAACAGCCTAATGTATTTAAATATCTTTTTCTTTTTTTTCTTTTTTTTTAAACGTAGAAAGTGTGTTTTTACATAACAACAGCAACGTATTACAGCCCTAAGTGCAACAGGTGCTCACTGTGGAAATGTTGACTGTACGGAACTTTGGTGAAATGTAACAAGATAAACTCCTCAGTGTTAATCAGAAAACAGTTGTAGCTTCATAACCATATTTGGTATGTTACAAACCTATTTATACGAGAGATTTTGGATAAAAAAATTAGGTGTCTACTACACTCAAAGTACCTTGGGTACTGTAAATAGTACAGTAAGCAAGGGGAAATGCCGAACACTTATTTGTACAACTGTTGTACATACAATTTGTATCACTGTTTCTATATCTGAACATGATTTTCTTAGCGTGTATAAATGGTGCATTTTATAGTCTGTGGCTGTGGCAAGACGAGGGTCGTAAGCGCTTTGGGCTATAAATAGCCCTGCAGTTCAACAAGAAAGGCTGAGGTCTTCGCAAGCAGCGACCCTTTTAAACAATCCTGCGTCAAAATTTACAGGGTTTTCTTAATGTGACTGCAAACTCAAATTAATGATTCACCTTTTCAATGGTTAATTGTTGTCATCCTGGGGTGGAATAAACATAACCCAAATATCAGTACCAAGTGATGTACCTAAATGCCTTCCTTTTTTTCACCACTGCCTGTAATTCATCAGGCAAGATTTTGAGCGGGCGGGATTAAAACGGACTTCAGGACGTCATCAAAGTCGTATGATTAACTATCCGGAAATTCTTTACCAGAGCGTTGCAGTGAGGGAGGGACGCTATAGCAGGCAACAACAGTAAACAACTTTCTTGTTCAATGTTTGCTTTCCTCTGGTTTGTCTTTCACAAACATCATGGCAAAAGAAAAACTTTGCGTCCACGTTCGTGTATTTCCGTGAGGTACAGTTGCAGTCACTATTATTGGCCCCCCCTGTAAAGATGAGCAAAAAGGGTTATAAAAAATTCACCGTTTGGTGAATTAGCTTAATCTCACACTGAAAAAACAAGAAGAATCCAACCTTTAATTGACGTTAATTTATTATGAGAAAAAAAAATCCCTCATCAAGAAATAATTATTTTTAACAAAACCACATTGGCCACAATTATTGGCCCCCCTGCATTTATATATAGAATAAAGTAATAATTTTTAATATTTGGTCACATATCCTTTGCATGCCATGACTTCCTGATGTCTGTGACCCAACAACATCAAAAGACTCTTGATATCTTATTTTCTGGTACTCTTACAAGCGATACTATAACATCTCTGCATTTGAATGGATCTCTATGGGAATTGGGGGGTGGGACTAGATTTAGCTGTAAAT
The DNA here is from genome assembly GCA_029718625.1 of Synaphobranchus kaupii. Lineage (NCBI taxonomy): Eukaryota > Metazoa > Chordata > Actinopteri > Anguilliformes > Synaphobranchidae > Synaphobranchus > Synaphobranchus kaupii. Next base: position 33,600,372 of record CM056388.1, on the reverse strand, counting down.
TATGCTGGAACAGTATGGAATACATGGTTGGTAAAATGGCTGTAAGTCAACAAGGGTCTGAGGTATCAAACAAGCCTTAAACAATCACTCTGCTGCCAGATATGCAGTAGATATGGATGGATCACTTTAAGGGTAGTTTCTCCTGACAAATTGTCCTATTGAACTCTATGGAAAAATAAGTCAGGAGAAGAAACCCTTCAAGTTATTCATCCATATCTACTGCATATCTGGCAACAGAGTGATAATAATAAATAATATTATTGTGATAATAATAAACAGAGTGATAATAATAAATTAACGTCAATTAAAGGTTGGATTCTTCTTGTTTTTTCAGTGTGAGATTAAGCTAATTCACCAAACGGTGAATTTTTTATAACCCTTTTTGCTCATCTTTACAGGGGGGGCCAATAATAGTGGCTGCAACTGTATGTTTCGAAGCTGAAGCCATTGCATTAGTCCGATTGACTGCTGAAAGGAGAAGGGTCTAGCTGTATGTAGCCCAGATAGCTAGTAGCTACGCTGTACCGGTAACGTTACTATTTGAAAGACGTGGGTCTCTGAGCTAAACGTTAGTATTATTATGTGAACGGATCTTCTTTAGTCCAGTGGCTCAAACATAGGGTATGGTTGGAACTTGCACCACACACTTTCTTTTTTAGGCTATTTAGCTATCGTTTGTTTTGCTAAACGGTGTCTGCATTTCCGAGTCTGCACATAACTTGCCTAGAGGCTCTTGGGTGTGTCCGGAATATTAACTAGCTTTCTCGCCCACCCAGTCCTGAGAACTGCATAGTGGGCAGAAAGTGACACTATTCAATCTTAATTTTTTTTCCCAGCTGTAGACGTTTTTAAAGGCTGAAATCTTGGTGGATGATTATTTTAATAACGAGGAGTAATGCCAAATAAAGAAAACCACTTTTTCAGCAGAGTTGGCAATCCCTTTAAAGCTGTAGTTTATAATTTCAGACAAACATGAATACTGTAATTGGGACAGATACAACTACCACTAGGGGGCCAATGTGGATCGGGTTAACTGAATCAATGTGATGTGTGAATTTAATTGAATTGTGAATTTCAAAAATATATATATACAGTGAGCACCATAATTAATTGGACAGTGACACATTTTTTCTTCTTTTGTTCATTTAACATAATGTAGAATAAAGTAATCATTTAATATATTTGGTCACATATCCTTTGCATGCCATCCAACAATATCAAAAGACTCTTGACATCTTATTTTCTGGTACTCCTACACTACTATAATCTCTCTGCATTTGAATGGATCTCTATGGGAATTGGGGGGTGGGACTAGATTTAGCTGTAATTTATGCTGGAACAGTATGGAATACATGGTTGGTGAAACGGCTGTAAGTCATCAAGGGTCTGTTGTTTCAAACGAGCCTCAAACCATCACTCTACTGCAAGATATGCAGTAGATATGGATGGACCACTTTAAAATAAGTCAGGAGAAGAAACCCTTCAAGTTATCCATCCATATCTACTGCATATCTGGCAGCAAAGTGATGGTTTGAGGCTTGAAATACATATATACACCTTGAAATAAATATAAATGTTATTGTCTATTTCATTGCTTATTCATTTATAAAATTTTGTCACATTTGCTCTTCCATAGTCTTCCACTGTCTTACTAATGTTTAAGAACCAATGTGTGTCAGGCGTCACTGCTTCAAGGCCATAACGGCAAGCAAACTCATGGCATGATTTCAGGCACCCTGATGAGGTAATCAGAGCAAAGCACTGGCCAGGGAGTGTGGAGAGGGCAATAATTGGTGGTTACGTTCTATGGTGTGGCCTCGCACCGTGCATCCAACCCCACAACTCCCACCCCCTCCCCCCACCCCAGTAAGCTGGACAGTCAATGTTTTCACTCCTACATTAATGTTTTGTATACTAGACTGACAAATTTAATCTTTACAGAAATATGTTATTTACCTATGTTCTTTACCATGAATGTAATCCTGAGCTCATGTAAAACCCTTCCATATGGGAGAGCACTTTTTTTTTTCAGGACAACACGATTGAAAGGCATAGAGCAGTTGCCATCCAATGCCTGGTGGTGTATCTCGGAGAAAAGGAGATGTTGAGGTTAAATTCCACTTTATTTTGGTACTTTCCTTGTTTTAAAATACAATGACATTGAACACAGAAATCTTGGTTCTGAAATTCTTTACCAGGATGCTGAAGTGCAAAGCGGAGATCTTACGAGGCAAGTAATGAAGATCGAAGTCAACAAAGGTGCCAGATTGTCTGATCAAGCCAGCATGACCATCACAATTCTTTTTGAGGAAAAATAAGTCCCGGAGCTGTTGGATGTACCAAGGGCTTGTGCGATGCTGATGGGTCTGATATACACCCTTAATCTGAGCTACCCAATAGAACTGAAGCACAACCTTTCACAAGGTACTTCTTGAACTCGATGGCCTGAAAGTCGGCCCAACAATCATGCCCTTAAACACAACCTGCCGTCCTCAAAAAATGTTTCTTTCCCCCTGGAGCCTATCCCAGCATATATTGGGTGAGAGGCAGGAATACCCACTGGATAGGTCACCAATCCATGACAAGGAACACAGAATACCTGGATGAAACCAACACGGACACGGGGAGAACATGCAAACTCCACACAGACCCTTGGCCGGGATTCGAACTCGGTATCTTCTTGCTGTGAGGCGACAGTGCTATCCACTGGACCACAGTTGCACCCTGGAATTATATTTAAAATCCAAAACACTACAAATATGTTCCCAACAGAGTAATGAGAAAATTACATGTTCATCCTTTTGCAACTTGCTTTTGTTTTGTAAAAAAGCAGATTACATTAGCCTTATTTTCCAGGCAACATTTAACTGAAGACACAAATCACAAAGATGAACAATATTACAGCACCTGAGTTGGCTACACAAAAGGAAGTATAATAATAATTATAGAGGAACATTACTTGGGTTTTATTGCTAAAAACCTCTAAAAGTCAGTAGCTTGGTACAAGGTCATTATAGCATCTATCCACCATTATTCAGAGTACTGAACCTCAAAATTCTCAATGACATTATTAGCTGTGAAGA